>VZTA01015010.1:331264-353584 GCA_013398855.1 Mohoua ochrocephala
TCCGCGGCGGGTGGTGCCGAGGAAGCTGCGTGGGAACATTCTTGGCGGTCCTGGGCTCGCGGCCTCTCCAGGGAGAGGGCTGCTGGTCAGAAAGGGACAAGGACGACTTTCAGGCGGGGAGCCGGGTTTTATTTTTAAAATCCCTGTAAAAATACTGCAAATAAAGCCTGAGCCGGCTGACGGGCCCGGAGGCTCATTCGCAGTCAGCCCCGGCCGGTCCCGCTCAGTAACTGCAGAAAGCTGCAGGACCGAAGAATTCCTTATCCTTGGAATTGCCTTCCTGACAGCCCTGCTGTGGCCCTCGATATCACTGTGCCAGCCACAGCTTTCTGCTGGGATCCACTTGAAAAAGAACACTGTGCAGGGCCTGCCATTGTCAGTAATGGCAAGAACCTGGTTCTTGTCAGCCCCAAACCGTAAACAAACTCACACTGTGCTGCCTGCCATCTCCATCCCTGTCCCAGCACTGCTCCCCCAGCACAGTGTGTGCTCGGGGACTGTCACCTAAGTGTCTCTGGGTACTGTGTGTGCACAGCTGATGGCAAACACCTGCCACGGGCCTTAGTCCTGGGCACAGGGCACCTTGTGCATCTGCACAGGGTCGCAGTGACCATCTTTCCCCCACTGGCCTGACTTTGCATCCTTCAGCCTGACCCAGGCAAAGTTCCTCCTTGCTATCTGGCAGTTACAGTCCCTCAGGTTTTGCAGGTGTTTCCAGTTGGGATGAGTACTGTAATGAGTTTCATGCTACTAATGCCTTGAGACAGGGGAAACTTGAGGAACAAAAGGGATGGGTGATTGACAGACCGTGTCACACAGCCAGCACTGGGTGTGTGGATGTGGCATTGGTCCGGGTGCAAGTGAGTACTCACCACTGGAATGTCCTGCAGGAAAGGTGCCAGGCCTGAGAGGATGCAAAATGAGATGAGGAACTGAGCTGACCCACAGGCAGCTCACATCCTGAGGAAGGGGAACCAGCCTCAGGGAAAGCAGGGGCAGCGGGTTTGGCTGGGCTGGGAAGAGTGATGGCAGTTGCAAAACGCAGTGGAGCAGGAGCAAAAAAGGAGACATCATTACTCTTCAAGGATACCTGAGTTGAATCATCAAGAGTACCTGCACTTCGCAATGGGAATTGGAGTTCCTATGAACGTGTGGTGGGGAGAGCCAAGGCCGATGCAGACAAAATGTCAGTGCCTGCTCTCTAGCTGTGTGGCCATGTCAACGTGCCTCAGTCCTGCAGCAGACCCTGAGTTCCCTGTGCGTCTCTGCAGCGCTCTGGCTCCCATCCCTGGGGTCCCACAAGCTTTCCTGCTCACAGCTACACAGAGGTCCTTCATCCCCTTTGAGCAGCTCCCAAGTCACACTGTTACTGGTGCGATTTGTCGATTAAAATGTGGTTTGCGGTGTCATTTTCTTAGGGAATGAAACATTTTGTTTCTCTACTCAGGGGCACATTTTTTCACTTTAATCAATCTTTGAGAGATAAATAAAAGTATATATGCATCCTGAGTGTGGCATAGTCCTACTCACATTTCCTTTCATTTATCTGATGAAGTGACAGGGCTCTCCAGTTTCTTTACATATGTAACATTTTTCACTTGCAAAAACATGGGAAGAATAAAATAAATGCATATTTCAGATACTTTTTTTTTCAGCCCTTGCTTCTTAGCCTTTTACATCATGTGCCCATGGGAATGATGAAAAATATCTCTTACTTCATGTGACCTGAGAATTTGGGGTTCTTTGTCTCTTAAACCTTTTCTGAGTTTACCCAGACCCACACTTCCCTGCAGGTACAGTGCGACAATAGCTTGAAAGCAAGTTTGTCTTCCCCAATGTTTTTAGCTCACATAAAAAAGATTGGGAGCATTTCACTTCTCACAAAGTCCTGGCTTTAGCCTCTCTTGAGCTTACCACGCACTGACAGCATCTGGTCAGTTAGACTGTGCCTATCCCAAACCTGCCACTTGGGGTGGGTCCCTGCCCAGCAGCCCTGGCCATCAGCCTCAGCGCTGGCACCCAGCTCTCCTCTCTCTCCCTGCCTTTGTGCAGGGCAGCAGAGAGCTGCAGGGTCCGAGGAAGACGGCTTGTCTGAAAGGGGCTGGAGTGCTCTGGGGCCTGAGAAGCCAGGAATGGAGCTGGAGCCGGCAGCTACCGGGGTGACCAGGCAGCCCTGCCAGTGCTGACTGCAGCCCAGCCTGGTGCCGCCGCTGGCAAGCTGCCTGTTTGGTGAGAAGAGAGGTCCTGCTGGGACCACTGCAGTGAAAACTCTTTCTAGCAGGAGGAACTTGAAAGACACAACCCCCTAAAACCTTCTGCATTTCAGCTGCACACCCAATTTAAATGCACTAGCAGCAAAGTTTGACAAGGTCCAGTAAAGGCTAAAGTGGCACAGTGGGACTGCTTCCCATTTTCTTTCATTCCTGTCTTTAAAGGAGAGTTTTTCTTCCAACAGAAAAGCTTCTTCCCTCCTAACCTGCAGCCCACAGCACGGCACAGCAGTGCCCTGAGGAGCCTGGATCAGAGTCAGCCAGACAGCCTGGTGCCCTCAGCTGGCCATGGTCCAGCCGGTGCCACCCTGCGAGGAGCACCCAGCTCTGCCCACAACTCAGAACAGGCCATTCCCGAGCCCCAGGATCAAACAGCGTGAGTTTGGTTGTGTCCACATTACAAAGCCCTCGAATCCACATGTGGAGCCTTTGTGTTCCTAAAGCACAAGCCTTAATTTTTAATGGTTTTTTTTTCAGTTCAAAGCACATGAAAGAAAACACATCCCGTGCTGCAGTTCCTCTGAGCAGTGTTTGCATAGCATGAAACTGTACACTCGCCCATGCTGCCTATTGGCAATCGTTCCTGATGTATGATATTGTCCAAACAATGTCCAGGCATCATTTAGGAGTATTATTAGCAAAGGCTAAAATAGTGCCAGGGTGTGAGCTAATAATTAAGTAGGATAGACAATCAGTGGTCCAGTGCCGAAGCTCTTAATCTGAGAATGTTTTGTTCAGCAGCACAGCCACAGCCTGGCAATCAATGGAAGCTGGAGGGACGTGATCTGGAAGGTATGTAGTTTATACACTGCTCTGCCAACTGGGACATCCCATAGCATCAGGAAATCTTGGTCCTTCCAACACTGCTCTGTTTCTTCTTTTTCAGTGACCATCAGCTGCCATGCTATAATTCAAGCACTGTAATATTTATATTCTTATATGAATAATCACAAAATCAGTTCTACTATGAAGGTTGTTTTGGCTCCAAAGAGCAAGAACGTGAATGAAGTGTTGCACACTGTGTAGGGGTTCAGGCAGGAATGGGATGCAGTGGATGTGCTGGGTCTGTAGCAAGCAGAGGATTGCCACCTGGAGAGCAGGAGGAGGCTTTTCTCCGAGGAAAGTGACAGCATCACAGGCAGCATTGTGGTACCATGCTCAGAGATTGTGGATGCTAAAGCAGCTGGGATCAGGGCTGCGTGCACTGATAATATGGTTTTGAAAGGCTGCCTTCTTCAAATGCCCAGCAAACGTCTTTGCTCCTGCTATTTGGAGGGAAACAAATACCAGGGGAGCAGTATTGGGATTGGGAAGGAATCAATGTGGATTATTCCTAAAATCAGGGTGGTCCACATTTCCATGGAAAAGTAGTGAAAAACATCTCAAGATCGTTAAGTTAAAAGAAAAGCATTTAAGAACAAAGACTTTTAATGTGTTTTGAAGGACATTAGAATCTTTTAAACAGCTCGTTTTCTCCTCTTGAGCACAGCAGAAGCTGCTCTTAGTCAGTAATTGATCCAATACACTTCACCCTCTTCAAGTTTTCTGTTCTGACACTCCTCCCCGCCATTTTTTTTGTTTACTCACTGTTTAAAACTATTTGTGTGTCCAGTCTGAGATCACATCCTCTGCCACAGGCAGCTCCCAGCTCAGGTGCACTCATCAGCACCTGACCTTCCTAGTGAATACACCTGGCTCAGCTAGGGTGAGACTGTTCCAGTGAGATGGGACTGCTTTATCTGCTGCCCTTCCCTAAATTATTGTTTGTTCTCAGCAAGCTTTTACACTATTTCATGATTTCTTAGATGTTTCTACCTGACAGTTATTCCAGGGACTTTTGGTGAAAAGTGAGGGCAGAAGAAAATCAAACTGGAAGACTACAAAGAGCTGCCTGTACTCCATGGCACCTCTTCCAAGACTCACATCTGGGGTGGGAATATTCGTATGGGCGGAAAGGCACTTTAGCCTAGCAGAAGTTGGTTCCCTGCAACACATTCCTGAGCTGCAGACCGAGCCCAGGCTAATATGATTTAAGTGGCAGGGCTTCCATCCCCTCACGCTGGGAAATGCTGCCAGGGTTTTACAAATCTTGCTGTTAGGGTATTTTTCTTACTAGGTTTCATTCTAAAGTGTCCTTTTGCACAGTTTCATCCCACGAGTTTCAGATACAGACTAAAATGAAGAAGAACGACATGAAATGAAGCCAAGGGAAAGGCATTAAGGGATGTTTGCAGAGTACATTGATAGAAGGGGACAAAACGTCCCTGGGAGAACAAAGAAATTGATTGTTAATAACACATTTCATGATTCAGACACCAAAGAAGTTTTAGAACTGCTGTGAAGTCCCCATGTGTTAACCTCATAGGGCAGACCTGCAGAGTGATCAGGGTAGCTCGGGGTAGGGGACTACATGGTGCACATTTGGATCTTTTGAGTTATCAAGCAGCCCTGTGCCTGCCCCCACACAACTGGGTCATCTTCAGTGCTGGGCATCCCCACAGAAATCTTCTGGAGCTGCTGGCTTGGGGAATGCACAGGCAAGTGGGTAGCTTCTGGGAGCAGGGCTCAAACTCAAGAAAAGTGCATTAATCTGACTCTAAGCACCTCACAAACTTTGTTTGACTGTATGAGAGCCAAACAGGACGGAGGGAATTTTAGTGACGCGGGCACTGAAAATGGATTTCTAGCCCAAACCCTGAGCGGAAGATCCAAGCCCAGTAGCCTCTGACAGTAGCTGTGATTGTTCCACATATATTTGGCAAACAAAAGAGAGTTTTAAACTTATTTAATCCTTCCTGCTTTTTCTAATAATCAAGTCAAGATGAGAGCCATGCTGTGGACAGAAGGAAGGTCAGCAGACCCCAGTGTCTGTCAGGTGAGAGAATTAAGAGGATGGATAAAGAGGAGAGATTTGATGAGGGTGATGGGAAAGAGGACCAAAAATGTTAACACCGAAACTCAATAACGACAAATTGAATGAAGTGAGGATTTCTCAGTGAGCGGAGCAGCACCAAAACAAAGTCTGAACATGCTGGGACACTGGACCAGTCCTGAAACCTAAACCATCCAAATCACTGCCAGCAGTTTTCCTTTGACAGCTTCAGCTGCTGGGGAAAAGAACTGGGCAGCAAATGCAGAGGAGGAGATCCAGAGAACCTCGCAAGCAGGTACAGCACAGATGGCTGTGAGCTCTGTATCCTTTAGGTGATGTATCGGAGTTCTAACAGCAGCAACATGTATAACAAATGAGGTCACCAGACTAATATTATTACAACGAGTTCCACATGAATTAATCATGTTTGAGCCATGATAACAGAGGATTGGTTAGTGAATTATCTCTGAGGCTCCCATCTCTCTGGCACTTGCTCATAAGCCAGTTGCCTTGGGACGGGGCATGGACTGTTTTCTTTCAAAAGAAAGCAAGCATTTCTTTCAAAAGCAGACTCATTTAGTCTGAGTTTTATTCTTGGGTAGGTCAAGCTTTTGTAGTGGAAGCATTCTAAAACTGCAGTATGGTATTTTTTGTAAGGTTTTATGTTGGGTTTTTTCCCTCCTTTCTGTGCAAGATACTGTAAGGACCCTGGGAAAGTTTCCCCCAGCAGCCTTCTGGTTTTGAGATAAATGTAATCTCTTTATAAAAACACACACTCGCATAGCTTACACCAGCCTTGTGCTGGATGTGGTGTTCACCATAAATCACACCACCTCACTGCCAAACCAAGTCTAAAACAAAATGAAAGAAACTTCTTAGTGAACGTCCAGCTTTATTTCTGTCCTTCAACAGCAGGAAACTCATGTGAAAGGTTTCTACTAGTCCTTGCACCAAAAAAAAAGCCTTGGGAGATCTCCAGATAAAGATTTTCCTAAATAAATAGACATCTGTAAGCATACATCAATAAATAGAAACTCTTATTACCATGAGAAGGAAAAGCCATGGAGGTGTGGAGCTGCTTGGGTGCCTGTATGTGACATGGATAGGTCTGGTCATGGCACTGGCTTCCAGCGTGACCATCCTCCCTGGTGCTGGGTGGCTGCCAGGCTGTTACCAAAGGAATGAGAACATAAAGAAAATGAGAACTTTGACCAAACTCCTGGCAATCAGAGCAGTTTTCAGTTGACTTACACATCACAACAAAAGCTGAAGTCAGGTTAATGGCAGTGGGTTATCCATGGGCTATTTTTCTCAGTCTGGTCATCCCAGAATCACTGCTGTGCTTTACTTTGCAATACAAAAGATGTCTCTGTGGCTCACATGTAGCAAGCAGGAAACCAGCAGGAAAGAGTGAAGATTCCACAAAAATTCCGCCTTTTCCTGTATTACTGACTGTGCTGATGCTTTCTCTGTTCAGTTCTTGTTTGGCTCCTGGGCACTCACCCAGATTCACCCTCCGGCAGAGACAAAAAGTGCCATTCATAGACTGAAAATTGGAGCTTTGGTTCTGGGCAACCATTTGGCTGACAGATGTTTCTGCTTGCCTGTCTCCGTCATCCTACCAATTCCTATCCTAGGAAGTGTGTGGCACTACTGCGAAGAAGGAAGGGGGGAAACCCACAAAAATTAAAAACATTTAAAAAGCCTTGGGGTGTGAATTTCCAGCCTGTTGGCCAGGGATGTCGTGAGGGTGTGTGTACGCCTCCAGGTGTGGGTGGGAACCCGACTGCCGTGGATATTTCATGCAAGTCAAAGGCACGAGTTACACAACGTCTCCCAGCTCTCGTTTCATGGGTCAGGGAGTTTCAGCAGCCCAACAGTTCAGAGAAGTGCTGTCTGACAAAAAGTGCAGAGTTGAGCCCTGGTCCTACAAGGAGGAGGGACACTTCTGTCCGTGCAGAGGTGTCACCTGTGTCCACGTCTTTGAGCTAAGACAAGAATCTTAATGAGGGCTGTGGTAAAGCAGGAGGTCGGTAATGTACTGGGTAAAGCTCAGGAGGAATTCCGCTTTCTTCATGCCTTGAGCAGATCAGATCTCATCTTATTTTTGCCTCCTTCAATGAGTCCCTGATGAATTAAACTGGCCCACAGGAAGGAGGCACAAAGCTCAGTATATTTCGTCTTTTGAAACCACCTTCACACATATCCTCACAAAGCCACCTTACCCCCTGACAGCTCCTTCCTGCTGGACCTGGATGTGGACCTCACAGTCCTTGTAGACATTGTTTGAGAGCAAGGCCAGAAGGCGGAGAGCTGGGTCCAGCAGCAGTGTGCAGTTCCTCACATCCACTCCCCCAACACCATCCTGCTCACACCTGCTCACCACCACCCCCTGTTCCTGTCGTTTTCCCATCAATGTTTCCTTCCAGTGTTCCCCAGCAACTCCTCAGGCAATACTGTCCCTTCCCAGCCCTGTAGGCAGTGTTGGCTGCCAGGGTGAACCAATGGATGAGCTTTAAACAGCAGAACAGAATAAAAACTGCTTCTCCTCAGCAGTTTCCCCTTCCCCAGTGCCCCCACACCCCCGCACTTGCTGCCATCAAATGTCTTTCTTCTGTCACCCATCGACTCAGGGATGGAGAGCGGAGAGTTTCAGAGAGACTCTCACGTCACCTTGTCCCTTGGACAAACCTTGCTCCTGACAGAGCTCCTGGGCTCTGCTCTCCCCTCCTTGCCATTTCTTCCCAAGCATTCTGTGTGAGCTCTCTTTGCCAAGGTGATGAGCATCTCCAGCCAAAGTCCTAAAGGTCAAATGGAAGCCAAAGTCCCCAGAGTTTATTTCTCTTTTCTCCTCTGTTTTCCTCCTTTATCAGCAAGCAACAGTTTCCTGGTGAAGATGGGCAGAAAGAATCAGCAATATTGAGCAAACTAGGAACACTTGTTCAGACCAAATGCCCCCAATATTTCCAGCAAGCAAAGGCACCTGTATCCAGTCCAGAAAACCTGAAAAAATGTGAGAAGTCAAAAGACAGTAGCTTTATATGTTTTAATAGTTTAACTTCAAGCTACCCAAGGTTAATTTGAAAAAGAAAAAAAGAAATAGAAAAAGAAACATACAATAGGTTTCATTTGTTTGTTTTTAACTGTTTGGTTTGGTTTCATTTTGTTTCTTTTCTGACATGTTTTGGCCTTTGTGCAGAAAAGTAAGAAAATAGAAACAAATATGTTATTGTCTTTGTTCATTTGTCACGAGAGTCACAAAAATCCATTTCTGAGATTGTTTTCCTCACTTATGTCTATTAACTGTACAGTGTCTCACAATGATCCCATAAAATCCTTGGAAACATGGACAGAAGAAGAGCTGCTCATTCTGTCCAAATGCCAGTGTGGCACATGACTGTCTCATCACCAACTCGGTGACGTGGCTCATGAGCCTCATTCTCTGACCCATCTCATGCACACAACTCGTGCCTCACGGTGCCCCAGGACTTGCACACCAGTGGGCTTTCATCTCCTGGCAGTGTGATGGGCCTCACTCTTCAAGGAGGGATGATGGCAAACTTCTGTATATGGGCATTGCTGCATCTTAGTAGAAATATTTTCAGGATTTCTGACTTCTTGGAGAGCTCTCTAAGCTGCTCCACCTTTGGAAGCACAGGACGACGGTGTTGGAGAGAAAGATTAAAATCTTGGAACTCTTCTATGCGCTTTTACAAAAGGAGTGAGGTCACAGGCAAATTAGTAAGTTGTTGGAAGGAGACTGGGACTGTTTCTAAACGTTCATCATTTTCCTACAAGGGATTTTTACCCCTTCACTAAGCAGCTGTCCAAGGCAGGAGGCAGTTGAGGGAAACACTTTGATGACATTTTGGCCAATCTGGTCCTGGTGATGCTTCTAAGGGCGAGACAGTTTTGCAAAGCTCCTCCACCCAATTCAGAGCACTGTGACTAACTCTCCTGCATGCAGCCCATTTCCTCAGAACGGCAATCACAGGCTGCAGACAGCAGCCTGGTCCTGCCCCGGTGATGTCCTAGGAACAGCCAGCGCAGTGCAGCATGTCTGAGGGAGCCTTAACATGGGTGTGATACCCTGCCCAGGAATTCCAGTGTCACGAAGTAATTATTTGTAATAACTCAGAGTAACAATTTCCATATGGAGGACTCAAAAACAAGAACTACAGGTTAGGAGATAGATACAGCTTGTTAGATGAGAGCAGGATTTCCATGTCCTTTAAAATAAGATCTGTCCTGTTTTCTGTTTTGGTCTCCATCACCCCACCAAAATAAAATCAGCTGCAAACAGATGTGTCAGTGAGCAGAACTGGAATTATTGCCAGAGGTGTGAGGTGGGGAGGGTTTGACATGGACTGAACTCTCAACACCATGATCACACTTTACTGATTAAAGAGCCTGAACAGATGCGCCTTTCACTTCCAGTTTAGATGAAAACCTTGACTATCTCCTCCAGGTTGGCAAGTTTGGTGTTCAGGCTCTTTCAGGACTGTCCAAAACTTGGAAATTCATAAACAGAGTGAGAGAGACACAAGAGACAGACACAAACTGTGGTCTCCCTAAAAACTTCCATGCAAAGAGGCCTGAGTGCTTCCCTGAATGGAGGAACAAGATCTTCCTTTGCTCATTCCTCAGAGAGTTCCTTTGTCCAGTGGGCAGAAAAAGCCAGGAAGGTGAAGGTTAATGCCAAGGAGGTTATTTTTTCTCCTCCACCCCCCATTCCAACACACACACACACACACACACACACACAGGGTCTGGCACACACACATCCTGGAGCAAGGAAAGGAATTCCCTGCAGGACACAGGCCAGGACCTCGGATGATACCGGCAGCCGGTGCGTCCTTGCCCTCACCCCGCAGAACCTTCAGCCCTCCCCAGTGCTCAGAGCTGGGTCACCAGCCCCACACACAGACCTTGCTCTGTTCCTCAGCACAGCATCACCCTGGCTGCGGCCGGCACAAATCCCCTGGCCCCCAGCCAGCCCACAGGGTTTCTTTCCCCCTTTCTCTGCCAAAGCAAATTGACTTGTGACACCTTCCCTTACGTTTTCATCCTTTAAAGGGTGGAAAGCTGAAAGCTTGGCTTCACTCTGTTCACTTCCATGCCTCCTTTGTGCTCTCCCACCTAGATGTTAAATGAGCTCTTTCAGGGAGGACTGGCCACTGGAGTCACTGCCCGGCACTGTGGGCAGGCGGGGCAGCGTGTGCCTGTGCACACACGTGTGCTGTGCCCGCTGCCAAGCACATGCCCAGGGTGCCCTCCCTGCAGCCCAGGGGGAACAGTGCTACTCCAGGAGTGTGTCCTGGCTCCTTTTGCTCCCATCCCCCAGCGTTTCAGCTGCCTGGGCCTTGGCCATCCTGCTGTTTTCATTTCAGGAAAGCATATAACCTAGTTCATCCCTTCTCTGATGTAATAGAACACGTTGCAGGTTTTGACTGAAAGAGAAATAAGAATTTTCATGCCCTGTAGATCAAGGATCTTATTGTTCTCTTAAAAAAAAGTTATAACTTTACAATGTCAGACAGGACCTTGTGCTGACAAGTGGATACCTTCTTCTACTTCCTTCACTTTAGCAGAAACCTAATCCACATATACACTACAAACTCACCTTCTCAATCATACACGGTTTGCAGCACTTTTCCCAAACAGAATGAGAAAAGGCTTGTCCATGAACTGAATAAACTCTGACTCTTCTACCCCTCTCCTTGAATGAGATTACAAGGGACCACCTTGTGGCTTGTGCTTATGGAAAATGCAAGACTGAGGTATTATAACAATCCAGTCAATAATAAAGTGATTAATAATAAAGGTGATGCCAAAACCGTGTGGGATCATCTGACAATTTGTTTTGCTAACAAAAGCACAAAGGACCAAGTCCAAAGCCCAGTGGAAGGTCCCTGTGCACATAGATGCTGTCCAGTGAACTTGGGTGCAGCCAACAAATCCATTACCCGTGCTGTGACAGTAGCCAAGGTGCACGGTACCAGATCCTGTGCCCAGGTCATGAGAACAGCGCCCTCTGCCAAGGTTAGTGCAAGAAAAGTGCCTTGCCAGGATCCCTTCTGCCTTTTCTCCTGGTGCAGCTTGCTCTGTTACCACAGTGGTTACCAATAAGACATTCCTTAGCTCCTCAGTGCCTTGGTGAGGGCATCTCAGCCCTGTTTATAACAAATTCAGTGCCTAGAGGTAAAAGAGCCACAAGCCACCAGAATGTGCCATCTGGCCTTGGAAACCGGGCAACAAAGAGCTTATAAATATGCAGAGACCTCCCTGTGTTCCTGGGACCACATAGCAAGAAGACAGAAAAACTCAAACTTATACGGAGAGGAATGTCTGCCCTCCTCCCTTTCCATGTGCTTCAGCCAGGATGTTTGTGCAAGAAGAAAGCCAGTTGAACAATAAAACCCATATGTCAGATGCAGGAGGGAAGTCTGGAATCCAACAGGCCAAAAGAAAAGATTGACACGAGTTCATCCTCGTCATAAGGTTCCCCTCTGCAATAAGGGTGCACATCACAGCATCCTTGTTAGGGGGCCAAACTGATAATTGCAGCAGTGTGGTACTTGGCACTTTGAACTTTTCACCCAAGAATTGTGAAGCACTTTACAATTGAACCTAAATATATCTTTATATGAGATGGGAGGGGCCATAAAGAGATAGCTTTGCTTCTTTTGAGCCTGAAAAACACATAAATCCATTACAATACAAACCAGAAGGCTCTAATTCACCTGGACATGGTGCTTTTAATGAATTTTAATGGAATTATGCCCAGTCAGACTACAAGGCCAGAGGATTTGCATGTCTTCACGCTTAAAAATAGTGTTCTTGTGACCTTTGTAGTTACATTTTGAATAGAAATGATATGAATCAATGAAGCACAAGAGTCCTCGCTTCAATAAGCATTATTAACACCTCAAAACATGGAGTGGGAAGGAAAGTATTGCAAACCAAGTCTGGCAAGCCATAAATGAAGTGAGGTCTAGGCACTGAGAGCTTTTACATCTGAGTACTTGCAAATTTTCACCAAATTTTCATCAGCTTTATTAGTTTTGGTTGGAAAAATGTTGGCCTCTCATTTGTCTGTGTGGCAGAAGTCCTTGCTAACGGGGTTTCCTTTTACATATAACACAAAAGTAATTAAGTTCCTAATTAGTTAAACTTTGAGCAAAGTTCTGGCAATGACATCCCTGGCAAGGAGAGTCAGTAGTTCTTACTGGGCTGGAGTTGACAGACATTTCCAAAAACCAGCACTGAGCACCTCTCAGAGCCCATGACCACCCCTCCTGCTCTAGGCCGCTGACAGAGATGTTAACATCCCAGAAGTGATCCCAAGGCGAGGTTTCTCCATGAAAACCATCCCCAGGCAGCAGTCAGGTTTGTGACATGCCCGTGGTCCTCATCGTTCTCGGAGAGCCGTGGTGTGTCAAGGGTCAGGGCTGGTGGATTCAGTGCCCTTCGCTCCCGCTGCGTTCCCCAGTTCAGGAAGGGCTGTAACAACATCCCTCGCCAAATGTCTCCAGCCAATGAGGGGAGGAAGAGGTTAGAGGTACAAACGTGGAGTCTTCAGGTTCTGTAGCTTCCCTGCTGTATTTATTTGCTTCTGCATGTCTACAGCGAGCTTGAGTGAGTGACTGCTGCCCTGGTGAGGAGTCAGCAGCCGGGGCTGTTACACTGCCAGCCCTGGCACTGACCACCGCAGGGGTTTGGCTTCCATATGTCCTTTTGCCCGTATTTTACTTTCAGATTCTCCTTAAACTGGCATAAGCTGGTTTCACCAGCAGCAGCAGCAGCGGCAGTGCTGGCACAGGGTTTGCATGGTGATCAAAGTGGGGGATCTTATCCCAACTTCCTCCCAGCAAAACAGCACATATATTTTACCCAGGATCAGGTGTGAAAGCTGCATAAGTCAATTCCCAGCGGCTACCAGGGCATAATTTGTCCTTTTCCATGGCAGAGTCTGATCACTTTGGGATCAGGCTGTTCTTCACTAACAGCTCCTGACATACTGCAGCACTGATTTCACTGGGTCCTTGACCCTGTGCAGCATCACTGATCCTTCACGAGCAAGGTGCACCCTGCTAGCAAAATACACCAATACTGAAGATAAAGCAAAGAGCAAGTGCCTTGTAACACATTCCTCTGGGCCCTGTATGGAGCTGGCAGTGCAGTGGCAGGGTCTGGGAATTCTGGAGATGAGGAGGAGTAAGGGAAAACTTAGATTTGCTGTGAAAGAGCTGACGAGCTCTGTTTTAAATAGCGGGACTCCAATTTGTATTCGGTCTCTCATAAGTGGACAGTGGTGGAGAGCCAAAAGTGTTCCCAGCTCATCACTGGCACAGGAGCTCCTTACAGGGAAGTCCTGAGTAAAGAGCTCAGAGACACTGCTGGAAATCTCTTCTAGTCCAGTGTGGTCCTGTGGGCTGCAGCTTATCACAATACAGAAATGCTCTGTGCCTCCAAATTTGCTTTTCTAAGGGAGAAATGGGTTATATGGACAGGGTCCTGCTTATGATCTTATTTCTGGTGGATTTTTTTGTCATCTGCTTCTACTAAGATTTACCTTTTAGGGTCAGTTTCTTGGCATGCACAAGCTGGTGTTATTTCTCTGACTGCACTGAAGCTGTTCTGCCTGTGACCCGTGTAACTCAAGCTGGTCAGATGGTCATCACTGGTCCTCTCCAGCCCTTTTGCCATCACCCTCGACCAGGAAACCAAGTGCTTTAGCACCCATAAAGACACTGCCATGCCATTCTGATCCCCATCGTGCTCACGCATTTTTGCAGAGCAGGTGGATGTCCCGGGAAAGCGTCTGCTGGAGAACTCCTTGTTGAAGCTGCCTGTACCAGGTTTGTTCTTGCAGAGCAGAGCACAGAGGTGCTTTGCAAACATTCCCGCAGCCCTCGAGCAGCACGAGGCATCTCGCCACCACATATTCCAAGCCTGAGTTTGCCTCTTCCTCTGGGACCACAGGCAGGAAGTAGTAGTCTACAAGTAGAAGCAATTTTGGGTGAAGACAGCTCTCCTGTGTTTTCTGGGTGGCTGCTCTGAGCAGGACTACTTCCACTCTAAATGTGTTATTGCAGGGAATAGACGGGAGCTGGGTGGGGCTGCAGGGGCTGCACGGACAATAAAAGGAAATGCCTCTGCTCTGCACATGCTCTGCAGGGGGAGGGTGCTAGTGCCAGGCGGGAGGGGATGTTGTGCAAGACAGGGTCCAGAGGGGAGGCATCTGCATGAAAACCAGAGCAGAAGAAAGTATTTGAGAGAGAGTGGAGGGGTGGTGTCAAGGGAGTGGGAACGAGACAAAAGAGTCTGTGTATGGCTGTGTGTGAGAGGACTGCGAAGACGAGATGAGAGGCAGAATGTCCGTGGGTGGCGTGGAGAAGGATGCAGCGCCTGCTTTGTGTTGCCAAACAGAACACTCCATCCCAGATGCTCTGACCACCTTTCCAACCCCATCAGCTACACCCTCATTTTACCCTATTAACCCTCCATATCCAGTGTCCTTTTCTGAAGAAGAAAAATTGTGGTATGAGAGTCTGGGTAGGGTGCCAAGGTTCGGCAAGAGCTGTCCATCCCTTCAAGCAAACAAACAGCATCTTTTCAAAGCTCCCTTGAGCACACAGAGAAGCTTCAGAGTTGCTGTAGTGTCGGGTCTGAGGGTCATTAGAAAACAACCTCTCCAGAAATGTTTCTCCTGATTTTTGAGTCAATGAGCCATCTTCTTACAAAAAGTATTCACACACATCAGTGTTACCACAGGGAAAACAAAAGCTTCATCCTTCATTGCAGTAGCCTTCCAACTACACTCCTCCCTACAACTACAACATTTTGCAGTTCAAGTTTTTCTGGTTAAAAAAAACCCAAAAATTGGCTTGGTTTGGAGACTGCCCGACCCACATAGCTCAGACCAAGATGCAGCTGACCCCCAACACCCTGAGGTGCCAGCAACTGACATTTGAAATCAGACCCCTCTCTAAGCCAGGTTCCTGAAAAGCAGTTGGCATGGGCCAAAGAGGTTGGTAAATAAAATTAACAGGCTTGAAGACAAAATAGAGAAAAAGAAATCAAGCTTGTTCACAAATATCCTTCAGAAAGTGACCTAGTGGGAGGCTCTACTCAAAATTCCAGAGGATCACGGTAATCTGATATGTACACTGACTTCATGAGTTTGGAGCCCTTCTGAAGAATCAGACCACAGCAACACACACTTTTTCTTAGCCCCTGCATGCCATCTCCACACCCTGCTGTTACAGCTCTGGTTTGTAAAGGGTCTCAGTTTGTTCCTTAGGTGGATTGTAATTGACCTGGATCAGCTTCAAGTAGGAGAAAAAAAAAGTTAAAGAAAAAGACAAAAGGAGCCGTCTCTGGTGCTGAGCACTGTGCCTAGGTGGTGATCTCATGGCAGTAATGACCTCAGAGGTGTGTTTGGCTTGGTTCAGATTCACAGAACTGCCTCTTGCCAAGGAGATTTTAAGTGGGCCAGAAACATCTGTGAACACACCCATCCAAAACCACATGCTGTGGTCATGCAGTTACAAACACACATCATGTGTCTCACATCATTTCATACGTGCTCCTCCTGGGAGATGCGGGGTCTGCAGGCACAGCCACCCTGTCGGTGCTGTTTGTCACACAGCTCAGGTGCCCCAGCCCACAGCTCACAGGGGAGTGAACTCAGCCCATCAGTTGTAACCCGTGCCATGCAGTACAGATGTCTCCTGTGGAGTTCCTGATCCTGGATCCCAGACTGGGGGACTATTACCAGGTCTTCTTTCTCTTATTTCAGGTTAAAAGAATTTTTGGGTAAGCCATCTGAACTTTGCTGTGCTCCTCATAACTAATCCATTTAAAACGGGAAGGAAGGTGCTTCCAGGGGTCCAGTTTTCCAGGATGAACACTGTGCTCCTCACAGCCGTGGCTGTTTGATGGTTGTTGCTCAGAACTGCTCTCAGCAATGACTGCAAGGAGCTGTGGGTTGCCCCTGCAGAGCCCTCAGTGCTCTGCCTGCTGACATTCTTGGTGCTCAGCACATGCACTAGATCATTTTCACAAGCTGCTGTGCATTCCTCTCCAAATGCACACGGGATGCGCTGATTACCTCCTTTTCCAAAGGCTAAATCATGTACACAGGACTAAGGCTGGAAGCTGGCAAGAGGAACTCTGCCTATGCTGTCTGCATAGGCAGAGCGTGTCCATGGCAAAAACTCATACTCTCAAAAGCACATATTTTCCCATAAATGGCCAGTCACAAAAGAACCAGCAACCATGAGCTGATGTGGGCATAGGGAGGAGCTCTGATGTCCATTAAAGATGAGGGAGCAGCTCTGTGACATGACTGAGCTGCAGGATAAAATTGTGGGTGCCTTCACAGCCAGCGCAATGCGCACTGACGGTATTTGGGGCCCTCAGCTAGCACATGGGGCTTGGGACTTTCATCTGCCCCACAGCCCCTGGAGGACACAGAGCAACAAAAGATCCGTTTTAGCACACGTAGGTTTTCAGCAGCTCCTGAACATCCAGGCCAAGCAGCACAGACCTCTGACTCTGGCCTCTCTTGGGCACTGACAGCATTGGACGGGATCCCCTGAGCTACACAAACTGCCTTTAAGGAGATAGAGTGTACTCTAACAACCACAGCAACTCCTTTTTAAACTATTCTAGAAAATGCACAGCTTTAATCACCTGTTTAAACTATATTTCAAAAGCTTTGGCACATAGGGTCATAGAAAAGGCTCTCCGAGCCTGCCAAAATTTAGAGTATTTTCTCTTGAAATGACCCTGTTCCAGTGTACTGTTACAGCAGATACCAGACACCACCAAGGTCAGGTCACACTGCAACATTTGCCGTCATCCTGAGTT
Source organism: Mohoua ochrocephala (assembly GCA_013398855.1). Taxonomy (NCBI): domain Eukaryota; kingdom Metazoa; phylum Chordata; class Aves; order Passeriformes; family Acanthizidae; genus Mohoua; species Mohoua ochrocephala. Next base: position 348,284 of record VZTA01015010.1, read on the forward strand.
TGCTTCCACTGAGTATTTGACCTCATATTTCCCATGTTTTGTCCCTCTTAAGAAAGGTTGTTTTGTTGGGAGAGAATCCCAATAGGTATTTTCAAGTTCAAGGAAAGTGAAAAGAAACAAACCCAAGCCTCCACTGTGCAACCCTCCCCTCTGTACCAATACAGAGGCTGTGCTTTTTTCAACAGGCCTCCATGGAGGAGAGATGAAAGGCAGAGTTCAGGACCAGGTCTGAAACCTGGACTTAATCCAACGCCACTAAATCTCTGGTTGCAATGATGTTACATTGCAGTGAGACAGGAGGGTGGAACCTGGAGGGAAATTATTACCAGTGCTTGAAAGTTTCCCCTGAGTGTGCTTCTGGGGCCTCTGCTGAAGTTTTGTAATGGATCTTACCAAGGCTTATTCTCCATCATTGTATGGGACAAGCCATTGCTGTGTCAGTGTTTCTGCCGGGGTAGTCTGCATGAAGAAGACTTCAACATCAGCTTGACAAAGCAGAACCCTCGTGAGACCTGGCCTTTGCTCAGGAAAAAAAGAAGTCACAGGTCTCTTAGCATCCAGAGAACTCCTGCCTTTCAGCTGCCTCAACAAGACCCAGAGTATGAGAGCAGAGAGCTGGGAAGGTGCTCTTTTCAGCTGGGAATCAAGCCCTGAGTTCTGATCTTCTGTTCTACCTACGATTAAGCAGTCCCGATGCAAATAGACATTCCTGCCCTCTCAAACCAGCTTTGTGTCAAGCTATTTCCTGGCAGGCAATGACAAGAACAGGCACGGGAGGAGAGCCTTCCTCATGCCATTACTATTATAGATCTGAAGACCTGTTCTCCAGCTCTTTCCTTTTCTGGTCCCTCCCACATCTCTGCCAAACTGTATAGAAAACACAGCTTTGCTAATCCAGTGGCTTTCTCCTCTGAGTCTGCAGGACTCTAAGAATGAAACAGAAGCAAGGCAAAATCTAATCATCACACTGATTAAAATCATGGCCCAGTCTCACTGCGTTTACTCATGTGATTAAAGTTTCATTGAAATAGGAGAACAGGGGTCAACCAAGAAGTTATCCCACCAATTTCAGTGGGTTGTGGATTTTTGCGTGGGTATTTACAACTAAGTGATGGTTTAACCCCACTGGAACCGGCTGGTCTTATGTGCATGGAAATGCAAGAGATGAGATTACAAAAGCAGCAACACCTTGACCAAATAACTTGGGCCAAAACAGGAGGGAGGTGTTTTCTAATGCTGCTCGATGGGTGAGCAGTGCAGCGAGTCACGCTGCGTGTTTGTGTTGCAAACAGGAGCACAGCCCCCAGCCGGGGGGAGAGGAAGGGTGTACCTGGGGGAGAACCTGCCTGTGTTGTAAATACATTTTTTTCCTGACCTAGCAGCAAAACGATGTGTCACCCCGCTCTAATGAATAGTAGGCAAGCAGTGAAGAAACATATTGCTAATTGGGAAAAAAAGATCTTTCACAAAGCAGCAAGTCAGCCAGGAGAGGTCAGGGTCCTCAGGTTGAAGGTGGGAAAGGGCAATGATGGCAACAGTGGCATGGGAAATGCAAATCTGATGTGGGGGTTCAGAGCACTGTGGCAAGAAATCCTATTATAAACTGACTTTTTGCCCTAAAGGAGGAAAGGAGTATCTGCCACTTAGAAGCATATTCCTTTTAGCAGCCTTCATGCTCTTCAGACATGCCCAATCATTGTGTGGAAATCCTGATGGTATTTTCAGCCCAGAATGAAGCTACAACACACAAAGGAACCAGGCAAACAGGATGCCAGCAAGCCTTGCTAAAGGAAGCACCATGTAAATCAGGGAGAGGAGGTCACAATGACTATAGGATGTATTACTTCTATAGCAGGGGCCAGCTCAGCCTTTGGCTTGAGAACAAGATTAAGTCTAAGCAAGTGTGTTAAATGACATTGTGTAGGGAGGGTGTCATGGGCTAGCCTTCACACATCAAAGGTTACCATCCAAGTCACAGTACAGGAACACAGATTTTTTTTTGCAGATCTGACCCATGCCCCAGTTAACCCAATCTCCTGCTCTCAGATGGAGCCCATGACTTAGTGCTTGAAGCATTAGGGTTAGGATTAGAAAAGGAAGGTCCTCCCTCGTTTCAGCTCACTGACAGTGCAGTGCCAGACTGGATGAAGTGTCTTAGCTAGTTCCCACATTTGTTCATCTAATTAGGGCCACTGGCCATCAGAGCATTACACACACAGGTAGCAGTGTCAGCAGCATGGCAAACCCTGAGTCACGCCATGTGTTCGCAGCGCTGCAGTATGGAAAACAAACCCAGGAGCAAGGTGGAATTATTTGTTGATCCTGCGTGTTGGGAGACTCTTTCAAATAGTTTCTCTTCGCTATCAAGTAATAACTCCAAAAAATAAAACAAGGTATTCCTATTGGTTGATGATTTTTTTCCTTCTGTTCAGCCCCGGGCTGTCTGAGTGGCTCTGTCAGACAGAGAGCTCAGCACTGCTGCTCCCACAGCAGCGTCACAGAGATCTGACGGCAGCGAAGTTTCCAGCCCTGTCCCATAAACAAGCGGAGTTTTCCAAGCCCTTCCCTGTTTGCACTATATTCTGAAACAGATCCATAACCAGCAAAGGAAACAACTGCATTGGAGTGGAATCCCTTGGCTACTGCTTCGTTTTCTGATGTAAATGGAGCCGGAGGTGTGGACTTGGGTCCCTCTATGATGCCTCTCATGGGATAATGCAGTTTGCATTTCTCCAAAGCACAATGATTTGGAATAACAGCTGTCAAGGAATTTATTTTGAATGCTCTTTTGAAAACAAATTCCAAACTGCTGGGGTTTTATTTTTTGGAGGGCGCTGAGTTCTTTTTTTAATAAGATTTTTTAACTCCTAGGGCTACAGTTGTAACAAGTTGGTTTTGATCTGCTAACGAATGGGCTTACCTGCTAGAAAAGGCTGTTTCAGTGGAGCACTGACATTCAGGGCCCCTTTGAAAGACACCAGGGACCTAAAGACCATTGATGCTGTCAGATTTCCAAGACTGAATTCCTCTCTATAATATCCAGGCTTGCAGCCAATTTAGCTGGCTTGGAGCAGTTGTAGCTTTAAAACATGCTTGATGGGTATTCAGATTTCAAAAAGGAAAAAAAAACAAACAAACCCAGCATTGCAGTGATTCAGAAAGATACACAGATGATGGAGTGGAGCAACAAAGTCACAGGCAAAGCCAACACAAGCAGAGATGACCTTTCTAAATTCCACAGCATTAATTCTGCTCCTTGGAAAGAGTGCCTGAACATTTGTACCCCAGCCCGATACAACTATTTCCTTTCTCCATATCTGATTCCCTACATGGCTGCTGTGATACAATAAAAAAAACTAGTTTGAAAACACAGTGGGCTATTTATGATTCTTTTTTTATGAAGACTCACTGTTCTTCAGAAACTGATCATTCATGGATATTTCTTGGGCAGGAGGCAAAGAGGAAGGAAGAGGTTTCTCTGTTTAAGTTTGCTCAGAAATTTGGGAGAAATGTTCCCATTGTTACTGACACGTTTTTCTGATCTATAGCACACAGAATCCTGAATCCCCTTGCCCATGCAGTGGAGATAAAGGAACACAGCTGAAGTCCTCCCAGCTACCAGTGGGCATGTAATCACCTTAGAGGCTCTAAAACATTTTTATTTAGTATAATGAGTGTTGTCAAACTCGGAATTCAGAGGAACTTAAAACTGCAGAGGAAACATTTTCCGCTCATAGATTAGGAAATAGGTCCTTTGGAAAGAAAAGATCAAGACATTTTATCCATGGGAATCCTTTGGAAAAGGCTGTGCCATTTTAATTACCGTATTGTTGCTACAACAGTAAGCAGAACCATATTGAGACTGTGGGCACTAGACATGGAAAAATATGGATGAAAAGCACTAACAAGCACTAGTCTTGACTGCAGTCTTAAATTAGTCCGTACCAGTGGTACCTTTTTGCTTACAGGAAATGCCTCCTGAGGTATTTCCCAGGAGAAGGAGAGCTGATGGGGAGGGACTGCATAGTTTGTAATACTCCACGAATGTGTGTGGGGAGGCGAGGGGGGGTGGGTAGGCGGGAAGGAGGAAGGGAAGGAGGGGACTGGCTGCTTTATTTTGTCTTTTTAAAGGCAAATCACATATATGGGGGGGAGGGGGCTACTCTTTCCTTTTCTGAAAATGTCTCTTATATATCTTACATTCAAAAGTACTTGTAAGGGTTGTTTAGAGACAGAGGAGATGTCATTCCCGAAATTTCACAACTTGTCAAATCTTGTATGCAGAGAGAAAACAAAGATCAGACCACAGAGTACCAGATGGCAAATACAGTATTCCTCATATTTCTTCATAGTTTTTAAAAATCTTTTGACCTTCCAAGACAGTCTGTGTGACTGAGATGTGGTGCACTCTCGTTTTCTAAACACTTACATTTATTTAACACTTTGAGTAGCTGTTTGCAGGACTGAACCTGTGACGTGAAAGAGATCAAAATAGCTTAATGTGGATTAGAGCACATTTTTCTCATGTAATATATCCCTTTCAGCACATCTCCAGAGAGGGTTTTATAGCACAGATATTTCTCAAAGTGACAGAACTGTGAAAGTGTCTGCCCTCGGTACGTGTTTACTTTGGAACAGTCTCTCAAGAGGCTTCTTTCTCAACACAAACAGACTTCTCCATAGACACAAAATTTCCCTGCAGTGCAGAGAGAAAAGGAAACTTCCTACACAACAATAACTAAAAGCTACAAATGGGAGCAGAAAGAGAATGCATTTGGGCCCCTATTGCTTTTCCTGCCTTCTCTATGATAACTGGTCCTAGAAGCCCCAGCATCCCAGCCCTCCCCCTGGGCAGACCCCACTCTAGGCATCACCAGGAATGGAGCGCAGCAAGAGCTCGGGCCAGTCTCTGAGGGCTGTTCCACACCACTCTGCTCTGTCTGGTATGGCAACAATCCCCATGAGAGGAGCCTTAAAAGTCTTGGAGTGGGAAACAGAGTGCTCAGGTGCCCTGCTGTGCAGGAAGAGAGGCCCTCCAGAACACACGTGCCCGGCTGTCCCGGCTCCTCTCACTTCTTGGCTCTCCCACTGCGTTTGCCCAGAAAATCGATCTCGTAGCGTCACTTTCTGGGTCGCTCTTTCTCCGTACTAGCTCCGGGCTACCGGGCAGCGCCGACCGTGGTCACCGCGGCCACTGCGAGCTGGGGCAGAGGCAGCTCCGGGGCGGCCTCAGAACCCCTTCACGTGCCCGGAGAGGCTCCCGCGGGGCCCCGGGGCTCGGCCGTCCGGCCGTCGGGGCCC
>VZTA01015010.1:354256-382416 GCA_013398855.1 Mohoua ochrocephala
AGCTGCCCTTGGTGATTTTTCAACTCAACAGAACAAACAACAAAATATCGTATTAGCACTAAGGTTTGCCTGAAATAATGGAAAATAAGAGGGAAAGCTGTGAGCATTTTCTAAAATGGCAGTTAGGAATTCTCAAATGAATCATCCAACACAAACAGTGGCTGAGTGGAACAATTTTCTTTGCAGGGAGTTTCCACTGGAATAAATAGCAAGTTCTGTTTAAAGAAAAAATTAAAAAATTGCAGCTAGTTGTAATACTTGTAATGCTTGCCAGGGGCTGGAGTGTGCCCACAGCCAGGTAGATCCTTGTGATCCAGAGTGATGGTTCATTGCAGCTTTTGCTGCCAGTTCTTTAGAGCCACTTGCAGTTTTTACCTATGAGCCCTACCCAAGACAGTGGTGACTGGATTTCCCTTTACCTTCTGATGTTATTCCGTATTTAGAATATTCCTTAACATTCTTTTTCCTAAGCAGACCTCTGCCTATTGATGCCTTTGTGTAATCCAGAGTGTTGCTGTGATGTGGCAACTCCGCATTATCTGCGGATGATGGAAAATGAGTGCATTTAACAGGGTGCCCTTTGCCTCAGCATCACAGCCAGTGTCTCACTTGCACAGCCTGAGCAGTAGGGCCATGAACACCTCTTCTGCAGGAGCATGAAGCTCGACATAGATTGTATTCCCCAGATGCACAAAGGAGGACCAGGCACTGCACCTCAGCCTTCCACTGATGCCTTCAAGGACCTGATCATCAGTTTGTGGAGCATGACTTTCAGCTCATTAAGCCACTGGTACTCGATGGATTATGTACAAATGGGAATGTTCCTGGTCATGACACAGCTGCCAATGCCTCGCTGAGACCTGGCTCACGCCCAGCTGCAGGGAAGTTCCTGGGCCCCTGGACTGGTCCTTTCCTGTGCACAGCTAGAGAGAAGTAAAGTATTTAGTCTGTGAGCCAGAGAGAGGTGTTCAGGAGGCTGTTTTGGTCTGCACAGACCTTTTAAACCTACCCCCCGAGCCTGCAGCTGACCAGTTTTGTCCAAGATCTCACTGCCTGCACAGGCAGTAGCTCTGTTGTAGCCCATCTATTTATCGCCCTCTAGTGAGGTTTTAAAAATTAACATAGATTCCTTCCATGAGGAAAATAAATATTAGAGTTTAATGGTTTAAAAAGATTTACATTTTTTGAGAGTCAGTGGCTTCAGGGAATCCCTCTCAAACACGATACCACACTTTGGATGGGTGCATAGCCTAATTTTGGATAGGCATGGAGACGTAATGATAGCGTGTGTCTCCCCTGCAGTCTCTGGGTTCTCAGTGAAGATCTTTGCGTCAACAGCACTGGATACAGTTCCTTTCTTTTTAACTGTCTCTAAGTGCTGTTGCACTTTAGGTTTTGGCTGAACCCACATGTGGGTCACTTGACATGGCTCTGGTGTAGGTGACTGCTTATGCTTCTTGGTGCTCCACCTTTCTTAATTATAATTCAACTGGGCTGGCCCCAGACTTGGGAAGTGGCCTTGTCTTTGCAGAGCAGCTAGCTCCAGGGGCTGGAACTCTTTTAGGTTGTAACCAGGGGATGTGATTCAATCACCTCTGTAGTCGGACTGGTTTTACTTCACAGGTGTGGGAGATGATGAGGAATGTACCATGAATATGGTTTCTCTTAATTAGCCTGAAGATGTAGCGGATGCTTGTTCTTCGTGACCAGCCATGAGGGTTCTCAGATCCTGTCCTGCTTGTAACGCATAAGGTTCTGATTCGCAGCTCCGATGCAGAGATCCTTGTGGATTCTTTCCTAGTCCCTTGTGGACAGCATTACATCAGCACACTGTACTCCCTCTCCCTGCCTGCCCCAGGTTCACCACCCCTCTATCACACCAGCACCCTCCAGATTCCTGTATTTGTTCTGTTCACCTTCATCCATGTACTACTCACTCCTCCACTCTTGTCAGCGACACCATTCAGCTCTTGCTCCAGCAAGAGCTCCCAGCAGATCTGAATACAAACACCTCTGAGAATGCCCCCAGCAGCACTCAGCCACTCAGGCTGTTGCTCACCTGTGTCCTGCATCACCTGTGTGCAGTCACAGCTATGTCACACTCGCCTGTCTCAAACGAGCACCCTCAGCAGCCTCTGGAGCACCAGCAGCGCGTCGGCTGCTCGGCAGCACTGCTCAGGGTTCACCCCACGGTGTGTCTGACTGGGAGCTGGCATGCAGAAGTCACCCAGGGGCCACAGTAAAGTGTGCTGCTGTGCTGCACACTGAGCTACACGGATGGTTTCTCAGCTAAGTCGGGAAATGTGCCGTGGCAGCTCCCCACCCGTCTGTGTGCTGCTGGTGAGGGACTGGCGTCTCCTCAAGGCAGTGGCAGCACTGTGGGTGAGCGGCAGCACAGAGCAAGCAGACAGTCTGCTTAACAGTACCTTCTCCACTTCAGCCAGAGGCCGGGAGTGTGGCAGTCACTGTGGTCTAAAACAAAGCTAAAAAACAATAAAAGCCACTTCTCATCTTCTGCTTCTCTGCATCTCCTCCTGAGGCGTCTTAGAGCTGTGGGAAGAGGAACTGGCACAGGGATAGGTGCTCAGTGCCCATGCACTAGGGATTAGCCCTTCTTTGCTTGTGCCCATGCACTAGGGATCAGCCCTTCTTTGCTCGTGCACAGTGCTGCCCTCCTCCTGTTCCCACAGAGCAAATGGCAGGACAGATAAGGACATGAAAGTTTCCAAAACCAGGCAACCCATAGTTAGCCCCTCGGAAAACAGCTAGGGTGGAGCCCAGTTTGTGGCGTGTGAGAGAGAAACTGAAGCAAAACAGGATGTTTTTGTGATCTAAAACTTATTTTTCATAATTCCTATTTAAAGGTTTGTTTTGGTTTGGGTTTGAAGTTATCTGCTACATTTATTGGGAAATTTATAACCCCGAGAGCTTTGTGCACGTGTATGAGTGTATGCAGATGAGTATGTGCACGTCCCTGCGTAGGGATTGCACATGAAGAGGCTACTACTCAACCTCAGGACAATTTTCCTCCTGAAAATTAGTAAAACTAGTAGGTACTAACAGCTAAGTAATGGCAAATACAAATTCTACCAACGTAGCTCTTCTGTAAATCTTGCTGGATAATTGTTTTTTGCTCTGAACACCTCAAAATCGGAAAGATTATGTCAAATTGTAAAGTGTTTACCAAAGACCCATGAAAATACTCACGACTGGAGGTATTAGTTTATGCATAAACATGTTAAGCTCACGGAATGGGAAATGGGGCATAACAGACAGATTAGGAAGCCTTTGAGGTCATCCGTACCCCACAGTATGTCCTGTATTTAGCCTAGTTTCAGCTGATACCGTTTTCACACTCTAGATGCTAAGGCAAAAGTGTAAAATACTGTGAGAAATTAAAGCAGGGAATAATATATGAATAGAGTAATTGTCTTTAAATTGAATGTTTCCTGGAGTTTCCCACTGCCTGCCCCTTCAGGCTGTACTGCAAATGGAGGCACAGAGAACAACATCTCCAAAAAGCCCCATGGCCACTCTCCAGGTGCTCCTGGGGGCAGGTGAACCTCCCTGCCTCTGTGCCTCCATGCTGCCCCTCTGTCACACAGATCCAACCCTCACAAGCCCAGCCTGTGCCCTTGCAGGGGGCATGAGGGGTCATTACGGTGCTGTAGCCTTATTCTGGTTGCCACAGGATGACATACCAACTCTCACCACCCTCGTGCTCTGCAGAACACTGGCATTTTATTACTGCCTTCAAGGGAACAAGATTTTCTGCCTTTGTTGTTTCTTTTCCTTGGCTCATCTCTGAGTTTCTGCAGTGGCTTGCAGCAGTTGCTCCTGTGGAATAATTACAACAGCCTTGTGTAAGGAACTTTATGTGCACAGTAGTGATTCCACTGTTTGTATTTTCCCACCTCTCATGCCATCAAAGAATGGGACATGTTCTTTAACACAGCCTGGCTTGCATTGGTTCATAGCAAGAGCTTTGTAGTAAAAGAATGTGCACATTTCTTTGCTAGCCTTGGCAAACTCTCCCCTGGCCTCCAGCTTATTTGATCTTTGAGCTTCTCATCAGCTCTGATCAGCTTCTCTCCTTCCTTTTCCCAGCCCACTGGCAGCTCTTCAGGCTGTGTTTTCAAACCTCTCCTTTGCACCTTCTGTTTCACATGGGCTCCGCTCACGTAATGCTGCTCCTTCCTGCCTTCCCTTTCTTGACCTTTTGTCAGCTGCTGAGCAATGTCTCCCTCTTGGCCTCTATCGCTGCTCAACCCTTAATGCCTTCCTGCAACTCCAAAAACTGGCCAAAAAAAGTGTGATTGTTTAAGCCAAAACCTAATTTTATTTGCCCAGCTCATGCAACTTTAGACTCACAGCTCCACTGAAATTCATGATCTTGGGATCCTCATTTAAGGCTAGGATGTCTATTTTTCATTTTGATCAACTGCAGAATTCCGTGGAATTAAATCCTGCAATTCAGCACAAGCCTGTCCTGGGGTTTGAGAAGTAGTTTGACAGTAAATGCTACTATGAGTGTACCCACACTGATGCTGACAGGCAGATGAGCAAGCAGTAGAAGGAGGAAAATGCCTTTCATGGTGTGTGCTAGCAGAGATGCTGTTGATTAACCCATTTTTCAGCCAGCCAACTCTGCGAATGCCATTTAACAACCGCCGAGTCTGTATAATGCTAACGGGATGCTTATAAGGCATAAAGGGATTAATGCTCAGCTCTAATGAAATCCAGATGCACAGAGCTGCCTCTTCTCAAAGTCCTTTCTCTGGCCAAGCTGCAAATAAAATGATTTAATCATTGTAAATAGATGAGAAGCACCATCACTCAACATGAAGCAACATTCGCTCGGTGCTTAAGCTCACAGGCACCGAAGGCTGCTGGCAGTGGCCTGGCGGAGGGGCCGGGGTCACCCACTGACCCTCTGCCTGCAGCAGTGTCAGTCAGGGGTGGGGAACATGGGACCCTCCTTGGGGAGCACCATTCCTGCAAGTTTGCATTAGGGCTGGAGGAAGCTGCCTCAGAAACCGGCCTCCTTCTATCCCTGAGCAATTCCAGGGCAGTTGTGAAGGTGGTGAGTCTCTGGTCAGTCTCCCAGGGGTGCTCTGGGCCACTGGCACCTTGGCGCCTGGCCCTGGGCGTGTGCCTGGGAGGATTTGTACCAGTGTCAAGTGGAGCTGCACTGTCTGCTCAGGAGACCTGGAGCATTTCTGCCTTGTAAACTGTTTGTGGTTTGCACTTTCTCTTCCTTGTGCAGTTTATATTTTCCTTTGTCACACACAGACCTGGGTAGTCTGCATTTCAAGCACTGGGAGTTAATCTTGGCCCTGGCAGGGTCTGGACCACCATACTCATGCTCAGAAGCCCTGCATGGAAAGGCTGAAGTAATTCTGCAGCTGAGCAGACCCAGCTGTCTATGAGTTTTTAATTTTTAATGTGGCAGGAGGAGGGGTTTTGAACCAAGAGGCAGGGGGAAAAGGAGTTATTTTAAAGGCACTAAGGAATGTGTTACATTTTTCTGTTCCTCAGGTTTGGCTGCTCTGCAAGTTTTTCATTTTGCCAAAGCTCAATTCAGTGAACTGTTTATTTGCATTTTTAAAGAAAGAGCATGATTCTCAATTTACTTTGGCCTCATTGATGAATTTTTATACTGTGAAACCCAGCAAGTTCCCTTCCAATGTTATATCTACAACTTCACAACAGAAACTTCTACCCCGCAGTATCAACCTAAATTAAACGGTCCAAAGGGCTTTATAAAAGTGTGCCCCCACTGATTTCCCATGTGAGTAGTATCTGTAGTCACCTTTTAATCACTGATGTCATGCTCATCGTCGGAGCATGCCATATATGTGTGTAGAGTTGTGCAGAGGTTTTCTTTAGAATTCCTTGTGAGATGTTCCTGGGGTGGCTTTCAGCATTGGTTCAAAGGAAGGAAAGGAATGAGGAAAGAGTCCTGCTATAAAATGATATCAAAACATGTAGGGGCAATCTGTTGTGATGGGTTTTCACCATGGGAAGAAGCATTTCAGGAGAATCCCAACAGGTGCCAGCTGTTTGGTCTAATCCACTGTCAACACATATTTCAAATCTACTTGGCCCCGGACATCAGAATCATGACAAAACTGTCTGGACCTCCAAGAAAAGGTGAAGAAATTTTACAAAACAAGGTTTTACTTTTCCCACTGCTTTCAATCTCCTTTGCCAGTACTAGAAGGGGGAAGGAAGTGCTTCGTCTAGCAGCTGTACATGTCTTGCCAGGCCAAATGCTCAAAATTCAGAAGTATTTCTGAATCAACATCAATATTTATTGATCTCTTCGATTTCCATCAATTAGTGAGTTGCTGCACTGTGCTAGTGACAGAGAAGAGACTTGCATTTGTGTTGTTCAAAGTTTTTCAAATTGATATTGATGCAAAAAATACTTTGTCCGAGTGTATCCTTTGGATGTTCAGGGCCTGTTCCTGCTGCAGGTGATGGCTAGGAATCATCCTCACCAGCAGTAAGCATTGTTCTTGCAGTGCTTTTTTTGTGTTGTCCCAGAATATATAAACACCCCTCTCCTGCTGAACCTTAAGATTTGCAGAGAAAAGACCTCGTGTGGATGTTCTCAGCAGAGGCTGCCTGTAATTTTCAGAGATTCTGTCCACCAACACTGTATCAGGGTTGAGGCTTGGAAATAGCAGGATATTTTTTTATTTTTGTATTCATCAGTTTTCACCTCTCTGTCCGGTTCTGGGACCTTGGTGAGAGAGCACAGAGCTGCAGGTGGGCACAATGTTTTTTACAGAGGTACAGCTGATGAATGAGACCTGTGGTTTGTCTTCCTGCTCAAAGCTTTTGGGCCCCCCCTTGCCTGCCTTTGAGTGACAGTTGAGAGTTTTGCTCTTCTTTGGGACCCCGAGCAGTGCTGTGTCATGGGACTGGACATTTGTGCTGTTCTCCAGGCATGGGCATTGCTGGCAAGGCTGTGTTCAGTAGCCAGAAACACAGCCCCAAGCCATGACAAAGTTCCAAGTGTCCTTATTTGGGTTCCAGCCCAGTGCCATTTAAGAATATCCCCATTACATCAGCTGCTCAGAAAGGCCTGCTTCAGTCAGGAACTGGTGCTCTGTGTGGTGACAGTCCCCTCCACGCTTTGCAGGACATCCTCCCTCATTGCCATCCGCTGCTGGCATTGCTCCAGACTCCAAGGAAGGCACAAGTAATCCACGGGAGCAGGGAAAAAATGTGGCATGGAACAGATTAGTGTGAATTAAGCTAATCCCCAGCCACCTCCCTTTCCACCTCCAAGTGGAAAACCCACTTGGCCTTTGGCAGGCAAGAATTGTTTCTCCCAGTCCCGCTTATATGGGAGATTTTAAAATAAACCAGCAGGGCTCCATTTCTTGGAAGGAAAAGGAAATGTTTCAATGTGTGTCCTTGCAAACTGATTTACTGCCACCAGGCTCTGCATATTTTAAGAAATGTTTTAGTTTGTTTGGAGCTGTGTATTAGCAGTAAGAGAGAGGGAAGCAGTTAGTGAAACATGACAGGAAGATGAAGTTGTGTAAAATGGCTCAGATAAATATTTACACTCAAGTTTCTTAGCTCTGAGTTCACATCAAACCATGGTTCATACAGAACGTGTTTTTTGGAGGGCCTGCTCCATTTTGGAGCCTTCTCCCTGTCGGGTCATGCTGGCCTGCCTGCCTGGCAGTGAGCTGGAAGGAAGCTGGTTAGCAATGCCCAGTCATGGCCACAATCACGGGAGTATATCTCTGCTATATATGGCGTATTCACAGAATCACAGAATGGGTGAGGCTGGAAGGGACCACATCGGGTCACCTGGTCCATCCTCCCTGCTCAGGCAGGTCATCCCAGAGCACAGTGCACAGGATTGTGTGCAGACAGCTCTGGAATATCTCCAGAGAGGGAGACTCCACACCCTCTCTGGGCAATCTGTTCCAGTGTACACAGAACCTGCACAGTAAAGTTCTTCCTCATGTTCCCATGGAACTTCCTGTCTCCCAATTTCTGCCCGTTGCCTCTTGTCCTACTGCTCAGCACCACTGAGCAGAGCCTGGCTCCAGCCTCTGGCACCCTCCCTTCAGATACTGATAGACATTGATGAGGTCACCTCTCAGTTGTCTCTTCTCAAGGCTGAACAAGCCCAGCTCCCTCAGCTAGCCCTTGTGAATGAGATGATCCAATCTTCTTCCCCTGGCTGAGAACTGTGCAAAGAGAGGGAAGCCAGTGTAGAAAACAAATCACAGCCCAGGCTTTTGTCTTGGTCCTAGAACTCCAAACATTCACCTTTAAGAGACACTTGGAGAAGTGGAGGGTTTTTATCTTATTCTGAGCTGGGCCAGAAACCAAGGCTGAGAAGAAAACACATCTCTTCCAAGGAGCTGATGGCATGATGTAGGAAGGAGTGTAGCTTTTCAAGCCAGTATCAGCCAAGACCAGGCTGGCAGAGTGGCACAGCACACTGATGAGACTCAAGGCAGGCAGGCACAGCTTGCCTGCCTCCCAGTGGGTGCCCTGTGATGGATTTCCCGTTTGAGGCAAGGGGGAATGGCTGCAAGACAACAGCTGCTGGAGCTCCTGCTAAAACTGTTCCAGCTTGAGGGGTCACGTTCACACTGTACAGTTTGCTGGGTGGCAGATGAAGTCTGGGAGCAGGAGTGAAGGAGGCAGCAGCCGTGTGGGTGCACTTTTCCCTAAATTCACTTTAGGTGTAAATCCACATACAATGGCAAGCCGAGGTTTTTTCATTTCATGTAACCTAATGCCTGATTCCCTTTCATGCACTGAACAATTTCCCCTTCTGTTTCATTATCTTTCTCTAATGGCATTTTCTAACTAGAAGTGCAACAGCACTAGTACATGGTAGAGCATCCAGGGCTCGCATGAACAGAGCAGGAGGCAGCACTGTCCCACATTATCTCATTAAGAGACTTTCATAGGCATGCCTCTGCTAATGTAAACTCATTATCGGATGGAAGAGCAGCAGTTGTTTTCACATGGATGGATCCAAGTCCAAGTGATGAATTGTTTCTGTACTCTTAGCTGGGTTCTTAAATATTTTTTTGAATGCTGCCTGAGAACTAACTGGCCATGTGCTACATTTATACAGGAACTTTTGCCCTGTTCCAGTAGACCACTGACAACTGTGCTCAGCTGATTAATAGCAGTGATCTGCTATCTGCTCTGACACCACATGCTGATACTGTGAGGAGAATATTTGTAGGAAGAAAGTGTTTCTCAACATCCATCCAAGAATAAGAATAATGTTGATGTTGCAGGCTCTGAACAATCTGTGATGCTTCAAATAATCAAAGACATTGTGACCCATGTTTTACTCTCTCTCGCTGTGTCTTTAGCAACATAAGCCTCCCTAACAGATAAGAATGTCAGCATGAAATGGACTCTGAGTCCATGGTTATAAAAATTGGGGTGGTTTTTTTGAGGAGTATGTGATACCCTGTCATCATCTTTGCAGCTAGGAAGCGGACTGTTTGTCTAACGAGGGGAGAGTGACATTGACAGCTTAATGTTCCACATAAAAGAGTAACAGAGCCTGGTAGCTAAGAGCATTGGGAGCAGCAAATTTCCCTTGGAAGTGTGAGCTGGGTGCTGCAACCCCACCCTGAAACGCTGGGGTTGAAGAAAGCACAGAGTGGTTTCAAAGAAACAGTGTATCGATGTTTCTGAAACAAATATTTCAATTTATGTTTTGCAGAAAAATCCCTGTTAAACAATTTTTTTTTTCATTTCTGAATGGCAACTTAACCAAAGAGTGTCATTACAGTGCTTCAGGCATTGCAAACTTTGACCAGCTATTGACAGAAGGAAAATCCACCCTGTTCTAAGCAGGTGTCATCGTTTTTCAGCTCCATCCCACCTTAACTATCTGGAGAATAACATTCGAGTGCAGAGGTCAGTGTGGGAAACAAAACCCACTGCTGCTGGCCAGCTGAGCCGATAGCATAGACCATACATGGATTTGGAATGAAGGGCATTAGACTCACAACCTCCCCGGTGCCAAGAAATACACAGCTAAAATCGGCAGCTCAGAGATGAGTAATGCACAAACATGGTCCAGAGTGTTAGAAGTGTTCGAGCACTTCCAGAGTATGTTGGGTAAATGAGTATCTGTTTCCATGGCACCAAAACAGCACAGAGATCACGCCATGTCCTTCAGTGGTTCTCTGATTCCATGCCCAGTGAATGAGAGCAGAGCTGACCTCCAGGAAAACACTCCCTGGCTCCTGCCTGGCGGAGCACAACGAGGTCCCCTCTTCATCTAGAAGCAATGCTCGTGGGCAAGAGCTGCCCAAGGATGCTGGCAGCCAGGTGAGCCTGGCTGGGAGCCACCAGCCCCCCCTCGGAGCCCAGCCAGCTCTGCTTGAGCCCAGCCTTTGGGCAGGAGGGTGAAGGTGCTCCAGCATCAGACAGAGGACTTGTAATGCTTCATCTGTGTAGTGAGATGGGAGGGTTTTTTTGCAAGAAAACCATAAAACTGTAGAGCTTAGAAACATGCAGGGTTCAGAGCACATTTACATGGCACTGGGAGAACACTCGAGGTGTTAGGAGACCCTGTCCTTGTCCAGCTGCCTCTTAAGAAAATATCACTTACATGGGCTGGCCCATACACACTGGAATTGTTTAAAATGGGGTACACAGCTAGGTTCTCCCATGCAGAGAGGGAGCACACAAGCAACTGTTTTACTTTGTATGCCTAGTGAAACCAAAGGCAGAACAATTTGTTATTCCTCTATTAAATATGCAAATTAAGTATGTTACCCCTGAAATTGTGCCAATTAGTTGTGTCCAATTCCCTCAGTCAGATGACAGAGTGGCCAAGATGATTGCCTTAACTACAGTAGGGGGATTCCATCATCTCAGTGCTGTCCTGCCAAAGGGACGTGACTAGGATCAAAGACACTTTGGCTGAGGTCTTGGAAGGCAGTTTTTTGGTTTGCCCAGAGTCTGTTTGGGGTCAGGCAGCTGGATCTCTGGACAGCTGATGATCTCAGCATTTTTTTTGGAGAGATCAAGTACGGGGAGTACCTTGTGCCCTGTAGTCACAGCATTTCACTGGAAACTCACAGTTCTGTCTTTGTTAGACTTCCAGTGCCCAGTGCCTGCTGGAAGTGATGCTCTGGGACAGGTCCTCAGACCCCTCAGGAGAGGTGAGGTGTGTGGGCAAAGACAAGGCTGCTGGGAAGGCACTGCTGCCACCATTCAAAAACAGTCTGAAACCTTTCCCAGTGGTCAGAAGAAGAGATCCACCAGGACTGACTCCCTGAAATTTATTCCGAGATAAATGCCCTCCTACACTAAAATTCCGCCATGTATGTCTTTAGTGCCACTTGCACCCCAGAAGAGAGTGGTTTTGGGGTGGCCAAAATGATTGTCCTACCTACAGCAAGGTACTGTGTGCCATGGGATTCTTTGGCACAGAAGATACTATCACGAGCAAGGGTTTATTGCAATGCCACTGAAGACGTTGCTGCAACCTACAATGCCCCTGGCACAGAGGTGCACCAGCTCACCCTGTCTTCATCATCTTGTCTTCATCAGTGACCTCTGCAGCTGGCAGCTGCTGGCATTTGCCCCCAGGCATCCACCCATCCTCGCTTCCCACCTTAAGATGGTGCATGACTGATGCTTTGCTGCATTATGTTTGTAGGAACATTTTATTCTGTTAAGGCACCTCCAGAAGCCAGATGTTCTGTTTTAGTAGGGACTTCCTTTTTTTTTTAAAACAAGCATTTCTGAGCTGATGTTATTTTTATTCAGTTCTCCCTGTGAAACTTCCAAAGACAGATTTTTGCTTGGCAATGTCATAGCAGGGTATGAGGGAGAAATTACCATCCATCTGCCTCTTGTCTACATATGTACATGTACCCAGGGAACCTACTCAGGGAGCACTACTGATGCTGCAAAGCGGAATATTCATCTATTAGGAAATTGCTTTACTAAATCACACTTGCAGGCCCACTCCAACTCGAGTTATATAATCACACACGCTTTTTCACAGAGGTCATCTGTGCTTTGGAGGCCTCTGTTGGACCTGATCAGGCATGGAGTCAGGAGTCTGTACTGTAGAAAGCTCTAGCCTGTAGGATTCCCAGGTCTTTTGTTGCAGAAGTCAAAAGCTGTCCTGTAAACTAAATGGGAGATGAGGAGGATGTCCCTTCCCTGGACTCCACACCAGCCTCTGCCATGGATTTCCTTTCTGAACTGTGTTAAATCACCTAACCAACTTTTATTTTCTCACACAAACCCCTGGAGACAGACCTGCAGCCATGCTGAGCTTCTGTAGCTCCAGGGAGGGTAAACAGAAGCAAGTACTTCAAACCAGCCCCAGCCAGCCTTCCAGTTTGCTCTGAAAAACCAGACGTAATGTGGTGAATACCAGTCACGCAAATTGACTGAAACGGCTCTGTCCTTTGCATTTCCATCTCTGATATGAGGATAATACCCTCCTTCCTCTGACATCACAGGAATGTTAATGTTGTCATAAGGTGCCAAGCTGTAATAGCCTTGTGGCTATCAGAGATGGGACCAGTGAGCTCACATGCAATGAATGTTTTCTGTGTTCCGCACAGACCTTGAAAACTATTCAGTTAACAAAAGGAACAAACTTTCCCCATAGGGGCTCTCCCTCGTCAACCAGCAATCATGGTTTCTTTTATTCTTAGAATTGTTCATATTTTGTAACATTCAGAAGTCAAAAGATCGGTTAAGTCTCAATGTGCTCTGAACTCCCTGGCACTTAAAGCTCTAACATAGGCAAATGCTGAAATTAGAAATGAGCCATGGGACAGATTTTCCCATGCTTACTAATCAGGAGTCACTGATGTAAGGGTTTCTCTCCCAGGCTAAAATCTGTCATCTTTCTCCAGCACAAAATTTATTAGGCAAATAAAAGGAGACCTGTGACCTCTGTATATGTTGACTTGGATAGTTATCATTTCTAACTCTCAGGTCTCACCACGACAGTCACCCCACTTCTGTGTTACACAAGACTTGGTGGCTGTGGCTGTTAAAAAAGACACAAATGTCTTGAGGTTAGGCTGCCTGAGAGGGGCCTAGTAATAGCCTGTTTGCTGAACCTGTGAGTCATGGAAAATGAAAATAGAGAAAAATCTACTAAGGAACCTCATCCATTCCTCCAGCTGATAAAGTACGACTCCCTAGAGTAATATATGCTCTTCATGTCTTTGTCTGGTCCAGTTTTAAATTGTATTTCTATACCTTTCCCTAACAAACTATTCCATGGTATGAGTGTTTGGAAGTTTTTCTTGAACTTCATACTTTGGTTTTTTCCCTCTGTTTATTCATATAATTACTTTGAGATTTGGCTGTGAAAACATAAATGCGAGAGGTGAGCAGTGTTTTAATGATAAGAAAGGGGAGGGAGGTGTCTGGCAGCACAGATCATGGCTTTCAGTGCTGAGGTTTCATGACTATTAGCTAGACAAAAAGACAATTTGTAGAGTGCAATGAGCAGCAGGTGTGCTTCCAAGGTGGCCAGGCTAACTTGAATGTCTTTTTGTCTTGCAGAAGATGAAGCCCATCGTCCAAAGAAGACGATCTACCTCATCTGCCATTACTAAAGCTCTTGGCAAATCAAAGTCCCATTCCAGGTAGAGGAGATACCGTTCTGACTCCTGTGTCCATCTTTCTGCCTATACAGACTGAAATCAAACTGGTTTTCAAATTCATTTAACAATGTTGAGGGCAATTTGGTCCTGCAGCAGGGGCAGGTGGGGGCAGCTGGAGAGGGACGAGGCACCAGACAGACGTGGTGGGTTGCAGGACATGGGCTGATGCAGCATTTAGCACCCCTGAGGAGCATCCTGGTTCCACCTCAGCGTTTCCCCGTGCAGCCACCCCCAGCTCACTCACTGTCAGAGCCCTCTGCAGCCCCTGCTCCATCTGCTGGACTGCCAGGGGGAGGGACAGCCCTGAGAATTGCCTCTGGTTCAGCTACGGGTACACCTGGGCAGGTTAGGGGGCTGGAGTTGCTTTTGGAGGTGGAGGGAGTGGTGGGAGGCATGCCCAGGCCCTGGCAGCCCTGTGCAGGATGGCATCAGCTCAGGATGCTTGTTGGAAGAGCTGCCAGACCCAGACATGCTCCAGGACAGCCATGTCCCTGTCAGAGGACAGGAGCTTTCCCTTACTACCAGCTCGGGTAGTGGAAAACTGCCTCCCTTGCCTGCACCTCCGTCGAGTCTCTGCCAATGCTTTGCTCCTGCGGTGTGGAGCACCGGGAATGTCAGCAGAGTCAGGGAGCCACATGCCAGACATGCCCATCTCCTGCTGAAACTCTAAGTGTGCTTACTTAGCCCTGAGCTGAGCACCTCATGCAACAGTGGGAGCTGAGTCCTCCTTGACCTCATCGCCTCTTCCTCTTGCAGCACTGTGTCACTGCTAGAGACAGATAAGGGGATACCACGGTCCTTTCTGCCTTGCTCTGATAGCAGTCTTGTAAATAACATTTCCTGAGGGATTTCTTCAGTTTGATTTTTTCTTTCTTTGTAAGAAAGAGATGATAAAGCTGAACTGGTTGACATTTTGATCCGGACCAGCCCTCCCGAAGAATATCCCTTTTATATCACACCATTGGTGATGGATGCACAGTATATCCTGCTTCTCTGGAATGAATGATTGTGGGGGAGTCAGTGGAGACCGGATCATTTAATATAAAGGGCAGGACCGATTTTCATTTGGTTGTCATTTGACAAAGTTATGTGACTTCTTTGTCCTTCCTCCCACCCCCTCTAAATTGCACTAGGGGGAAAAAAAAAAGTGAAGAAGAGAAACAAATTCTTGACTTTATTTGGCTGGAGAACATCCTTGTGAGGGAGGGAAGCTTTAAATGTTTCTTGTGATGGATTGCTACGGAGGGAGCTGGTCGAATGCCATCTTTGCTTAGGCCACCAGAGCATCAGTGAGATTTTTTCGCTATCCTGCCGTTGTGTTTATAAAGCTGGGTAATCTTCCAGCTTTAGGAAATCCAGTGCTGGGATTGTAAGATGCTGTGGCTCCTATTGCTCAGCTGATGGACATGGAGACCTTTTAATATCATATCTGAAGGGGATTTAGCTTCTCACTTGTTACCCCACAGCTGCATAAGCCAAGGATTCACTCGTTGGTGGCTGTGGAGAGGTGAGGAGGAAACAGGGAATTTCTGTTTGCCAGAGTGCAGGTGTTCCTGTGACTGGGGGATGATTTTAGTAAAGCAACTACTGGCTCGTTTTAACCTCACTCCTGTGAAATCAAATGAGTTCAGTTATGAGGCTGGTGGAAACTGAGTTAAGACCAATAGTGTCAAAAATACGACACTTACAGCTCATGTGGTTTTTTATTTGTTTGTGTAGAGTGCCCTCAGACCGGAGGGTAGAGCAGTAGAGGGTAGAGCAGAATTGCTGAGGGGTGAAGTATCCTTGCCTGCAAGCAAGACACACATTTTTGTCTGTGTGTAGAGACAGGAGGATCTCTGTGAGTTTTTTTCTGTGTCAGTCTAAGGCCATGTCTCAGAGGTTCACTAATGAAATCAGGGTCAGGTACATGAACGCACGGTGTGAACAAGAACTTTTCCGTGTTCACGCAGCACATCCAACATGCTGAGACCCAGAAATGGCTGTGGGAGCTGGTATGTGCCAGCTGACCTGAGCCCAGAGCAGAGCTGAGGAGGTGCTCTCTGGGGGTGCTGAGGTGCAAGCGAGGAGACTGCACTTGGCAGAGCTCTTTCAGCTGGGGACAGCATATGGAGAGGGTCTGGTTCAATCTCCATGCTGCCTTGTTGACTGCAGCCAACATGCAAAAACCCTTGGGGTTTTTTGGAAATGGTGAGCACCTACATGAATCCCAGTGGAAACAACAAGCTGGAGGCAAGCCAGAATCAGATGTCTGGAATTAGATGAGTACATGCAGTTCATTTTCTTTATGCTGCAACTCTTGTGCTGACAAATTGTTCAGTCTGGATGGAAAACATGCACAGAAAGGGCAGTGCCCCCCACGCCCAGCTGAGCCACACCATGAGCCATGGGCTTTCCATGTTCAAGTCAGAGCTCACACGCATGTGCAGGAAGTAAGTCTTTTACCTGAGTGAGAAATTACTCACAAACTACTATTTCAGCAGCTTAACCTCCCTAGATTTGTTGTGGGCATTTAGGCAGTTTTCCATCTGTCTGAGGCTGGTTAAGTTAATTGTGCAGAGGTAGATGAATGTGGGTCATAATAGAGAGCAATAGGGGCTGGGAGAAGCACAGGGCTATCAGGCTCCTCCCAAACAGATGCCTATGTCCAACTACAAACCATTCTAAGCAAAGCTTCTGACAAAGTCTTGTGATTTTTTCTTACTCCTGCAGGGAAACTATTCTTTCCTCCTCCCATTCAGACAATGGGCTGCCAAGTGGGGTGTTCAGCAGCCCAGGCTCCACCTTCATCCTGGATGAGCGAGTACAGCTAACTGTGGGCCTGCAGACCCAGGAAAGACATCTGATTTTGTTCAGTGATGTGCTGGTCATTGCCAAGTCCAAGTAAGAGGAATTCCCACTCATTCCTTTTCCCAAGTAGGTGCTGTTGAAGCTAGGCTCAGCACGTGGTGGGATTTCTGGGGCTGTCCTGTGCAGAGCCAGGTGTTGGACTCAATGATCATGTGGGTACCTTCCAACTCGTGAGATTCTGTGATTCTGTGAGGCTCTGATCTATTTGTGGAGCACCCAGCAGCCTCCAAAACAATGCTTCTTTAGAAATATGGATCTAAAATGTGGCATTTCCCCCTTCCACTTTTACAAATTCTTCTTGGTATTAGTGTTTCACTCCATTTGTCTGAAGGGAAAGGTTGTCTAATCAGTTTTGCCCTTTCCCTTATGAAGTTACTTGAAGATACATCATGAGGGCAAGAACTAGAAGGACAAAACTGACTTTCGGTCTGACTCCTTCTGCTACATATAAATTAAGAGCTGTCACAGCAAGACTAGAAGGGTGTATGATCAGACTCTGGAGGTCTAGATGTTAGTCTTTGGCCTAAGGAATTAATAATTTCCATTGTAGATCCTCCTCCAGCCTGAAGCTGAAAAAGCAAGTGCATCTGAGTGAAGTGTGGACTGGCACGTGTCTCAGCGAAGTGACAGAGAAAAAGATGAGTCCCGAGAACTCATTTGTCATTGGCTGGCCTATCACCAACTATGTTGTCACCTTCAGGTATCTTATCAGACATCAGACCTCCCTCTGCATCCCCGTAGCAACTCAGGTCTCCCCTGTGTCAAGTGAAACAATGACTGAGGCTGAAGGGCCCATTTCCTTTTCCATTTCCTTACCCTGAAACATGGGCAACCTGTGCTGGCAGCAAAAGGTTCTAGGAACGGCAGACACTGGGAAGGAAATAGTAGGAGAAAGGAAATAGCAATTAAAGGTCACTGCAAAAATAATGAGGGCCCACAAGATGAGTTAACTCCAACTTCACAGAAAGGGATTTGTCCCTTATCTGAACACTCACCAGCCTGACAGGAAATGCGGTCCAGCTTGTTGCTGGGATTTTTTTGTTATTATTATTTTTGTTATTTGTTAAAATAGAACAGAAGAAGGAAAGGACTGTGCTTTTGTTCCAGGGCTTTGCAGGAAACAACTTTGACTTACAGCCATATATAAATGAAATTGGGTAGAGTTTCCAAAGGCTGTTACCCATTCAGCACTTGTTTGATGATCTGCCTCCCTTTTTGTCTTCAGCTCAGCTGATGTGAAGGAACGATGGCTGTCAGCGTTACTGTGGTGAGTGACCCTCCTTTCATCCTCCTTCTAGGTGGTTCCTCTATAGGCCTTAGAGAAATTTATCTGTCAAATTGTGCTCTGATTTTCAGCATGTTAAGTGTCTAAGTACTGTTTGAAAAATCCACCTTTGAAATCTGAATATAGATGCCCCCGGGAGAGTGCAAAATTGGTGTTAACAGTTGGGAAAAAAGGGGATCCATCAGAAGATCATATTGTTGGAGCATCCGTTTTCCTTTGGAGCTGGAGGTTGACTTTGCTAATCACTGTGGAACTGTCACAAGTGTTACTGATTCTTCAGATGTTTTTTGATTTGAACTAAAATTTTTATTACACTGCATCTAGAGGCTACAGTTCTTTCTTCCTCCTTTTATGTTTTATATGTTGCTTCCACTAACACCCAGACAAAAGTGTTTATATAGGGACAAAGAGGGGAAGAAATCTTCTGATTTGTGGAGAATGGTAGTGATCCTGAGGGAACACTGGAAGGTACTATGCAGGACACATCTATCTGCACTGAAGTACTGCATGTGGAGGGATTGTTAGTCTTTGGGCTCCAGGTGGATAAAGAAATCAGTAAGACTGTGTGACTGCACTATGAACATTACATTCATATATGTCGTCAATAATCTGTATTTATTACACTGCCAAGGAGGACGTCCCATCCAAATGTTAGGGTCCTTCTCAAATTTGGTTGGGAAATTATATCCCTTCCCCTTTCCTTTCACTTTCAGGCATATCAATGAGGTAAAACAAAATGAGTATCTGAAGAATCTGACCCTTCAGATCTTTGTGCTGGATGATGACAACTGTTCTTCCGTAAGTAAGGCTAAGAACCTGCTCATCAGATCAAGACTACACAGGGGTCTGTGGAGCAGGGGAGGGAAGGCAGGGCTGTGCTGGTATTCCAGTTTTAAATTCAAGTCCCACCTAAAAAGATTTAGAGGGTGTGCATCTGGGTACCTGCATCCTTCCCACTGGAAGCCCATTTGGAGGGTTTGAGAAATGAGGAGGTAGCCAGACCCTTTCCAAAGAGCACTTAATTCTTAAGATTATTCTTCGCCTCTGACTTCTTTTCTTTTTTCTTTTTGCTGCACTTCAAAATTCATGACAGTTTATGGCTGAGTGCCCAGTCAATTCCTATTTCCAGCGCTATGAGTTGAGGATATTGATCATGGAGTCACTGGTGTGTTGTCCTGAATTAATTTACTGGAATGTGTCCCAGTCCAGCATACATTTCTTGGCTCTGTGCCGAGCTTGGTGGGTCACGTTTGCCTCCTGGGTATCCTTCCCTCAAAGAGTGACCCCAGACACTCATGGTTGATGAGCATTGCCATGTTCCATGTTCCCCCTTTTGAGTGACAGTGGCACTATGATCAGTCAAATACTGATGGGATCAAACACGGCATTTGAGCACCACCCACCTCCTGTGATTTCTGCTGGATGGAATCTTTGGATAGTATAATAGACCCACGACAGAAGTAGTAGTGGAGAATAGCTTTCACGTTGTATAGCCATCATCCTTTCTGGCGTGGTTCAAATTCGTACAGCTCATCCAACCATGAACATTTAGTAAAGGCAGTCATTAGAGATGTGACATTTCCCCCAGATTTTCAAGCTACAAGAAACTGCAACCAAACTTCTCACCTTTGTATTGTCTTCCTGTATTTTCTCTGTTTGCCTTTCTAGACTACTGCAGTCAATGTGTCCAATGTGGAAACTGCAGAGAGTGTGATGAAGAAGACCCTTCTACAGCTTGGGCTCCCTGTAAGTGGCAGTTGCCAGATCTTAGCTAAAGATGCTGGCAACATCTGGTTTACAGGACAGTGTGGGTGTGGACAAGTCTAGATTTGCTGTCTTTTGCTTTCTGAGTGGAGGGCAACCTCATGGACCCTCAACTAACATTTTTCTCTTCTCTGTTCCTTACCCAACAGGGCAGGACCAGCGAACACCACCTCTGGGTGGTCTCAGGAAAAGATGAGCCTGCTTACCCTCTCATTGGTAAGAGCCCTCCCATACTGAGCATCATTTTGGTGCTTAATTCTGGCACCAGAGGAACAAGTGATTAATGATACTGGGGTGTGTGGCAGAGAAGCATCACAAACATTGCACTCTTCAATTAAAAAGCAATGGTAGGGACACTGTTGCTGATAGGAGATGTGGCATCAAGCTGCTCTGAGATGTCACTTGGCTTTTATGGTCTCAGCATCCACATTTAATCAAAGCATGGTGATATCTTTGGAAAACTTCACCCGTACCTCCATTTTCCAAGCAAATTTATGCATTGCTGGGTGGGAGCCCCTCACACTTTTCAGCAGATGCTCCAAGTAAATGGGAGATCTTTAGGCTGGCCTAAGAAGCACCTTCTTTGCAGCAGATGTGAAGCAGGGCTAGGACATGCCTCAAAGCCTGATTCAATCCCTCTGGCTGCTGGTATGAGTTTGCAGGGCTACAGGCTTGGAGGCTGGTCATACTCTCCTGCTCAGCTTTGCAGGCGTCTCCTCACAGGCAGAGCAGGAGGTCAGGGGCAGCCTCATCCCACCTTTGCTGTCTGTGATAGAGCTGTCCTCTGATGTCTGTCAGAGCATCTCCTGACACTTCCCAAGCCCTTTGCCTTTGGGCTCCGTCAGAACCAAACAAATTGCTGCAGTCAGGTGGTCATTCAGCAAGAGTGTTTTAGATCTAGAGGAGAGCACTTTGGCAACTGAAAGAAGCAGAATTTTTAGATGGTCTATTGGTGACTTATAAGCCTCTAGTTAGGAAGCTAACATGTTTATCGTACTTTTTTTGGTACTTACTTAGTTTTCATTGCATTTCAGTTCACAAATAATGAAACTGCTTTCCACACAAAATGTTGCCTCATATGGAAAACCCAGTTTGTTGCATATGGGTTGTTATCTTCTGAACTGCTACCTTAATCCAATACTAAACTGACCCCACAAGCACACGTGGGCCGCTAGCGTCAATGCCTTTGCAGGCTGTTTATTTGAAAACTTTCCTTTTTAACAATTTGTGTTTAGGTTTTAGAAACTCCTCAGGCTTGAGGGAGAGTGTGTATATGGGGAACTTGAGGACGATAACAATGGAGAAGAGTGCTACAGATCTGTAGGAGGTGATTTCAGAAATAGGAGAAACAGTTTAAAATAAACCACTGAATTTTGTCTGTTAAGTGCTAAGCATTCATCATGGCGATCACCAATGCTGGAATTTTCCAATAACAATAATAAGAGTTTTTAGCATAGCTCTGCACCTTTGCTTGCTCTTTACACAACTCTGCTCAACAGGGCACGAGCATCCCTTCAGCATCGCCTTGAGCTGTCTCCGGGACTCTGCTGACCAGCAACAAAGAACCAACAATAACACTCTCCTGGCTGATGGGACAGAGGCTTCCTTCCTTGCTCAGCTCCCAAAGGAAAAGCAATGTCAGTTTGTCCTGAAACCCAGACTCCAAGCTCCGATGCAGCTGAGGAGAGGTAGGGGCTACAGGAGTGTGGTACAGCCAGACAGAGATTTTATTGCTCTCCAGTGCAGTGTTGAACTCTTCCTGGCACCATACACGTATCCCAGAGCTGCTCTCATACCTGAATGTAATGTAAAGAGGAAGAGATTGCAGAGAGGTGAAATTTCTCTGTGCAAATGTTCAGACTTAGCTTTCAGTCTTTCATTAGTCTTCAACTGCAAGTCATTGTAATAGAATCATGGAAAATGCTGAGTTGGAAGAGATCTAACCTAAACCTCCCTGACTCAGCTTCATGCCATTTTCTCAAGTCCTGTCACTGGTCGCAAGAGTGAAGAGATTCTTACACTGCAGAGACAGCAAGGTTCCCTGAAGAATGGTGATTGAGAGTTTTGCTGATGGTTGAGAGATGAACAAGTGGTTTCACTGCTGTATGTTGTCTAACCATCCCCATTAAGAGTGCAGTTAATAAACAGGTGAGGGTGGAAAGTCCTTGTTGTTTTGCTGGGAACTCTGCCTCCACTCTAGCTCACTCACTGGCCAGCAGGAGGACACACAGGCATGTAATGAAGGTCTGCGTTTTCTTTCAGAGTCACTGCAGAAACACACCAAGAGGAAGAAGTCCTTGATTGACTGGGCCCTGCGCCGCAGCACCAGCACCCCCACGGGCAGCCCTCCTTCACAGTCCCCTACCACACCACGGAAGCTCTTTGGCCTGTCCCTGTCCTCTGTCTGTCCTGACGGAATCCTTCCCAAGCCAATCATGGTAAGCAGCAGCCTGGACTGCTTGTCTTGACATAAACTTGTATTTAGCCCAAAATTTAAAGCCACTTGCCATATTTATGAGGATGGAATGGGGAAGAGGACTATTGTTTACTTGTGATTCAGATTCAGCTCAGTAACAAGGGTGGGAACAACCCTCTCCTGGGTAATCCCTATCACTTCATTCACAGATGTCTGTCCTGTTTCAATGGGTGTCTCCAACCAGGTCATCTCCAGCTGACGAGAGCAATGTCAGTGGATCCTGCCATGCTACATAGCCTAGACCTCACTCACTGCAAGAGTCCCCTGGGCTCACACTTGTCACAAGATAAGCATGCCCACGTGAACTGTATCTGCAACTTGGCTGTCAAGTTCTTGCCCCTGATTAGATCAGGACAAACCTCTTGTATTGTTTTCTTCCCATTACTGACTTGGTCTTATGCTAATTATGTAAGATAATGACGTATAATGTACACAAACAAGAAGATAAAGTGTTAGGCTCTCAAGTACAACTGGGTTTTCTCCTAGGATATGCTGCTCCTCTTGTACCATGAAGGTCCCTCAACTAGGGGCATTTTCAGACGTTCTGCCAATGCCAAGACTTGCAAGGAATTGAAAGAGAAGCTGAACTCTGGAGACGATGTTCAGGTGGATGGAGAGTCAGTCTTTGTGGCTGCAGCAGTCATCACGGTATGTTTGGCCAAGTAACTCAGCTGTCTGGGCTAATGGTACCTTCCTTCTTTAAGGAAGCAATGAGTCTTTAGGGGTAGGGAGGATTTCAGGGGAACAGAAAGCATTTTCCAGCAAGGAACATTTTCACCTGATGGCTTGGGGAGTCTGCATACACAGAGGTATCGACACAGTGACACTGGTTTTCACATGCAGACGTGTGAAGCCCCTCAGGATGGGGCTTCCTTTGGCACCTCCCTGTACCAAACCACCTTCAGCAGGAAATACAGCGATGTCCACCTGCAAGACAGCCATGGTGTCTGTACAGTGCCAAATAACATGAGAGATGCTGCACTGACATACGCATAAAACCCTTTGGTGGCAGCAGCACAGATGTTCTTTGTCATTTCTGAATGCAAAGAAGAGGCTGCGGAAGGTTTGGGAGGACTCATGCCATTTGAGGGCAGCTGCTCTGCAACCCCAAAACAGATCAAAGGAGCTGACCTGTGCTGTCTGGACCCAAAGCCTTCATCCTCTGATCAGCCAGCAAGCACAAGGGAAGGCAGCTGCTAAATCCAAGCAGAGGGGTTGTGGTGGGTGGGGGATGAGGCCTGTGGTAAGCCCCATGTTTCAGTAAGGAAAAGCCTGTATTTTGCACTGGCAATTAAATCTGGTCAGAATAATTTAGGCACCAAAGTATCCAAAAAACATCCCCTTGTTCTTGTTGGCCCGATATTCAGGCACTTTCCAACACAAGACATACACTGAGTTGTTGAACAGTCCCCTGAGAAAAACCAGCAGTCCTCCTAGCTGAGAAATGTTTCATAGAGATCTGTGCAGAGCCTCAGGACTGAGTCCTCTGCTGGAGTGGAGGTCAATCCTACTCTGGAGAAGGGGCAAAACAGGAAGGCTGCCTGTTCATCCTGCAGTGCTGCCATGGAAGAGCCTGAGGAGGACAGCTTGGTGGGCATGGGAGGGGAGAATAAACATGCTTGTGTCATGTCTTGTTTTGTCTTGTGCTTAACATGAATAAACAGTGACTATATGCATTGTGAAACTGAAACCAGGAATTCAAAACTGACCAGACTGCTCTGCATATATATATTTAATTCAGGATTTTCTCCGAAATATACCTGACAGTGTTCTATCCTCAGACATGCACGGACTGTGGATGGAAGCTGTGGACACAGAAAATCGGGCACATAAGATTGAAGCGATCAAAAGGTTTGTAAAAGCCTTTGTAAAAGTTTCTTTTGGTGGGAAAAGGGGGAGCATATGACCCTAAGAATAGCCTTCATTTTCTGGGAGACTACTGGCAATGCTCCAGGCCACAGTGGAGGAGCTATTGCTGATTGCCTGTGTCACTGATCAGAAAATTTTCTTTTCGATGGTGTTTTTTGAACATTGTTAACATTCCTGACCCTAAAAAAGTCATTTAAAAATTCTTTTCTGATGATTATTTCAAATTACCAGAACGAGTAAACTGAAAAAGCACAATAATTCAGCCACCAGGAGTGCATCAATGGTAGCAGAATTAGATCTTCAATGACAGTAACTTTATTCTTATGTGCACAAAATGAGGCTGATCATGTTGGCAGTTAGAAGAAACAGCCCTGTCAAGGTGGTGACCGGGACCTTGAAAACAGCTTTACCGCCTTGAAACTGCTGCCATGAGCAAGAGCAGTTTATCAGCCTCCTGTTGGATATCCAGTAGATTCAACCAAGGCTCAGCTCAGTTTTTGAACCTCACCATTTAGCCTGGGCCTTCTTTCTCCATGGTCTCCACAGCATGGGACATGGCAGTGGTGTGGTCTGGCACGCTGCTGGCCTGGAACTGTCTCCTGCCTCCTCTGGGCGGTCCCTGTTTTGCCAAGGCATTGTGGGTTCCCTCCCATGTGCTCTGAACCCAAGTCCCTTGTCCCCCCAGCTGTGTGACCAGAGCAGGCGGGCAATATGGATGCAGAGTTGTGACTCTCACATGAGTTGGTGGAGAGGAGTGACACAGACTCACTTTATCATCAAATGTGGATGTCTCAGGCTGGGTGCAAAGGGGCAGAAGGGAGCAAAAGCTTTGGGATGTAACTTCAGGTATTTGAAGAGCAGATGTTTGTGAACAGCACTGTTTTCCTTTGTTCCCACCCCCTGAATAGTCTTGTCAACCAGCTTCCAGAGGCCAACCTCATCTTACTCAGACACCTCTTTGGAGTCCTCCATCACATTGAGCAGAATTCCGGAGTGAATCAGATGAATGCCTTTAACCTGGCTCTTTGCATAGCACCCAATATGCTGTGGCTACCAAGTCCCACTGGGCCTGAAGAGGAGAGCCGGTCTACAAAGAAGGTAATCTTCCACAGGTTTGGCCTCACCTTTGTGTTCCCCTTTCACTGCTTTTTATGGGCAGTCTGCCTTTTGCTGTCTAAAGGAAGGCATAGGGCCAGTGACAGTGCTGGCTGAGTGGCATCCAGGCCCCATCCTTTCCTCTGTGCAGCTGTGCCCATGGTGGGAGGGGTTTAGCTCCTCAGACTGTCCAGGGTGAAAAGGGAAGCCGTGGTTGCTTCACCAGATGAATTTCCTGTATGGTCAAGCAAGCACAAGAAAATTGGAGCAGCTGAAGTTGGATGCTGCCACCTCAGCTGGGACTGAGCACGGCAGTGCACCAGAAAGGAGGAATGCTTGCTTGTGGCTTCTGAGGTACAAGCAGAAGTGCGGAAAATTGTAGAATGTGCTATACCTGGCTCACAGTACCAGTTCACATAGTTCATATTCTTGCCTCAGGTGTTCATACAGATGCACTGCCACGTTATTAACAGCTTCTTGAGGAAATTACATCTTTGGAAAAAAAAAAATGAGAACAATCTGGGTATGATTTTACTTGCTGTAAATGGCTGGCTCTATTTTCATGAAACTGAATCTGTGAATTCCTGTCTTTGCCAGGTGGCCTTGTTAGTGCAGTTTCTGATTGAAAACTCAGGAGAGATATTTGGGGGTGATATTGCTTCCTTGTTCCAAAGACCTGACAAAAAGAAGTCCAAAAACTCATCAGAATCTCTGGGTAAGTTGGTAGTAGCAAATCCTCCAGAAATATTTAAAATCTTTTAATAGGTAAAGTCCTCAGGCAAAAGAGTTTGCTTTACCTCCATGTTTCTTCTAAGGAAAAGCACTGAAAACCAGTCGGGTTTGGTTTTCCTTTTGCCAGTGAAGCATAGGCAGGAAGAGACAGCAAAGCAGAAGCCTGAGGTGCAGAACCTCCAGTGTGTCCCCAGGGATGTTTGTCTTTCTTTGTGGCTGCTGTTAAACCTACTCTAGCCATTGCAAGAATTTAGTGTAGCCTTAGCACTGCCACGTCCCAGCAGTCTTTTTATTTTCCAGGTTAGTTCTCTAAAGCTAAACCACATGGTTCGTATGGAGAGAGAGTTCTGTTAACTATCCTATGAATACAGGCCAGTGGTGAAAACTTAGGTCATCAAGCCAGAATTTTTTTATTATTGCCTGTGAGAATAATGGATCATCTTTGTTGTTCCATGGGCTTGATTAATTTCCCTGTTTTGGTTGTGAGGTACTTTATATATGGCAAGGAATTAATTTGTGTCCTCTGCCGCAGACATAGGCTTGGCTCAGCATGATGATTCCTCTGATGAGCTGGAGTTTTCCATTTGTGATCCAGAAGGGCCAAAGCACCACCTGGAATCCGAAACAGATGCCATGTTTGAACCACCCAGCAGCTTGTTACTGGATGAGGATCAGGAAGACTGGGACTTGTTCAGTGAGATCACGGCCTGCTACCAAAGCAAAGCCCGGACCGACGCCAGCGCGGACAGCTACGAGCTCCTGGAGGAGGATGGCTCCTTCTGCTCCCTGGGCTCCATACGCTCGCTCAGCCCAGCCAGGGACCGCTGCTCCTCGGAACCCAGCGTCTGCCTCAGCTCCCAGCTGCCTGCACAGAGCCACGAGCCAGTGGCCCGCCAGTCCAGCTGCGATGCCACCATCATGAGCAGCCACACAGACTACATCCACAGGCTCAGGCAGCTGCAGATGGAGAGCCAGAAGCTGATTGATGAAGGCCTAAGCCCTGGGGTTAATAAGGCCAGGCAGAACTTGTGGCAATCACCTCAGACCACCTCCAGGGTGAAGCAGCTCAGCCTTCAGAAGTCCAGCCTGTCCAACAGGTCCAGCTTCTCCAGCCTGTCCTCTACCACCACCTCCCCATCTGCCTCCTCACTCAGCTCCTTAGACAGCGCTTTCTCCTACTGCTCAGAGTCATCAGCCATTAGTCCCACAGATGTCTCATCCCTGCCGTTCATGTTTGGCACTTCTGCCAGGCTTCATGCTGTGTCTCCCACAGCTGCCAAGAGGTCCCAAAAGGAGTGGCACAAATCCTTCACATCTCCTGTGCCTTTACACCTGTGCAATCTGGACAGTTTTCAGGAGGATGAACCCAAGGCTGGAGAGAGCAGTCATTGCTCTGGAGAGCAGAAAAGCTTTCCATGTGTGAGCAGAGCTGCCATGGGAAGCCCATTCGCTGACACTGACTGGGAAGAAGAGGAGAGACAGCTGAGTTGTTCAGGGTGCCCTGGCCCAGGGCTCAGGAGCCAGGAGTATACCAAAGAGTTTGAACAAAGCCCCGAGTTCCCAGCTGCCAGCCCATCCAGCGAGACGACCCCGCAGGTCAGCCACCAGCAGCACAGGGAGAAGACCGTGAAGAACATAGAAATCAAAGGCATCGATGACTGCCCTCTGAGCCAGGAAAGCCTGAAGCGCACCAAGATAACTTTTTATGTGGCCCCAAATAAAGAAGGCTCTTGGGGGTCTCAAGTGGGAGAAGAGGAGAGATCTGTGACAAACACCAGCAGCAGAGACTCACCCAGCAGCCCAGAGCTACGGTTGCTGTCCAAGAGCTTGCAGACTGTGAGAGTCCACATCCCCCAGACAGTTTTCTATGGGCAGAACACCCCCCTTGTCCTGCAGTCCATCTCCAGGCGCCACCACCATAAACCAACGCTCCCATCCCTGCAGGCCGAGCACAGAGAGAGCCCCCAAAGTGCCTCTGCTCCTGAGGAGCCGGAGAGACAGCCAGTGGAAATGGCGCAGGCGCCACCCCAGAGCAAGGGCTTTGACACGTTCAGCCACACCATCCGCATCATCCTCCCCGACTCCATCCGAAACACCATCAAGGAGTATTTCAAGCACGATGAAACCGAGCCCTGTCCCACGGCAGAGGTGGAAGCGGTGGAGAAGGAACTCCTCCGGAGCAGGGTGGAGTGGCTCAGGAGCCAGCCTCTGGCAGAGATGGCTGCAGAGGAGCGTGACACAGCAGTGTTTGCAGAAGAGACGTTTGTTTAAGGCGATGGAGGTGGAGGAACTAAATATTTGTGTATGTGCAGCAGAAAATAATCTGTAATATATGGTCAGGGTGTGAAGAATTTAGCAGGCTGCATGGGGCAACAAGTGTAAAGTGACACTAATGTGTATGTAATGATGGGGTTCAGTACTCATT
>VZTA01015010.1:382459-440774 GCA_013398855.1 Mohoua ochrocephala
GCCCTTTTCTGATGGCAGAGACTTCACTGGCTGGGTCTGTAGTGGACTGAAGACCACCAGACTCTCCCTGTCCATGAATTAGCTGACCTGTACAGGGCCTGACTCCATTTTTTTTTTAATAGCAGGAAAAGAGAAATGTTGCCTTATTTTCTCCAGTCAGCTGCTGATGTGTGTGGATGACTGGACAACTGGGACAGCTAATGCTCCATAAGAATTAGTTAAAAATCTTTACACTTGTACAAAACCCACCATTAATTCACTGTTCATCACCACCATTCATCCAATGGAAGATCCTTCACTTCCATCCCAGAAATCACTGCTGCTTCACTCTGCTCATCTGTTGTCCGCTGTGGTCTAGCTCACAGCCCACATCCATTACTGGCTGAGGCTGGGTTCCAAAATCAGCAGCTGGAGCCCAAAGTCCAGCATTCACTGACAGACAGCATATGTAATGTTTTAAGCCCAAGATTGCTTTTCCCTGGAATTAATTTTGCAGTGATTCTTTCTTTCTCATACCTTCCCCAAAGTTAGCATTTGACAGAGACACAGTTGCTATAAAGGATTTTAGTACCGTCACTTTGACAGGGCTATGAATGTTCTTCAGAGTCCTCTGGGAGTGGCACAGCAGCTAGGAGTTTCAGTCCTAGTGAAAGTTGACAGTATTCTGTCAATGCTGATGCCCCTTTCTAGAGGCAGAGTGGATGAGGCAACTAATCAAATTCCTAGTCATGCTGAGAGGGACTTGAGCAGGGCTTGGTTTTAGCATGAGGTCAAGGAGTTGTGGAAGTTGTCAGGAATGTTGTTGAGTACATGCTGAAGCAAAGTCACATCTGGCCAGAAAGTTGTCAGTCCATACACTGAAGCTGTCCAGGCTTCATCACGGATGCTGGCTCAGAGAAACACTGAGTTCCCACTCAGCAGGGTACGTGGCCCAATGTGCTCCAGCGGAATTGAGTTCGGGGAAATTCCAGGCAGGGATGCGCTAAGCAGGCTGCTGGTAAGGACCACCAAAGAGATGCAGCCAGTGGACTCCTGGAGCATCCCCATGATTCCACTCAAAACCATGCTCAGAAGTGCCACAGACATAGTGGGACTTGTTAGAGGGTTGTAACACTGCCAGCTGAGCTCTAAAAAGCCGCTGAGAGCACCACATTAGTTTGACAGGTTGTTTTAAGAAAAGAGTAGGAAAAGTCTCAAAGGTTAAAAGGTTTGGGATGGTTCATTTGAAAGTTACATGAGAGTTTTCTCTGGTGGTTCCTGTCAGAGAGACAATCCTTTTACTCAGTGAATTGGTGAAGGAGAAGAGAAATACATGAATCCTAATGACTGAAAGGTAGTGCTTGTGGAATAAGTAGCCCTGCAAGCTGCTGACTGTCGGCAAATAGCCAGAGCTGGAGCTGCAGGACAGCTGCCATGGTTCAGTCCTTGCACAGAGGGGAAAGCCACCTCTGTAAAATTATCTAGTGTCAGATCCCTCCACTCATCTGCCAGGAGCCTGTGAGGGTCAGAAACCTGGCCCAGCACTCCAAATTCACATCGTCAAATACTAGGGCAAGGGAACCAGGGGGAAGCCCAGAGCCCACTTTCCAAGGTGTATACAGTTTGTTTTGTTAGATGAAGGGTGTTTAACTCTTAGATGTGGCACTCTCTGTCCCAGATCACCTTTGTGGCCCTTGTATAATGAAAGGTGTATATAATATTAACACAACTCCACCACCACCATAATTTTCCTCACACGTGAACAGCAACAAGGCATCCACAGTCTTTTTTTCCAGAGCTACGGTTGTAACTGTTTTAATAAAAGACACACAAGTTGTCGTTGTGGTGTTGTCAGCTTTTGTTTCCTTGCTCTTGCTTCCCTCTCCCCTGTGTCAGGATCGCAGCATTTGCACTGAACTGCTGTGAAACACACTCACCTCCCAGCCCAGGTCTGCCAGGCTGGCCATGCTGACAAGAAGCCTTCTGCCAGCACAGCAGCCTAGGCATTGCTCCTGTCTTTTCAAGAAGATGAAACAGCACTAAATATTATAAGAAAAGTCTGCCTGTTCTTGGAAGAGAGATTATTCTGTATTCTAAACACGCTAACAGATTGTAAACTCAGTGGCTGGGCTCAGGTCAAAGACCTGAACCAAAGGCAGAGTAAGAGCTCACAATCTGCATCACCTAAAAGGAACACAAGAAACTTAGATGTTAGTTTATAGAAACACTGGGAGAGGCAGGGAAAAACACAGAGTTTTCCTTGCCTCATCTTAGGCTGCCTAATATGGGCATAGTTCCCTGGGTAGCTGCTCTAACTCACCTCTGTATTAAGCACTTTTCTTTATTGAAAACAAAACAAAATCCTGCAAAACGTAGTACAAACCAGAATTCTGGGCTTGGAAATTTGCAGCACTCCTTTTCCACGAGCCAGGCAATAATGCAACTCAGAGACCAGTCTTGAAAATGTTCCACAGTCCCCAGCTTGCTTGTAACAAGAAATAACAAATACAAAGACACTTAGCTGGCTTTCTGCCCCAGAAAGGCCACATTTTCCCTTAATGCACAGCCCTGAGACACAAACAGGTTTCCCTTCTTTCTCTGCCCTTTTGCAGATCGTTTAGACCACGTTGGCCTGTCACATACTGAAAGCCCCACTCACTGCCCCAGCGGATGCAGGCTCTCGGGAAGCCGCGTTACACGGTCACCATCCAGGAAGCAGGGAGCCTTCAGGGCCTGCTCCCAATATAGACCAAGGCCAAACAAGTCCAGCTCACTTGCCTTGAAGAGAAATGACTCACGCCGTTCACCCTCATCTTATTTCTGCTCAGGATATATGATTTCTTTCCTTATCCTGCAGGCTGACAGAAACATAACAGAAGTGCCCGCGGCAGCTGTAGTTTACTTTAACCTTTTCAGTTCTGTTTCTGATGTTTCAACAGTCAGGAAAGCCAGTCTTCCAAGACATATTCTCCCTCATCCTTTGCAGGTAGCTCCCTCGTGCAGAGGCCTCTCCACTATCCCATGGCACCTTCAATGGGACAGACAGCCACACCCAAGAGTAACACGGGCTGCTTTGACTCCCTGCATTTCAATGCTAACAGCTTGTCCTAGAAACTCTTTCTTCAGAGGTCACCTACACTCTGAAGAGGAACGCAGCAGTCATTCAACCCTTCCAAGCCAGAAGCTGCTCCCTCCCTTGCCATCCTGCCAGGATGTGTGCAGAGAGCTGACATCTTCCAGCAGCAGCCTGGGATCCAGCTTCAAGCTCACAACAAGGTAGGGACTGAGGAGTGGGACTGCAAAGCTCCAGATCACCTTTGCAAGTGGCAGCATCAGGAGAGGGAGAGACTTGAAGTGCTACTGAAGGTGGTGGCTTAACTGCTTTCATTTAATCCATATTTATTCTCTTTGCTTTTTTACAGTACACCTGGGACAAGTTGGAGGAGAAGAGATTTGGGAGAGAACAGGCACAGCCTGGAAGACTTTTCTGATGCATGACAGTGCCAGTCACGAGCCTGAAGCCCTAAGTACATCACCACATCCATGGTCCCCAAACAGGGCTGGGGCCCTGCAAAAAATCCACCCTGCTGCCATCACCTCTTACGGCACATGGTTCTGGCCCATGCCAGGAAATCCTTCCTGCGGGTACCCTTCTGCTGAGGATAAAATTCTGACACGGATAAAATTCGTACCGTTTTTTGCATGAAGGAGCAGAGAGGAAGACAAAGCCTATTGCGGGGATTCACAGGGATTCACAGGGATTCACCCACCCCCTGTGCCTGAGCCCACAGCGACACCAGGCCATGCCGGGCGAGGCAGGGCTGGTGCCAGCAGTAGGAAGGCATGGAGGTGCCCAGAGGCCATCAGACACAGACGGCATTTGTGGCTTCCGAGACAGGCTCAGGCACCGGTCAGTGCGAGAGGAAGGAAGAGGGACGGGCAGAGCGCAGCGGCCCCGCCGCCACCGCGGCCTCCTCCTCTTCCTCCATCTCCTCCTCCTCCTCCTCGCAGCCGCGCGTGCCCCGCCAGTGCCCCCTGGCGCCACAGCGCCGCCACAGCAGCCCCGCGGCCCAGGCCCCAGGGTTTCTCTGAAATTTCCTAAATCACAGAATCGTGGAATCATAGAGTACGCTGAGTGGGAAGAGACCCGTCAGGATCATCGAGTCCAACTCCTGGCCCTCTGCAGGACACGCCAAGAACCCCATAATGTGCCCGGGAGTATTNGCGCGTGCCCCGCCAGTGCCCCCTGGCGCCACAGCGCCGCCACAGCAGCCCCGCGGCCCAGGCCCCAGGGTTTCTCTGAAATTTCCTAAATCACAGAATCGTGGAATCATAGAGTACGCTGAGTGGGAAGAGACCCGTCAGGATCATCGAGTCCAACTCCTGGCCCTCTGCAGGACACGCCAAGAACCCCATAATGTGCCCGGGAGTATTGTCCAAACCATTTTTGAACTCAGTCAGGGTGGGTGCTGTGACCACTGCCCTGGGGAGCCTGTTCCAGTGCCCAGCCACCCTCTGGGTGAAGAACCTTTTCCTGAGATCTAACCTAAACCTCCCTGACTCAGCTTCGTGCCATTTTCTCGAGTCCTGTCACTGGTCATGAGAGTGAAGAGGTTGGTACCTGCCCCTCTGCTTCCCCTCGTGAAGATGTTGAAGAGCACCAGGAGGTCTGACCTCAGTCTCCTCTTCTCCAGGCTGAACAAACCAAGTGACCTCAGTGCTCCTCATAAGGCTTCCCCTCCAGACCTTTCATCATCCTCACAGTCCTGCTCCGGACCCTCTCTTACAGAATAATGTCTTTTTTGTATTCAGTGCCCAAAACTACATGCAGTATTCCAGGTGAGGCCCCACCAGTGCTGAGTACAGCAGGACAATCACCTCCTTTGATCGGCTGGCAATGCTGCGTTTAATGCAGCCAACCAAATTTCCATCCAACTCGTTCTGTTCCAGCCAGGCTCGTGGTATCAGAACAGTGCATCTTATAGGTCTAAAAGCCTCATTACTGGAATTTTATTTGACATGTGTGATAGTACAGCAATGGGAAAATTTAACATTTGGAGACAGTGGCTGCTCCCAGCATGGAATAATTCAGGGACCCATAACATCTCAAGTTCATAGAAGTGGTTCCTGCTTACAGGAACTGTCAGCGCACAAATGGCCTCAGTATGCTCTTGCTGACCGAGCTCAAGTCACCTACATCATCAAGCCCATCAGTACACTGACTTGCAAACAGCAATCTCTTCTTAAGCTTCCCAAATTGGGAAAGTCTGCTCCACTTTTAAAGAGGCAAGCCCTGCAAAATTCTCAGCAGTTACTGAGAATAGCAGAATTCTTAAATTTCAAAGGAGAAAGTGAGTCACAGACAGCAGAGATGTTTACCAGGGAGATATAAAGCCACAGACTTTAATCCAGTTGCGTTCAGCAGAGCATTTAAGCACTTAAAATATGTACCAAAGACCCTGTTAAGCATTATGCCTTGTTTAAATAAGAGATTTGCCAAGCACACCTTTTCTACAGAATCAGACCTCAATGGTCTGCTGCAAGCCAGTCACAAAAAGCAGCAGTGTCAACCAAAAGCTAGATACCCTGCCACGCCTAAACGAGGATGTAAGCTGTGCAGCAGCCATTTCCAGTTACTGTTTGCTTTGCTTTCCAACCTCCAGCTGCCTCCTCATGTCCGACACATCCATGGGGACCCGCACCGTCAGACCGTCCATCGACTTCTTAATGCACACCTGGCAGCCAAGGCGTGATCTGAGAAGAAAACATGAAGTGAGGCTCCTCTGCTCCCAAAGTAAAGGGAGAAATTCCCCACCCACACTGGGATGTCTGGTCCAGGATGGGTTTTCACTAAAGCTCCTGTTAAAGATCTCCTGTGCCTCAGGGGAAAGCAGCTCTCAAGGCACAACTATAATACAGAGCAAGCTCAGAGGCTTGAGGATCTGCTGCCATCGGCAGGGAGGCTTACGTGTCAGTGAGTCCGTATGCCAAGTCCAGCATGTCCAGCTCTTCATCTGAGATGGCATCAAGCTTTTGGAAGGTGTCCTTGTCAAAGATGAGGTGACAGGTAGAGCAGGCTAATGTCCCTTCACATGCACCTGGTGGAGAAACGAGGGAATGACGGCAAATCAGGAAAAATAAGGGGGTGAGAGAGACCATCTTTAGGAACAGTGTGAGAAAAGGCCCTTTAACAGATCGGCGGCACACCAAAAGAGATGCTAGGAAACACAACAGATGGGTGCAGTTTCCAGCCTGCCTCTTCTCTGGGAGAATCACAATCAGTTTTAAAATTTCTGTATCAGCTCTATCCAGCCAAACGCACTGACAGAGGCTGTTGGAATGCCAGTGGTGACTGTGTGAGGTTGCAGTGCCATCTCAGCATGGTGAGACACCCAGCAAGCAGCTGGTGGGGAAGGGAAGCTCGTTTATGGTCTTGGCAGAACACAGTGGCATATGTGCTGTTGCACTATTCCTAAGTACCCACTGGTCCTAACAGCACACGTACACATCCTTCTGCAACACCTACCAAAGCCATCAATGGCCAAGTTTTGATTGACTACCACTTCCAGCAAACTCTCCCCTTCTTTGGCTGTGGTCGTGAGTCGCTCTCCATCCCGATTTATAAAATGCACGGTCACCTGATCCTCAGAGCTGTAAGACAAATTTGCAAAAAATCAGAGTAGTCCACCC
Source organism: Mohoua ochrocephala (assembly GCA_013398855.1). Taxonomy (NCBI): domain Eukaryota; kingdom Metazoa; phylum Chordata; class Aves; order Passeriformes; family Acanthizidae; genus Mohoua; species Mohoua ochrocephala. The sequence continues at coordinate 389,129 of VZTA01015010.1, forward strand.
TTTCCTGCACATCCACCATTGAGGTCTTTTGGCTGAGTGCTGGAGACAAGGCATTTAGAGGAAATGTGCACGCAAACGCTTTCTCGAAGGATTACACCATGCACATCAGAAAAAAATTCAAATTATCAATTTCCAGTGGCAGGCAAATCTGAGTCGCCCCAAAATATTTCCCACTTTATCAAACAGCCCTCAGAATAAATGTCTGTCTGTGCACAAGCAAGTGCAGGTGCTCTACACGTGCTGCCTCTGGTCTGGCTGGCGGAGGGACCACATGTAGGCAGGGAGAGCATTTTCAAGTCCCAGGCCTGGGATGTTAATCCTGGGTAGAGAGATGCAATAACAAGCCAAGTGCTCAGGATGAGACACTAATCCTGCTAGAAGGGCTGTTGTCACTCATGTTTTGTTTCCCCTTCCCTTCCCAAGGAGATTACTTGACGATTGTTCCTTTTCTGCTGCTTTTTCTTCCATGAAGTGCCCATTCCTTTCCTTACCTCCATCACAGGGAGCCTTCTTGTGACGAGACATGCTCAGCCCCAGCTTACAGAGCTGTGGGGCTGAGTAACATCCTCTGAAGTTGATGTGACTCACGCTCAGGAAAAATTGCTACTTATTTTGACAGCCTGCAAGATTTAATCTGGCCAAGAGTTAGGAACATGGCCATCAGCTTCTCTTAATGATAACTTGCAGAAAGGGAGTCTACAAATGAGAGGGAAACAGCATCCATTTCATCTCCTCCTGACCAGGCTCTCACACCAGTCTGGAGAACTGACAGCAGTGTCCAGGATTTCTCACCAAGACAGTATATTCTGAGACTGTCATATTTGCCAGAGGAAGCACAGGAGCAAACACTGTTTTTTTTCTTAGTGTACACACCAAATGCTCACTTAGATATGGGAGGTCCCACTTACCCAAAGGTCCCACCTCCTGTGCTGAAAGGAGGCAGCACCCTGGAGGTAGTTGGGCCTTTTGCCCAGTAACTCTCAGTGTGGCACTGCCCAAGTGCCCATCCTCCCAAAGCCCAGGGCATTCTCCAGTGGCAGAAGCTGGGCTCACCCTCTTCTCTTTCACCAAGCTGACAACATACCCCACAGTTTCCCTCATAAAGACACCTCCAGATATTTCTTTGTAAATACGCAATTTAAAGACTAGTTCTCAAATGTCAAAACAAAACAAACCAATCCTCTTCATTTCTGATGGATCAGAGTAATTTACTCCATTTGTATGGCAAATAGGCAGGTTTCCAGGCCATGTTTGGTTTATCTTTATGGATGAAATAATTTGTTACACAGTAGAAATGGTAAAGTGATAGAATTTCACTTAGTGCTGCAATCGGATTCTTCGGCAGGATAAGGAGAGCTGACTGCCAGCAGAGACTGCTGGATCCAAAAATCCCCAAAGACGTCCGCACATTTATTGACAGAAAACTTAACTCCTGATATCCTTGAGGCACCTAGAGCTTCAGCCAACATTAACTGCAGGAGAATCTCTGCACCAACCTCCCACAAATCTAGTTCCCTGCAGTTCCTCTGAGTTCCAGCCTTGCTTTGGCTGTTGCTGCCAGTTACGTGGGCCCCAAGGCAGCCAAGCTGCAGCCAGGGACAGCACACAGGGTATCCAGTTAGGATAAAAGGAAGGAGAGATGCTATTGTGAGACACCCTGCACGACTCTGGATAAGCCTGGGTGTGGAGTTCACTCTTCTCAAGAGCAGGGATGATGCCAAGCACTCCTGACCACGACGCAGAGAGCACCTTCAAGCAGCTTCCCTCTTTGCTGGCTGAAGGGAACATTTAAGGCATTTGGCTGTGTTGTCAGTATTGGTGCGTCTGTTGGGCACATAAACCCAGTCTGATGGCTCCCTGTTTTCACTGTTCAGTTCAGTAACAGACTGACTTGCATTCCAGTCTCATTGCCTTTATATCCCTCAAATCAGTCCCAGGCTCAAGTCTCCTCTGAAAGACACCTGCTTTTGGGTACCCAAAGCTGGAAATAAAGTCTGCAGCTTTTTATTTTATTTACTTTTGAATTTTTTTATTGGTGATTTTGAAATGATGAAAAAATTCCTTTCACATTTTTTTTAAGTAATTTTGAACTAGGATTAAAAAAAAAAAACAAAACCACCAAAATTGGTTGGACTAAATTTTGAATCATTTAGGATGAACTATTTTACAATGGCATTATTGTCACAGGATACATGGTCAAAGCTTTGGAAGGATCTTACCAGGATGTGATAAACTCAACACTGCAAATTCAGTGTGTACCAACTGATTATTCCCTTTTAAAAAATAAAATCTCAAACCTTTTGTGACACAGGAAACTAGTGAAGGAGGTTGCAAGAAAAGAGTTCTCCCCCCGTCAATGTTTTCCCTAAAAGATAATTTCCAAGGCTGTACAAACCAGCAAGATGCCTACAAGTACTGCCAGAGATAACTTCATAAGCAACAAACCATTTAGAAAGAAATCCCATTGATAATGAGTCTTCATAAATCCCACCAAGCAGGATTATCACTATGACTTTTCTCTAAGGTCAGATAGTAAAATGGTTTACTGTATTTTCTGTGATGTTGGTTGGATCTCTCTCTCAATGCCTGGCAGATTACAGTCTGGCCCAGATCATACTAGTCTAGGAGACCTACAAATTACATTTATTTTACCATCTCTTCCTGAACTACCCCTAAAGCAGAGAGAGGAAAGGCTGGCAGGGACCCTGCACTGGAAATGGGCCAAAGGACACATGTGCCTCTTTGTCACCTTCGCAAGCTGGCTCCCCACAGCTCTGGAGGCAGGGACTAGCACCTCTGACAGGTCCCCACAGCTCCAGGGACAGGAAGCAGCACCTCTCAGGCTGGGTCCTGGCACCACATTCCTCCCATCAGCATTGGCTCACCTAAGGTGCTGGTCTGGCTCCCCACCTCCCACAGGCCATGGCTACGCTGGCCTCTTTCCCCTGTCTGTCACGGGGCAAGGCAGAGGTGCATGCCCATCCCTTGGGGTGCAGTGAGGTAGCTTGGGACTCACCTCGATTCCCCAGGGGCATCCTGGAAGCCATTCGTGGAGCTGAATCCTCTCTCTGACCCCCACTTCGCTGGGCTGTGGTGCTGCTCAGTCACTCCACAGAGGTAAATGAGGCGGATTTTGCTCGTGTTCAGTCCACTCCGCAAGGGCCGCATGAGCCCCAAGATGCCGTGAGCCATCCTGCTGCTGAGGGCCCCACTCCGTGTCTCCTGAGCTGTCCTTTGGTGCAAGGACAGCTTGATTAGGGACTTATACGTACAGCTGGGGAAGATAGGGAGGGAAGGAAAGAAAAAAAAAAAAGAAAGGAGTAGGACAGCCTCCCTGGGGGTGGAGGGAGGGAGGAGGGAGGGGAAGCAGGAAGGAAGGATGGACAAAGGGATTGTGCTTGGATCTTGATGCAGTCCAGCCCATCAGGGCATGGGAATTGATTGAAGCACAGTAACATGTGAAGCATCACCTCCACATGCCAGTTTCCAAGCAATGCTCACTTTGTTCTTTTAGATTTCCCTTTTAGGAGCCAGAACTAAATCCAATTTCAGAAGAAATATTCATTGTAATGTCTAATCGTACAAGGAGTTGCAAGTTGAAGGCTGGAAGAACAGACAGGCGGGGTGCTGATGATGACTGCTGCCTTGAGGAGAGAGGGGCACACCAGTTCCTACACAAGACACATGAATTCTGCTCCTGACAAGATGGCATCCAGCCATACCATTGCCTTACCCAATACAGCAGGCTCCCACCTCTAAAATGTGAATATTCACTTACTTCACATGATGGTGGTAAGAAGCAGCCACACTTAGCTCATTTACTAAACTGTCTTCTGAAAAGTACCATAAAGGTACTTTAGATAAGTGTCATTCTTTTCATACTAACTGATAATCCATGCTAGTAAGTTTTGAAGCCTTGCAGAAGAAAACTCTTTATTCCCAGAAACACAGACACTGGTTTAGTCCACCCTCCTCTACAGGGTAAATCAATATGAACCCGAGGGCGAAAAATACAACAGCAAAGAGTTTTGGTTCCTGGTTTCTGTGGAGTTAGGGGACAGCTCTCACCTCAAGAGCCTGAATGGTTCCTTCCACCAAATTAACAGCTCACCCTTTGGTAGGATGTCTGTTTTAATCAAGTTTTTTAATGCAGTAACATATCAGTAGCCAGCATAAGCAAAAAAACGTTGATACTGGACTCTCTAATCAATCTGTACAGGGGAAAAACTACAGCATAAGATAGAAAATGTCGGCCTCAACAGACACACACACACACACAGTGGATTCATAGTTCTGAAGACAACCAGAAAGTTTTGGCTTTTTGCCCCAAAATGAAAATTTTCCACCCAAAGCTTTCAGGTTGGAAGGGTTGGAAAGGGGTGCTTAAGCTTTCTGAAAAAAGCATCGAAGACATTAAGGAATGGAAGTATTTTGCATAAGCCAGGAGGGAGATGTATTCTTCAGTTCAAAGGGAAGTGTTCAAGCATTCAGACACACCCCTCAGACAGGTCCACTGGAGACAAATTCATGGGCAATGCATAAAGGATTAAAAACAACAAAAAAAATCACACTCTTCAGAGGAAAACACATTTCTAAAATCACCTGTCTGCGTCCCTGTGTTCACTCTGCACACACATGGTAGAGCAGCACACAGAATTACTTCTTTCCGCCTGCCACCGTTTCCCGAGTGGGCAGTACTGCTCCCACAAGGTGACACACACAGGAGGAACGTGCAGGGCTTGCCTGTGGAGAGACATGAGCAGAGGTAAGGCAGAGTTGTATTTGCAGGGCATCACTGACCAAAGTCCTGCTCCTTTTGCTGAACATGGGTGACACTTCCCAGCTCAAGATGCGATAAGCTTGGCCACCAGCAATCACAGCCTCACAGAACCCTCAAGCCAGTCCCTGCTTGTCCTACAAATGTTTTGGGGTTTTTTTCTGGTGCAGGATTTGCCCCTTAGGTTTTGTTCAGGCCAACAGCTTTGGGCACAGGGAGGGTGGGATGAACACTGACCATCGCTAGGATTTTAATCCAAATTGAGGGCTATCCCCAATTCACTGAGAGGTGACCACAGGTGTCCCTGAGAGCAGCAGGGCACTGGCAAAAAGCCAAAGCAGGGATGCCATGCAGCAGGCATGGGTACACATCAGATGGCCCAGCCATGCCCAGGATCACTGGGACTTCTCTGCAATCCTAGTCCTCAAAACCAGCTTATGTAAAAATTCTTCATTTGCAGAATATCCTTCAAAGGTTTCCCTCCCCACCCTTGCTTGTATCACAGAGGAGAGCTGGCAGTGAGGCCAGCAGTCTGTTTTAGCTGAACACAGCTCTGGCCAGTGTCCCCTCACTCTCAGGTCAGCTTTTCCAGGTGGTTTGCTCTCTCCTACAAGCTGCCCCAACCGCTTCCGACTTCAAAGCCAAATTCTTGATCCTCATCTCACCCCCAAACTTAAAACCACTCTGTGCAGCCGCTGCAGCGGAGAGATTCTGACCAGTTCTGCTTTTGCTTTTCAGGCACTACAGAGATGCAGCAGACAGCCCAGTTCTGTCTCTCAGTGATTTCCATGGAAAGAAAGCAAAGCTTGCTGTGAGAGACACAAGGAGAGGGGCCACAAGCACATACAAACCACAAAGCATCTTATCTCTCCAGCAAACCTTGAGCTGAGAGAGATACATTAGATATGTGCACAGCGGTTTCCACAGCAAGGACATTTGTGTGTTTGTCTGGCACTGACTTCTCTCCTTGCCAGGAACTCGCAGCACAGCAAGTGACAGGTCAATGCCACCTGATGGAAGAGAGGCCAGTGCAAAGAGGGAGGTCAGGGAGACGAGGTGCAGCAAAGGGGACAACTGCTCCCTGGTGAAAGCAAAACAATTCTGCTGGGGCAGGAGAGAATCAGGCCCTTACGGATTTTGGATAGTCTGTTTTAAGGTCTTTGAAATACTGAGAAAGGGTAGAAGGAAGATCTCCTTTCCAGAGCACATCATTGTTCATTTAGCCAAGGCCACAAAAATGGAAAGCTTTGCAAATAACCACCCCTCCCACAAAAAAACCAAACGAACCAACTAAAAGCCCAAACCAAGCAACCAACTAAACCAACTAAGCAAAAAATACCATTGCTTTGAAAAAAACACCCTCAAAATGTTGCTTCACAGGTCAGCATATATTTTATGAGCAGGCCAGACGCAGCTGAAGAGAACCCTTAGCTCTGTTTCAAATCTGGTTTGGCAGAGACCAAGTTCCCAGCAGTGCACACGGGCACATTGCCCCCCACCTCCCCGGTTTCTTGCCAGCAGGCCACACTCTGTCAGTGCCGTGGCTATGCCTGCACATCCAGTCACGTGTTGGCACGTGCTGGTAAGGAAGTGGGTTTCTAGCTTGAAATACATTGTCCAGTATCTTCTGTGCCACACACCAAACAGTTGGACCCTCCTTCCCCCCAGTACAGGGACTCTCATGCAAATATCCAAAACACCTATGAGCTGCCATTAACCCCCACCTCAGCCCCGATTTCTGCACAAAGAAGTAAACACAGTAAGCACTGCCCTAATCCAACCAAAAGTTACACAACACCTTTGCAGCCTTCCACAGCGAGAAGCATACTTGGATTTTTGAGATACCAAGCCCAGCTCCTCTGACCACTGTCAGAGTTTCTTGCCAGCAAGCAGAGCTGCCCTGGCTCAGTCACTGCCCGTGCTATTCAGGTGTAGACAGAGGCAAGCTCATGCTGTTCCCCTGGGGGAAGTCTCAGGGACTGTAGCCAGAGCAGCAGGCACACAGACCTGGGAATAACGAAGATTTCCAGAAGGCAGCCTTCATTAACTGGAAAAGCAAGAACAGCTTACCCCTCCCCTCCTACCAAGCCCACTGCCTCACAAATACTCCTGTAGAGAAGCAGATGCGGGCTGCTTGCTGACACAGAACTAAAGCACTGCACAAAACTAAAATTCCCCTTTCCCACTGTCCCTTTAAAAACCCATCAACCACTTTTCCTGTTCCGGAGCAATTTGCTAATAAAAGCAAACAGAACAACTTGGACTGGTTTGACTTTTTGCAAGTCCATAAGCCCAGACTGAGATTGCTTCTGCTGCCTCAAAAGAGATGCACTGAGCACAGACCCGGGACAAAGTGCTTGCACCAAGTGAGCTCAAGTTGCAGATACTGACTCAGAGGCTGCGGGCTTGGGGAGAAGACTGTAAATGTGCCTCGGTTTCTACATGTCTCAAACAAGACTGTTTGCCCCATTCTTATCTTTCCTAGATGTTCAGCGACCTTCTGAGAATGACGCAAACAAAAGGAGCAAGAACCACATTGTCACTGCTGGAAGCAGGAGGGCAGAAATGTAATCAGAGATGGGCTGACACTGCAACAAGAAAGCACAGTGAATTCACAACAGGGCTTCTGGACAGCAGCCACTTCTGACAGTGCAGCTGCTGCCTGGCTGGGTGAAGGCCACTAAGAAGTTACAGTGCCCCAGCCAAGACCTTCACTTGCACATGCTTCTCCTTCAAGCATCCAGCCAAGGATGCTGCAAAGATGGATGGGAGTGCAACACTGCTGCATGTGGGGCATAGACAGCCTTCACCATAACCTCCCAGCTTAAGAGCAGTTTATTTCACACCCCTTCAGTCAAACTTGTTGACTCAAGACCAGTCCTGGCCTGCATTTTGTTAAAGGATGATGCACAACCACAGGCTATAGCAATCATGGGGGCTTGTAATTTTTAAATTAGCTCTGCTCACCAGCAAGCTGTGTATTAGCAGCTGCTCTGAGCAAGTGCATTTTGACCAGAAGTTGAAGGTACAGTCCCTTCTACAAGCATCCAGGATTACTTTTTGAAGTTCCAGCACTACTCTTTCTCTAGTTTCTCCTTATTCTTTCCTCCACTTTTCGCTACACCCTCCTCATCCTGACATCTGTCCTGAAAAGCTCCATCTTGAAATTGCTAGTAATGTTTAGAGACCCATCACCTGGAGCTAGATATTCATTTAGGCACTGGACACAGGGACCTGCTCCCTTGCCTACAAACTGCATTTAGAACTGCAAACCTGCAAGACAAAAGCCAGCCTCAGCCTAGCATTTCATACACTGGGGCCCAGACCTTTTTTTAAGGAATGCCTTGGGTTGGAAAGCATAAAGATAATCTAGTTCCAATCTGAAACCGTGGGCAAGGATGCCACCCGTCAGACCAGGTTGCTCAGGGCCTCATCCAGCCTGGCATTGAACATTTCCAGGGATTCCAGGGCATTTTTCTTACAGAAGTTATTTTTCTGCAAGGGAGACTTTACCATCACATGTGGCATCAATTTGCATATGAGTATGCAACAGTTATGGGTTGATATCAGTCACAGAGGAATTCTGTTCTCTGCCAGTTGTCACATGCTCTGAGACCACACGCCCTGGTGTAAGACATTTAACCTATAGAGCCAAGATTGAGTTATGCATCACTGCAAAGCTGGCAGGGAACAGAACAGTCACACTGATGGTCCAGGGCAAACAAGCCATGCCTCAAGGTGCTGTCTGCTTTCTCACTGAAGACAGTCTGCCTTTGTAGGTTCTCAAGCAGCTGCCATGCAACTGCCTACAATTATCATACCCTGTACATTGCATTACCAAGCTTAGGATGCTGGGAAAATGCTTGTGCTTCCCTGCAAACATATTATCCTGAGCAAGCAACTAATTAGCTGTTCATCCACCTAGAGAAATCCCTACTGGACTTCTCTGCATCAAAACAAATCAGAATTTAGAGACCATGCCCTTGCAATTCCCTGCTTTAGAAAGAGCAAGGAGGAAGCAATCAGAGTCTTATTTCTGCATTGCATCGTATTGTATACTCCAAGTATTGTCCTATTTGGAGTCAGTGCATCTCAGGCCAAATGCATTAGTTCACCAAACAGATTGACCTCAATGAAAATTTTACTCCACAGTTACTTTGTCTTTAGAGTTCTTAATAAATTGCATTGCTTAATAAAGCAACATTGCAGAATCTGCAAAAAGACAGTGTTTCTAGTCCCCCAGCCTTCTGAGAGCCTTTTATGCTCTAGTCTGCCCCTGTCCCACAGACAAAAGCAGCTGGGCCCCAAACATATGTAGCTATAGCCTAAACTGGATCTGAAACATCCCAGACAGACTAGCAAATCCAACAGAAGCTGTTTGCAAAAATTAGAGATTAAATGCAAATTTCTGATTCTAAACTACAGAATGCCTCACAACAAACTAGAAGAATAGGGTGGTGTGGATTTTTTTTTTGATAACATGGTCCTGTACTGAAGCAGCCTTCAGCCTTTAATGCTTTGCACTTCATTTCTTCAAAGACAAACTGAATATAGATATACCTAAATGGAGAATTACTAAGCCTCAAGCCTCTAAGGTACTGTCCATTGAGAAGCAAGGGCACTAGAAACAGCAAGAACAGGATCAATTTCCAGACCAGTGCAACCTTTGACTGAAGGCTGCTGTAGCATTAAAGGAGACCTGCAATTCCTCCAGTGTTCCTTCCTGGCAGGAAGGAACAAAAAAAGACTCACCTGTAGAAACTGGATCCAAGCCATGCCTGGTGAGGATCGCAGAAGCCTCTGTTGCTCCACACTTCACGTTTTGTTTATAGAAAAGTTCAGGTCTCTTCCCCAGCACCAGATCTCTGAGCACCAACACGTTCCAATGAAATCTCCACCTTATTCTGCAGTGCAGCAACCGTTAGGCAGAAGTTCTGTGAGGCCCCTCTTCACAACCACAAAGAGAGCAGCTGCAAATAAAAATCACACAGTTCATTAGCAGAAAGGTGGCAGCAGCCACTCTTCCACTGCTGGAACCCATCCCGAGACACTGGGAAGCAGGTAGAGACAGCCACAGCAAGGCAGCTGTGCTGCAAATTGTGCCGAAATCCCCGGGAGAGGCTGATGGCAGGACAGATGTGTCAGGGTGTTGGTGCAAGCAGCAGCACCAAGGCCCAGCCACCCTCTCCACGCTAACCCGGGTGCACACGGGCCTGGGCACGGCACAGCAGGCGCTCGCCCACAGCACCTCCTCCCCCTCCATCGGGCCAGTCCGTTTGCAAGTTGAACATTTACACTCAGTGCCTCCACCAAGAAGTGTCAATTCCAGGCTCCGGCTGGGCAGCTGGGGGAGCTGGGGAGCGGGAAAGGGTTGTTATTGAAGCAGTTCCTTTTCAGGGTGCAAGTAGGATGTCCTCATTCGCGAGAGAGCTGCCAGGCTGATCTCTGGGCACCACAAGGCAGATCTGCTCAGCTACGAGACACAGCGCTGGACTTAAACCAAACCTTCAATAACCAGCCAGACACAATCTGCTGAATTTCTCTGAACTTTATTGGCACTTTAGGAAGAACAAGGTATGGATTTTAACAACTCCTCTGAACAGGAAAAACATGTCTTAATCAAGGTTCTCTCTGCAGATAAGCACATGGACCCATGAATTATTCCACAACCTTAAGGAATTGGTGTTTTATTATAATCCAGTAAAATAACTGGTCAAAAACCTTCAACATAATTTACAGCAACAAAAAATAAAACAAGAAAAAATAAGCCAGGCAAACATTTGATAAAGTACTTCCCTCCCCCCACCCCCAAGAGGAGTAGTTATCCAATTAAACTGGAACATGAAGAGGAAGAACAATTCACTGTATTCTAACAAATAAAAAATGTGTCTACAAATCTCACCGTAATACTGAAAGCTTCTTACATTAGTTTTCTTGCAAAATATCATCTTTATTATACAGTATACATTTCCAAGGGAAGGAGGACCATAAACATACCCTCCCATCCCTTGACTAATATTTTCTAATTGTGCATAGCTAGAAATATTGAAATCAAATATCATTAGATACCACTGGAATATAATACTGGTTAAAAAGAAGGCAGGGCTGAAACAACTACAAAGAGTTAGGTGGACTCACTGGCACAAGCCGTTCTATTCCTATATTGGACCATGTGGAATTAGAACGTTTAAAAAACCATATAAACAGAAGTCATGCCAACATCATAATACATGAGAGCTCAGCAGTGTTGTGTGACCCATCGAAGCAGAAAAGGTTTACTGGTTTATTATTTGAACACATATTCCAGGCACCATACATCAGCTTGTTAGGAAATTATTAAAATGTTAGATAGGCTTTTCTCCCCTCAAATGCATCAATAGTTGCCATGGACAGAGCAAAGTGCTGAGAACCAGCTTTAAAGCACCAAAACAGAAGTTTAAAGGTTGTCTGTTCCCCAGTAACGAGACTCACGCAGAGCCAACGCCAATCACCTTCAGTACAGAAATACGCAAATACCTTCTGACAAATTGAACTGCGATCTTTCCTTTGTGACTTTCATAGTACTGAGGCATATTTTTCTTGGCCAATAAAAAGCTTGCCATGTCATGTGCCCCCCAAAAGCACTCTGTGTCCAGGGGAGAGAAGGGGGCTCCCACATGACACACCTGGATGTTGAAGAGCATAGCTTAGCATGTTGCTTCTAACAGAGGTTGGCTGGTATTTGTATGAATCGCCGCACAGACTTGCATTGCTTTCAAAAAATAAAGTAACACAGCACTGGTGAGGTTGTTTCCAGCCACCCAAGGAATTCTTGGGGAAATACTGCAGTTTGTTAACACTATCATGAACATTTCTTTTTTGGCACAGTCCCCCTTTGCCCTTTTTCATACACCGAGGAGCTGAAAATGCTCCAGTTTTCAGATGTTTTCCTTCTATCACCATTACCAATAACATCACACAAAGGGAGAATCAACAAAACTGAGCAAGTGACAAAATTTGGGATTATGCTAGGCAAGAAAATAAATCCCAGGCTAGCCTAATGACTTCCTATACGGACAGGCTAATCCAAGGAGGGCAAAACAAAGGAGGACTTCACTTTTAGGTGGAACCCATTTTTAAGATGACGCTCCTGAAGGTTAACAGTTCCTTTTATGAGGGATCAAGGCAACATCCAATTCGACCCTGAGCATACATGGCTATTTCCTCCGCAGAAATGGCAGGGAGGATTCTGGGTAGCTACAGCATGGACAGCTTAGATGACAGGAAGTGATGGTTATTACAATAACTGGCACAAGCAGCTCTCAGGACCAGTCTCACAACCATTTGTATCCCATTTCTAAGAAAACACCTTCTGTTCTCAAAGCTACAGAAGGCCAAAGCATCCTTCTGGGGAAGGAAAAGCACTTGAGCCGGGGATGTGGCAGACTGCTAGTGAGGATTACGAAAGCAATTGGACAAGTGTCTCAAGATCCTCTCCCCTCAAATGCTGCTTGAAGCCAGGAAGACAGATGCAGTCTTGTACATGACCCAGATATGAGAGTAGTTTTTGGTCCCCAGCTGCTGATCACTTTTTATGATTGCATCTAGTTTCAACTAAAGGTATCTGAGCTACAGTAGATCTATACACAGTCATAAGGCACCAGCGACTATGTGCTAAAAAGGCCTCTTATGGAAAAACCTGAAATCTTGTTCACATAACTAGAAAAGTATCTGTTCAGCAAGGGAAAATACAGCTACAGGAATTTTTAGTCTTTTACACTTCTGCCTCCCACTATAGGTTTTCATTGGCAAAACCAAAAAGGAAGGCAGTGTACTTTAGCTATCTCTGCCTCACTGGTTACATTCAAGTCAGACAAATGATAGTGAACAAAGCCATTGACCAGAGACAAAACCTCTGGAAAGCAAGGAATTCGAGGCTTCAAACCACACTGTATCAGTGGAAATACTCCAAAGGCCTCCTCATGATTAGGAAATTCAAAGCTCCATCATTAAACAACAAAAGGTAACACCAGCAGGAACACCACAGAATCTGTTTGGTCTGCTTATTTTTGTAGGACAAAAGCTTTGGTCTTTTAGAGAGAAAGTCCATATTTTACCTTCAATCCTTCTTCCTAAGCTCCAGTCTCCCCTTTTTAACTACATGATTCAGACTCTGTGTTAAGTCAGAATTTCAGACCCTGGCTACTAAGCTTAATCCTGAAGCTTGCACAGGTTAGTAGGAAGGCACGGTGTCAGACTGTCAGCTCTTGACTGTATCTAATGCAGTACAAGTATCTGCTGGTCTCCCCGCACTACGGGAGAAGACACAGCCACCTCAGTGGGCAATACCAAACCCAACACAGTGAGACTTTACCCCAAGCCAAACAACTTCAGATTTGCCCCAATACATGTTTGCTTTCCCAAGCCACCCCAGGCAGATGTAATTACTATTTTTTCCTTCTGTCACTTAACTCCAGCATTTGCCCAAAACTTGATAAATAAGACCATGGTCACTCTTCTGTAGTGGTTCCAGCATAGCACGATTATGAGTGAATGATGGGAGAGGATGGGAAAGAGGGGAGAAGAGAGTGCAGGGCAGCAGGTGCAGGGGAGAGTTTACATGGACTCAAACTCGTCAATGCGCTGCTTGGTGTTACCCTGCCGAATCTGACGGAGGGTCTTGTACTTGTCTCGGCCTAGACGCATGTTCTCAGCGTGGATCATATCGTTGGCTGTCTTCTTGGTTTCATCCCGAGCATTTGCCAGCTCTGAGGAAAGAGCCTTTGGAGGAGGGGAAACAGACAGCAACAGGTTAGCACGTGCCAGAGACTCAAAGCTGAACAAGGAGATTTCCTGCTGGTCCTCCTAAAGATTCAGTATCGATAGAGACAGGAAACAGACAAGCCCCAGTGTATTCTTCTGGGCAACCTGCTCTAGCTGACCTTGCTTGAGCAAGGAAGTGGGATTAGGTGATCTTATGGAGGCCCCTCCAACCTAAACAGATCTATGTTTCTGTGGAAGTTGTTAATATTTCTCCCTAGCATTTGAAGGTAGAAAACATCAGGCAATTTATCACTGTATTTATCTAGCACAGTTAAGAAAGATTGTCTCCAATGTCTGTACTTTAAAAGAAGGGCCATTTGGAGGCATCCCTGAAGACAACAGGAGCATCTTGCAGAATGTGAGGAATTACTAGCTTTCCACCAGAAAAGAAACTTGCTGCAGAAGATAAAATGCACCTCTACCCTTCTGTCTGTGTGTAACCACCACAGTACAATGCAGAATGAGCAAAGCCTGGTGCAAGTCAGGCAGCACGACTAAATGCTTGGAATTGAATGCCAGAACACTGGAGTTCCTTACAAGAAGATGGGGCAGTACTGCTGTGTCTGTGCTGAGCCCTAGTGGGCTACTCCCAGGGTTTTGCAATGCAACCCAGACTCAACAGTTAGAGACAGCTTTGATAGGAATCAGACCAAGTTCTTCAATTCATTGCAGCCAGGGCTATGAACAGCTGTCAGATGGTTGGCAATACTCACACAAAGCACACTACATCTGACAGATGCTACTTGTTGGCACTGCTTCAAAATACTTCACTACTTTCAGTAAAATGGAAGTCAAGTGCCAGGAGACAAGATCTGCCTCTCTACTCGATGGTTAAGCAGCTATCTGGCAAGATCGTGATCATCTCTCTTTCCTGCTTCTCCTCTCATTTTTAAAGTAACAGTAATACCTTCCAGCTGCAATAAATATTGAGAAAAGTAGAAGCAGCACCCAGACACGCACACGCTCTGCTGCCAACTTCTTACCTTCAAGTGTTTCTGGACCCGCTCATTCTTCTCTGCCTCAGTGGTGCGCTCCTCCTCGCTGCGGTCCTTGATGGTGGCCTCTGATCGTAACTCAGCGCTGGCTTCTGCCGCGTTCTCATCCTGCTCATCATCGTGCTCGTTCTCAGAGTGCATGGGTTCAGTGACGTGAGGGGTGCTCATGGCAGTCTTCAACTCCTCTTTGGTCTTCTCTAGGTCCTCCTGCACCCTCTGTGCCTGCAGTAGGATATGCCACAGTGAGTCACAGTCAGTATAATCCTGAGTCTCTGAGACTTCTCACAGAAGCACCATTTGGTGCTGTTACCGTGCACCTCTGAAGGGGTATATTCCAAAGCTACTCAGCCACCATCATTTGCAAAATTCTCTGCTGGGTAACACTTCAGAGATTTGAAGAATGGTTACAGTTAATGGAAAATGGGCTACAGGCCTAATTAGTCAAAAATTGCTACATGGCGTTAGAGTAAGTCACCCATTCCATGGAGAAAACCAAAGCTGCGTATTTACAACAACCTCAAGCTTGCAGGAGTTGAGTCTAGTGTGGAATCTAGTGCAGGAGTTTAGGTTACAACCCAGAACAAAGAGCAGTTCCACAAGAAGTATGCCATTTGCTCAGATTCTGCTTTACCTTATGCTGCCACTCCTGTGCCTCGCTCTCTTTCTTCTGCCTGGCCAGCTCCAGCTGCGTGATCCTAGCTGTGAGTTCTGCCATCTCAGCAGCCTGCAGAAGAAAGGCTTTTAGTGGAAACAAAGCCCAGGGTACTTGTTAAATGAAGCATTTTGTCTGAGTCCTGAGTGAAAACACATCTTTTCAGTAAGAAGAAAGCCTTCCTGTTAACTTCAGTTCCACCAATACCTCCATGATGAAAGAGGAAAGGAAGCCAAAAAAGTTTTGCGTTTAGTTGCGGGTTGGGGCTTTGTTTGGTTGCTGGTTCTTTTTCTTTCTCCCCAAAACAGAGCTACAAAACTCAGTTCTTTGAATCCAAACCAGGGAAAGCAACACTCTTCTCATTATCACATACAAAAAAGGGCAAAAAGCAAGACAAATCTACTGTACAAATACACTTGTATTTACATGTATGTTCATCTACTTGAGGCTAAAAATTAAAGAACCTATGAATATAGTGCTTCCTCACTATATTCATAGCCTGGTTTGCTTCAAAAGCTTGGATGTTTCCCCTTTCACTATTTTCCTTACTTGATTTTTAGTTCACCAGCTTACCAACTGTTCCTGGGTCTTTTGTTGATCGTGGGATGCTCTCAATAGGGCCTCCTTTGCCTCTTCTGCTTCTCTACGTTCCTTAGCCAGTTTCTCTGCTTCCTCCTGAGCTCGTTTTCTCTCCTGTTCCAGCTCCAGAGCTCTGCGGGTCTGCTCTTCCAATTCTGAAAAATAGGGGAGCACATTTCAGGACAGATCAAGTAAAGAATGGCAGTAGAAGAGGAAAGTCTGTCTGGAAAAGGGTTTTCCTTCAGAGGGACAAGTGAAGGAGGGATGCGAGCAACTGTCCCCTTTCCTCTCCTTCACATTTTCCTCCAAAAGTCAGGCCCACCCCCAATGGATTTGTGGGGAAGCACCCATCCCAAAATTACATACCTAAGGTCAGAGAAGCATCCAGTATTTTGCTTGGGCAGCACCACACTAACTCTAGCCAAGCAATTAGATAGTAAATCACCACAGCAATGGCTGGTGTGACCCCTGCTACACTTTTTGACTCCTTCCTCTACAGATATGCTGGGATAAAGCTTCCAGCCAGCACAGGAACAAAGGCAAAGTACTTCCACTGCCAAGAGAGACATCTTGGCTGTTACCCATTTCTTTAATGCAAATCTTTTTTCAGCAGCTGCATATGGAGGGCTTACATTCAGCTTCAGGAGGCTAAACCAGGGCCCTAACACCAGTTAGCACACAATACTGGAGAGACAAATGACTCAGAGATGCTCATAGCTTTACTATTTGAACCCTTTTCACTCAGACTAGTCATCATCTAAGGAAACACTGAAAGATTTCCTATTACCTTGCTGAGCTTTCTTGGTTTGCTCCTCAATTTGCTTGAGTCTCTCCATCAGCTCCTCCTTCTCACGCTCAATCTTCTCCTTCTCCTTTTCTGCCAGCTCCCTCTTCTTCTTCTCATTCTCCAGCAGGGCTCTGATGGAAGGAAGTCACAATGTAATTTCAAACCAACTATCACCCAGACTGGAGCACTTCGTAGCAAACACACAAAAAGAGCACGCACAAAGATATGCCCTACAGCACCCAGATAATGAGCTTTACTCCAGATGTAACCCTTTATAGAAGTGCAAATTAAAAAGCTCTGCTGGCATTGATCTCAATGACAAGTTCATAATAGCAGCGTTACAAGGGAAATCTCCACATTTCAAGGTCTGTATTAGTCCCATCAAATGGACAGACAAATCTTTAAGTCCAAGAAAGTAATGGTGAGTCACATTTGTGATAAGTACCATTACTACCAACCCATTAGACCTACTGAAGCAGAAAGCAACCCGCTCTATTTTTGGCTCAAGCAGACTGAGGTGCTGCCCGCCATTTATCTAGCACATGATGCTACTTATGCAATGCTTAGTCACACCCAGGTCACTGAGAACCCTACCAACCTCTCCATCTGTTTCTGATGTTTCTCTTCCCGAGCCTGTGCCTTCATCTGCTGCACCTCGATGGTGTCTGGTTTACGTCTGCGCATGTAGAGCTCGTGGTTCCCCATGCAAAGTGCCAAGATTCGTTTGTTAATCCGTAACCGAGGGGCATAGAATACAAAGTCCTTGGGACAAGAAAAAGGCAGCGTTAGACCTGTTCTTTCAGCAGAAGAAGCCCCTTGTGTATGCACTATGCTCCCAAGACCCCAGGCTTTTTAGAGTTGCTAGCCAGCTTTACTCAATAATGTCTAATTCATTGGTGGTGCCAGTTCGACACCTCTTTCTGGAATGGATTTCAAGCTGACAAACACACCAAGGCAGGAGCACCCAATGTTTCACTGTAACACATCCCTAGCAGCAAGCACACAGTGTCTTAGCACCACCACTTCATTACAAACACAAGCAGGGATAGTTTTCCAGGCACACCAAGTCCCTGGCTTCTCCCACCTTCCTACCCACTTCAATAATCTACACAATAGCCTGGCCAGCCACATCGAATGTAATGTCTTGGCTTATGCCAGAAAGGGTGTTAAATGTTACAAACCAATGGATAAATAACTTTTTTCTGTTAAAAAGGAGCAACAGCAGCAGGGAAATGCTTCCAAGCAGCAATGCAACAAGAATGACCAAAAGAACAGAACGTATTGGCTAGCACAGGAAATTATTAGGCCTTAAAGATGAAAGCAATACATTCAATATAAATTTGCAAGGAAAAAACTTCTAGCCTACCCTACAAAATGACCTAAAGCTTCTGCTTTAAGTCAGGTGAAAACCTGCAAAAGATCATCCCATACACTATTAAAGACAACACGTTGCAAAAGAAGCATCCACAGCTGACACAGCTACCTCGGATCCCTAACTGTATTATCATAGAATCTGAACACTCTCGAGAGAATCAGAAACCCTAAGCAAACAGCTACTCCATGCCACTGACCTTAAAAGCTTAAGCTTATACAAAATTTCTACCCTCTTAGCCAGAAAAAAAAATCATAACTATCACTTCACTGCCCTGAACAGGTCTCCCTGCTCACATCAGTGTTAACACTATTGATGAAAAGATTCTGTGCAAAAAAACCCAAAAAGCCCCCCCAAAACCCACAGAAATCATTCAGCTAAGAAGCTGAATGTTCAACAGCTCAATATGAAGGTTGCTTCTTACTGGTGCTTTCTTGTCAATAGGCTTAATAACAAACTTCTTGTCATTGAATGAGATATTTCTGATCTCACTCCAAGGGAATCCAATTTTCGGTGTTAGCCTGCAGAAATAGGAAGCAAAAAGAAATAAGAGAGCTCAAAGTCATTCCAAATTCCTGACTTAGAATATAAAGCTCAAAATTATACCAAATCCACCCTCGTATTTCAGTACTCTTATGATAGTTGAAATCAGCAGACAAAATTAGTCATGAACATGAAATATAAACATAAGAAACAGTTTTGCAATCCCACTTTTTTTGGTTTATTAAATGAAAAATAGAACTGGAGAATGCACCTATGGCAGGAAGACGAGGGATACAAGTGAAACTATCTTGAAAAGATTTGCCAATTTCTTGTATTTGTTGGTCCAAAGAAGTACATTTTATGGATTATTCTGGCAATGTCAAAAACACAGCCAGGAATGATACAGAAATTGTGGAGTTTTGTTAAAGGTTTGAATTCCAGGAGAGATTGATTTTGAATGACTTTATATTGGAAAGGAGCTGAAGGCAATGATGAAGAGAGAGGGGTTTATTACCTATCATTCTGCTCATAAATGTTGAGTCCAAGAGCATCTACACCTAGCCAGAGCTCAGAGCCTTTCTTGTTCTTAATGCTGAAGTAGTTCACACCGTACATTTCCAGATCCTGTGCAATTTTCAGGTACTCCAAGACAGCATCTTCTCTGCAGCATGTAAAAAGAAAGCAGATGTTCTTTTTTGAGTCTTTAAGCCATTAGAGCAAGAAGGTGCTATCTTCCCACATGGACAGAGCAGCAACAAGCTGGCAAAGGTTCTAAGCACCACCCCAGTAGATAATTACAAACTCTGCACACTCAGTCTTGTTTTACTAAGAACAGCCAGCTGATGTGGACCAGCAAGAGCAGAGGCATGTGAACCTCGTTACTCTGAGCAAAATAACCTAAAGAATGCTAACTTATCCTGAAGCAAGTCACAGATTTTTATATGCATTCATACATCACACACTAACACTACTTTAAACACAGCGGTTTCACACTGCATCAGTTACCTAATCATTCCTCGATGTTCCTCATGCCACACCTGGATCCTCTCCTCCCACTGGTCCTTGTTAAGCTTGTGCTGCTCCAAAACCCTAGAAAGGGTATAACATGGGATGTTTAAAACCAAGCACTACACGTAGGCACACACCCACAATCACATCACTCTATAATAACGCTTCATAAAATACTCCATTAGCATCAGAGCTCCCCCACAAAAATATTCCAAGAAATACAGTTTTATTAAAAGGCTAGATAGACACACAATGGTCAGTATTCAGACTTCTAACAAATGACAAAGTTTTTTCAGCTTTTCTTCTCCTTGTAGCGTATTTTGTTTCGGAGCTTCTCTCGCTACTTCTGATTAGGGTTTCAGAGTAGCAATAGGAAATTTAAGGTTAAAGCTCTTAATTAATTGAATACTAATCTAAATGCTCAAAGTGGCACAAGGCTATATTTTATTCTGAGCATTGCAATCAAAACACCCCCTACACTTAAAAAAAAAAAATCACAAACCCTTTAAGACAGAGAATGTCTAAGACTATGCAGGTTCACTTGCCTTTGTGGGAGCAGTTTATCACTAGCAAGGTAGCCAGACTTGTGCACATCTTTGTTGAAGTCTCCATACTTGGACTGGACAGCATAAGAAGCCAGAAGGACAGCTGTTTCTGGAGGACAATAAATGTCATCGTTCAGAATTGCCTCCTTCACTTGGAGAAAGAAAAGGCGCTGTGTGATGTCCTGGATCAGCTCTTCTGCCACATCTTCTGGGTAGAACTTGGCACGGAATTTGAAAAGCAGGGGGCTTTCTTTACGTACATCCTGTGCTGTTACCTGGAACAGAGTTAGCAGATTTTACAGTCTATATAAAGTGAAGGGGAGCAGTTTACAAACAGGAAGACAAGCATGCACTAGGAAAAAAACCTTCTCCTTTCCAATGCAGAAGGGGGTGGGCAAAAAAGCAAGGATTTTCAATTACTTACTGCTAAATACCTCATCACTTCTCCCCACTGGACTTACACAAGCCAGTAGTTAAGAGCAGTGGTAGCTAGGTTACTTTCCAGGTAACCAAGATGCTCACATGTGCACCACATCAGCATTTTACCAGGAGGGGTAACAGATGTGGCCAGGAAACAAACAGAGCTAGATGCAGGACCAGGTCAGATACCACAACTCCTCATACCATGGGGAGGGAGTGTGTGGACACCACAACACCAACTTGCAGTACATCTTGCAGTACTTGAGGAGCATGGATAGGCAAGAACAGATCCCTGACAGAAGTATGGAGACTGAATTTGCCCCTGCACTCTCAGAGAAGGGAACAAGGACAAGCAAAATCTTGGAGCAAACATACCTTTTTGTTCAATTTTAGCCATGTTGAGAAACCCTTGGTGTCTTGATACTGAAGTCCAAAAAACCAGACCTCTCGCAAACCAATTGTCTTGACAACCTGCAAGAGAGATGATTAGCAAAATCCCCAGATGGACTGAACTTACCAGTGGCTGAGAATATGTTAGAGGTAAGTTCAGACAAAGACAGTGCCCTGGCCACCAGCCTCTCCTGCTGCAGTGCACAGAAAGGTGATTGGGCATCTAAGAGGTCTTAAGTGGATGTGTATAATATTCTTCCTTCTCCTTCAGCTCTTTAAAGCTTGTTGCTACTTATAAACAACAGCTAGGACATTATTTTTTTCAGCTACTTGTAAGCCAACATGTATAGCCAAAATACAATGCAACAGCTCTGACAGGTTTATTAACTGCCAGGAATCAGGAACACAGCTCCATTTTCAGGTACACCCCTCACTTATTATGCAAATGTACTACTCCTGGGCAAGTCATGAATCACCCTGCTAGGTTGTGCTACTTTAAGATTTGTTTCTACTCCACTGAGAGCTATGGACAGGCCTTTCATACAGCTCTTTACTGAGCAGCACCATTAAGAGGAAGTGCAGTGGGTAAATCCATATGCTATCCCTTGTGCCAGGACAAAGAGCCACCACAGACATCAGCTCCACCACTATGTAAGCTCTCTCTGTAGTTCCCTAGCACACCAGGCATGCTTTAAACAAGAAGGCTTTAAAGACGTATTGTGACAAGAGACAAGAGCCTCATGGTGGGGCAGCAAGACTACTGCAGTACAGTGCCACTGCCGGTTAAAAGGAGGGGGAAGTTTCTCCAAAGCCTGTTTGCTATCAAGACATCACCCTTTGTGCCCTGAAAAGCCTGGGACGTGCCACAGGGTGCAGCAAGTCTACACAGTGAAGCTCCCCCACATCCTTCCTGAAGACCCAGGAGTTGGTCTCATACGGGCAAACAAGGCACCCACTGGTCACCTCCATTATTGGACAAGAAAGGGGAAGGAAGAAGACATCTGTCTTCAGGTTGATGTGGTTCCTAAAGCACAACACTGTCAGCTGTCTTCACATACCATTCAACTCGGGCTTGCTCAGAGCTTCCCCCTTTCAGAGCCCCCAAAGGGGCTAACAACTAGATGCAGAGACTGACTTGCCCTGTGAAAACCAGCTGCCAGGTCAATTGATATCGTTTTGTACTGCCCGAAGGTGGTGCACTCTGTTCCCTTCTGATGTGGTCTCTACTTTGGCAAGGTACAACACCAAAGACATAGGTTCCCCACAAACACATCACTAATTAGATTGTTTAGGGCTTGGATCAGACATTTCTTCTGGCCTTTCAAAAGCAGCATTAGGGCCTTTGTTCCAGGCAGAAAAACCAAATACAGTTTTCAGCAGAGGCATGCAATTGGTGGCACGCACAGAGACAAAACCTACACTGGGTCATGTAGTCTATATAGATATATATATATCATCCCACTGGGGTTCCTGAAATTATTCAGCCTGTCCTTGCTTGAACATGAACTGGAGAGCTGGGCTAGAGCCCCTGCAGATTCAGGGGAATATAGGTCGCACACCATGCAGCAGGATGCACACAGCTAAGAAGGCCTCTGGAGAAGAATCAGGGTTTGCTATGTACTGGCAGTTTTGGTCATTGCAATATAGGAAAGCTAATGATCTCCAATATTAAAGATATTAGAGAGGGTCCAAAGGAGGGCAATGAAGATGAAGGGCCTTGAGGGGAAGCCGCATGAGGAGCAGCTGAGGGCACTTGGTCCATTCAGCCTGGAGAAGAGGAGACTGAGGGGGGAACCTCATCACAGTCTACAACTTCCTCATGAGGGGAAGAGGAGGGGCAGACACTGATCACTTCCCTGTGGTGACCAGTGACCAAACCCAAGGGAATGGCCTGAAGTTGTCAGGGAAGGTTTAGGTTGGATACCAGGAAAGAGATTCTTCACCCAGAAGGTGGTTGGGCACTGGAACTGGTTCCGCAGGGAACTGGTCACAGCACCAAGCTTGACAGAATTCAAGAAACATTTGGAAAATGCTCTCAGGCACATGGTGTGATTCTTGAGGATGGTCCTGTGCAGGGCCAGGAGTTGGACTCAATGATCCTTGTGGGTCCCTTCCAACTCAGCATATTCTGTGAGTCTGTGACTGGAAGCAGATGGTTCAAGGAGGGGAAGAAAGGCTGTGCTAGAGCCCGGGATAGCTCTGTTCTTGGAAGCATTAACATATGAATGGGGTGGAAGCTTCTCACTCTGACTGCATGGGTCTGCTTTCCTCTCTTCCACTTGACAGCAGCTTATGCCTGGGAATTCAACAGGCTGGACTGCCAGCAAGGAGCTGAAAGGCTCCACACTGTGGTCCCACACAAAAGGACTTTTATTCCACAGCAGAAGCCTGCACAGCAATAGCAGCGACAACAACAAGCTGGGCAGAGAAGAGGGGAGACAGCACAGCACTCACCATCACACTCCCAAGCTGCCACTGAACTAAGGCAGGGAGGATAGTCCTCCTCCCTCCTCAGCTTTAGCAGGCTATTTATTTCCATTTAGCAAGGGAAAAAGCATCAAGAAGAAACAGCTTTCTACAGCTGCAAGGAATCTGGCTGGCAGCAGCATAATTACGTCTGGGGGTGTACAGCATTTGGAGCCCTAATGAACTGTGAGATGTTCCAAAAAGCAGACAGCTACTGGCAGTGGCTAAGGCTGGAGAAGGGCTGGCACAAAGGATGGGAGAATAAAAAGTACTGTTTAACACAGACCACAATACTTAAATGTCTAAAATCTACACTCTCATCTGGAGAGCAACATCTTTCATTCATGCCAGGGGGAGCATTAAGTCAGTCCCTGGGTCTTGTTTATAGCCTGCTGGATAAGGCTCAGTTTACAATGGGCAACAGATTGGATGCAGCCTTAAAATCCAGCTGTCCCACAGTACCTTGACCTTACTACAAAGTAGTAGTAGTACCTTACTACAAAGCTCTTAATTGAGTACTACCTTTAGCTTAAAATTCTACTCAGTAAGCCATAGGGGAAGTAGGGAAAAAGGTGCCTTTCTGGTGACTCACTTCATCCTCTGCAGAAAGTCTAGGCACACATTAGGAGGGGTTTCTTACTTAGGTTCAGAGAAGAAACAGAAGATCTTTCAGGTAACCTTTTCTCTCACTCCTTCTTACTCCACGTGTTTTAGGTCTGTGTGACAATTCCTGTCCTTCCCCTCAGCACTCACCCATCTCCCTCTGTTCTTGCCATTGGGTGCTGCTCCACAGCAGAAGAGGGAGCCATAAGCAGCCTCTTAAACGTAGATTTTTAGCATCGAGATGATGATTGAAAATGGCTGTCATTCTCAGCCCAGGAAACACACGACCACACTGGCAAACAAGTACAGATCCTGACGAAAGCACTATTTACACACGGGCAAGACCAAAGCACACAAGCAGAGGAAAAGGCGTTCTACTTGGATCGAGTTCCTGCACCAAAGGCCAAATCATCTCAGCCTATAACATGGTACAAGGGCCTTGAATGTTGCCCTAGTCAAAGATGAGGTAGGTCTCTCTCCCTCCTTTCTATGACAGGCATGTCAAGTACATCTGAGAGAAAACTGCCAGCTAACCTTATTGCTGGAGGAGCTGCTCTGAACTGGTGCCACACCTGCAGTTTCATATGCCAGTCAAAAACAACTTAGAAGGTGGTCTTCCAGGTACCCTAACTTAGTACCCAAGATAGGCTCCATCTACAGCCACAAATATTCGACTGTTCCCCCTCCATTTAACTGATGGATATACTTCTAATTTTCCCTTCCAAAGCGCTAAAATGCCCGAGTGCTAAATGACAGGATCTTCAAGTTTTTGAACTTATTGCAGTTTGCCATTGACCTCTTTAGCAACAAGCAGTCCATTTTTGGTTGGAACTACTGCTTTTCTAAAAGTCAGAAAGTTTCCACATGTTCCTGTGAAATTTGAGACACATTTTCATACCACTCAACCACAAGCCTTCATTTCAGGAACAAGAGTTCTGGGGTTTGCTGGGGGAACCAGCCACTGTCCTGAGACTTACTGCTTTCTACCATGAAACTACCTTAGCGAGTTTTCATTTCGGTGCTTTCACCCAGTGGAACAAGCGATCCAGAGCCATTTCCTATGTGTTTAAATGCTATTAGGTAGGACCTTACCAAGGCTAAAGGTTTCTCTTACATCGTCCCTCCTCACAAAGCTTAGTTTGCAGGCCATGAGACACCAACCACTTTTATTCCAAACGCAGCTCAACTTAGATGGAGTTAGTCAAAATTCAAGAGGGACTTGGTTAGCTCGTGCTGTAAGCTTAAGCAAACATGAAAGAAGTCTGACAAACTGGTACTCTACAAAACCACGAAATTCACTGCAGCAGATAAGCAAGAAGGAAGCTGCTACGCATTACCAAAGTTTCCAGCTGCATGACTACTTCGGAGGCCATGCAGCTAGAAAAGCAAAGCAAGAGAAGCCAGCACACAAACTCAGAATCTTAGGAGATCTGGCTCTTCATGAAATCTGAAAGAACCTTAGGAATTATAAAGAAAACAAAACAAAAACAACCCTCCCGGCACACATTCCACTATCTATAAAACTTAATGCTGAACATAAAATACAGCATCAGTGACCAGGTTTAAAGTGTGCAGAAAGATGCTTATTGTTATAATTTTAATGCATAGATAAGTGAACTTTTCTATCACAAGCTTAGTTTTGACCCCAAAAGCTCACAAAAATGAGAAAAAGCATCTTAGGAAGGTTAACCACATGTTTTTAAAGTTTGAAGTGATAGCTATTGAAGTTTCTCATTTTCTTTAACCTGTGACTTGTCTTCATGGCTCTTAATTGTACAGAAATCACCTCTTTAAGGAGATTAGATGCTCAATGATTCAAGCTAGAATCAATTTACCCAAAAAAAGGAAGCTTGAGACGCAAAAGATTGGAGGGACACAATTTCAAAGCCATCCACAGCAACAAGTAACTAAGAAGTTTCAGCAAACAACAGATTAATCTTTTATGTGTAGAAGACATACAATGCAAAGCACTGCTTAGGTTTACTTACTACTCTCCAGATCAGCTGCACTTCAGTCCAATACAGAGAAGGGTCAAAGGAGGAAAACAAGTAGCTATCACTGCTGCAGTGCCTGTGCTCTGCATCCCCAGGAAAGCAATATTTCAAGATAGATGTGAAGTAATCAGGCCTATGGGACAAGCAGCACCCCTGACACGCATAGCCCATCCTTGAGCTCTTCTTTTAATCCATCACTGGCAGCTGAGGAATGGGAGCAAAGTTACCATTCTTGCCAGCGAGCCAGTAAGCACTGGAGTTCAGCAGCTGATGTTGAGAGGTACATCAGCAGAGCTGCAGAAGACAAACAGTACAGTCCTGTCTCATTCAATCCAGGTTTTCTCCATGCACACAAGCCTAAGGTATTTAAGCTAAAGCTGTACAGTTACAAGACTAGGGAATAGGAAGAACTCTACTACAAATTATGATGTTACTGCACATGTATATCAGTTCAGTGACATTTCTACAGCCAGCTACTTTGGGGCAGAAACCACTTCCGACAAAGCAGTGAAGCATCTGCACTGTTCTGTCACTACAAAAATTCACTTTGAAATTTAACCAAGCAGGAAGGAGGAAGACAGGAACATTTTTACTTCACGTCCATTCACCTATTATTACCATGGAACTTTAGATTCAAATGTTTTTCTCCTCATTCAGCTAAAGCCTAGCTACAAGCTTTCCAAAAGTCTTTTGAATCCTATTCAGAGTGGGTCAGAATTATGTGTGGCATAATGAATACATTTATCTACCTTTATACACACCAGGTGGTGCCTAAATGTTACCGAGTAAAGCCAGCAGATTGCACCGAGGCAGCCATGCAGCTAGAAAGCTTGGTAATGCTTAGCAGCTTCCTTCTTGCTTAACTCAGAACTGACAGTTCAAAGTGAAAGGGCACTCCAGGGCAAAAATATGCTGGTTATCTTAAAATTTTTCTGTACAAGAGTCAAAAATCAGGTTTCACACCAGAAGGTCAATGTCCTGCAACAGCAAAACCATACGTCTGCTTTGCAGAGGAGCTCTCCCGTACCTCAAAAAAAGCACTGATGAAAGCAGCTCTTTTTTTAGAGCCAGCATCATGCAGAAAATACTAGATTATCAAGTCCAGAGGCACAACATGGCTTAAGGGAGCTAGAAAATAAACAGAAGTAACCTTGTTCTTACGCACCCCATCATGGGACCCCAGAAACCTAAGGACAGAGACTGAGGCAGAGTGAGCAATGACCAGCCAGAGAGCAGTCACGGTGTCAGCAGGGACAACAGCACTGGGCTACCCCTCTACAGGAACCAATACACACAACCAGCTCAGTCACATAAAACATACTGGATATGTAACAGCTGACAGTGTATTTAAAGGTCCATCCCTTTCCTAAAGGGAGCAAGTTTAATGTCAACCAGACCTTTCAGAAATAATAAACATTTAAAACTACCTTCAGACACTTTTTTTCCTTCATTTCCAACTTCACCTACAATCCAATTTAGGTGAAGTAAGCACTGCCTCAACTTAGAAACTCCGTTCTGTAACAGCATTTGTTTTCTCCCTTGGCAAAGTGTTTACTGTGGGAAAAGCAAAACAAAACTTCTGTTTAGACAGGTGCTGTGTGAAACACACTGAAAGGAGGAAAACGTGCAGCTGTCCCAGAGCATGACAAAGGAGTGAAATCAATTACTGGGCATGAAGAGCTGCTGTATTGGAAACATGACTGGATGCTTCTCAGAGACAAACTGATGAAAAGTCTGCCACCAATGTCAGTTTGCAGCAGAAGCCACAGATGACCTAGAGCTGACTGAAAATATCATGTGGAGATTAAAAATATTACTGACATGAGTAGTATCATTTCTTAGCTTTCCTTGGATAATAGCAGAAGTCAGATATTGAAAAATAATCATGGGAAGCATCCACATGAAGAACACCTCCTTCAAAAAAAAAAAACTCCAAAACCAACCAGTTCATTTTTTGATGAACTTGAGGACATGTCACATCAGCTTCACTGGTAAACACTCTCATGAACTAACTGTGGCTGAGTTCCATGTTGCACACATGGATTCTGGACAGAACTTGGCTTTCACTTCTATCAATCCAAACCACACAGGGCTAAAATACAGAGGAGCTACGACATAGTAAGACATAGATGGCTGAGAACTACACTGCAATTCAGAACTTTTTTGAAAGCCTTTCTACTTTTCCGATTATGAAAGGTTGCTCTTTTACTAAAGCTTCGGATCTCACTCCATTCCCTTCATTTCAGGGCTGGGCTGCAAAGAGCAATATATCATCTAGTGTTGAATCATCCAGCTGAGTACAAGAGAAAACAGTAGTTCGTGGTTAAAGATCTAAAAAAAAATTAAAATTTAAATTATATTTGCTGGCCCCAAATGAAATAGCTGACTTCAATGGGTGAATCAGCCCTTAATTTTCTCTCTTCCTTATGATCTATGCAGAGCTGACCCCAGAATGCTTAGCTCTACTGAACCACACCCAAATCTCTGACATATCTGGTCTGGCAGTTCCCTCATCTTGTCATCAGTCCAAGATTCAATTTGCATTTCTTTGAGCTATGAATTTACTGTTCCCATTTTTCTCCAAGGAGCAAATCCATGGCCAATTACAGCAGAGAAACACAGTGGAGCCTGTCAAAGTCTCAGCCGCTGCAGCTGATAATGTCTGTCTTCTGCTGCTCCAGCTTTGGGCTGCACATGCCTCCCTGCTGCTGTTTGGGCCAAAGCAGGAGGAAGTTTGCCTGGCCAGTGAATGCAGGGGAAGGCTGAAGTACCCCATGCAGACAGCCCAACACAGTATGGTACATCACTGCTCTCAAGGTTTCCCTCAGGGCCTGATGGGAGTACAGAATCACTTCACCTGCACTCAAAGGTTGCAGCAGCATTTGAAACCCTCGCCTGGTTTAGAGACCAGCTGCCCTTTGGAATCAATTACACAATGCTTGCAGGTAAATCAACCAAAAATAGCTTACTAGGTCCCCCATAAGACTTTTCTTACAAACTAAGACTGCAGATATCTACTGCTTTCCAATTACTATTATTATGAGCCGTAGCACCAATTCAGTCCACTAGAAGTAAGAATAGCTCCTAACACATTCTTAGAGATTAAAATTGCAGTAGTTGCTGGAAAAAAAAGTACAATTTCTTACTATGCTGTGTTCTCTTGAAGCTATTACATGTAGTGACACTCAGTCTTTGAAGTCCTTTAGAAATTACTTGCTGTTGCCTCAATAGAACTACAATGTCTTTATCAACTTTCTATCTTCTGCAGCTCCATCGCTTACCTGATCAAAGAGTTGCTTCCCTGTGGTGTTGGGCTGGATGGCAAACTCCAGCTCAGCATCCATGGTGGTAACACGCACACTGATCTGGAAGACAGAAAAATGCATCATTACAACACACACTCTAAGTGATGCTGCCCAGTAATGAAAATGAACATCTGCCCAGGACCAGGAAGCAGGTCTCAAGCCTCCAGGAACTTCACTGCCAGCAGTCACAAAGTCATCTGCTCTGCCAGCATGGTACTCACAGTTTTCCTGCAGAATATAACTTTCCTGTTTTGCAGTGTGTTTATCCTCTCTGGTCCTACAAATATTCACATGTACTGACACACATAAGAGCCATTTGCATCTTACAAAGTTTAATTTCCAGAGGAGAACATTCTGGTGTCTTTCACAAAAGTAGAGATGTTCCAAAACCTGGTGCACAGAAGAAGCCATCCAACTCTTTTGTTTGAAAGGTGAACATCAAGGAAGTTCCTAGAAGCATTAACAACTCAGTCTGCTACAGAAGGCTGGTCAATAATAACATTATGCTTCCAGTCTTTTTGAGTATTTGGAGAAGTTATAAGGCACAATCCCTGGCATGCTCCAAGGCCTGTGGTGTGAAGCACACAGGATGCAAGGATGCCCTCATACCCTAACACAAAAAGGCTGCATGCTGACCATGAGAACACTTCCCATAGCAGTAGAGCTGCCAACACTGCTTTCCAATTCTTTCAGGGAGATGAAAGACCTCGAAGGACTGAAGAAATGGTTTAGGTGTTATTTAAAATTGCAATTAAGATTTCATGACTATACTAGCCTTAGATGCAAGATCATGAATGGTCTTCCAGAAGAAATCTGATATGATGCACTATTTTGACAGGAATATCTCACCATGACATTTTCACTTGCGACACGAAAGTGGCCAAGGGACTGCAGCAAGGGAGTTTGCAGCTTCATCCCCCAGAAGCAGGAAGACATACACACACCTTTCACTTCTCACGAAGCAAGTTAAACAGCAGAGGCATTTCACCTCAAATGCTAATGTAAAACATTGCTGATCCCATTCAAAACTCCTGATAATTACTGGAAAACATGATTTAGATGCTTGGGGCTAGACAGAAACAGTCCTAGCCTGAAAGCAGATGACTTAACTTTAGACCAGGGAAAGTGAGGTCTCTGAGTACACCAAGTTGCCTGAGAATCCAATTCTATTTGCATGCCTATCAACTGAAAAAGGTAAAGATATTTCACAATTTTTGAACACAAGCTGTACATATTAAAACAGCTTTATTTAAAATATTTTTTCATCAAAGCAAAGGTTCAAGGCTTGAAGTTGTACAGACAAGATACAGTACATCAAACCCCAGCACACAGTCCTTGCATTAACAGTTCTCTCTCTTGCCAACCTCAGTCATTTACCTCAGATCAACAAATCCTAATTTTTTGGCTCTTCAGTGCAATCAATCCTATTAGTACACTCCACCAGGCTTCCAGTGGTGAGGGGTGGAGAGAATTACACTGTGAACAGCTTTAAGAACAACTCAAAGTCATATTTAGACTATAAGCTAACTGCGTGACACAGGAGACCAAAAAAGCAAGAGTAAGCAGAGAAATATTCAAGGAACCACATCATACCGATATGATCACAGACTGTTCCGATTCCTGTATTTCTACCAAGAATACGTACAGATTTCACATCTTGTTTACTAAGAAACCAGACTTCAAGAGAGCTGGAACCAGGGGTTATTTCCCTATAAGAAGTGTTCTGCTAGTTAAATCTAGGTAAGTGCAAAAAAGAGAGACCACTAACTGCATCCAAATACTTTTTGAGGTTTCCCAGAAAGCCTGCTTCAGACTAAGCACATCACTATTTTGTACTTGATATCCTCTTGAGATAAACCTAAAGGTTTTCTTGTTTTAAGTTAAGCTAAAAATTCTCTAAGGTTAAAGGCAGGCTTAGCACAGCTCAGCTGAAGTACACATACGTTGAAGTTCTAGTTGTTTCATGCAAAAGGAATGCTATTTAGACATTACTAGAACAAAGATACCATGAACAAGTATATCAGGAATAAGTCGGTTTTGAAGCCCTCTAAACCTCCTGACACAATGATGTCAAACTAAGGCACAACCATCCCACAGAAGTAGCAAGGAAAGAACAAATGACCTAAACTTGTAAAAATGAAGCGCTTTTTTAGAATTAGCAGCTTTCAAAAGCATGCAGATGCCTTAAGTTCTCTTGGTATATACTGTCCCAAAATTATTCTCTTCAAATTCTAGACCTTGACAATGGGCTCATTTCACAGTGCTTTAGTGGAACAAGAATCTGGCCACTTCCTAGAGGGGCTGAACGCTCCCCAGAACAGCTTTGCTACTTACACTTGGAAGCAGACTCTTCTAGCAGAAAGAGTGCTGCCTTGTAAGCCTGATTTGCACACCCACCAGTGAGGGCAAAGTTGTCCATAAGCTACACTCAGGTGTAAGAAGGGTTACATTAAGTGAGCCATTAAGTTACACGTTGCATTTTGTTAGCTTTGAAGTATTTCCTGTTCACCTAAAGCATTAATGTATCAGCTACCATGAAAGAAAAATAGTCTTTTTGCTCCACTGTTTATGGACAAAGCATAGTTGCTACTCTTATCAGATTGATCATCTGCATAGGTGATTGAGGGCCAAACATCTGAGCACCAGAAAACAGAACTGAAACATCTGTGGCACCTCTTTGCAACTTGTGCCTAAATAACTCTTAAAACTATTTAGAACAAATCACACCTTAAAATTTAAAATAAAGCTGCTTCAGTAACCTCATAATTCATGCAGAATACTTATTAAGACTTGCATCTTTGTTAGCACAGTAACTAAGGTCCCATGCTGGAACCAGCAAAGTTCCCTCACTGTCAGTCACTTAAATGCCCTTAAGCTATCTGACCCGATATCATCCTTCAATTAATACATTCGTTAGGAAGATTTACACATTTCCCCTCCTGCCCCCAGAAGCCCCCTGTGCTCAAGATGAGTAGCAACCTAAGGTTTAGGAGCAGCAAAGTCTTGAATGGGTCTGTGCTTGCAACTCCAGTCTGACCTAAGAGAGCAGAAGCTGAGATACCACAGGAAATAGGCTTGTGCTTTGGAGAACCACACCCCGGTAGTGCTGTTTCCCCAAGCTGAACACAGTTTTAACACATTCAACAGCACACTGCTGTGAACTGTCAGCAGAACGAGCTGGGGAGAGCACATCCTGGGCCGTGCCAGTGACATTTTAACCATTAGTTAGTTTGAACCATGGGCGGTAATTCAGTACTTGGCTGAGAAGCTAGCTTGCTATAAAATTGAGCTTTGTTAAGGCTCCTTGGTGTGAAAACAACACACAAAGAATTTTTTTCCCCCATATGCTACCAAGCCAGGGTGGTTTTGTTTTGCCAGTTCACAACAACTGGCTCAAAGTGAGGTTTCTACCATTTCAGATGGTGGGAGGCACTGATCTTAATGCGCTCTGCCTGCAGCTCAAACAAACTACAAGAAGAGATCTACAGACTGCTATAATCTCTACCAGACAAGTACGTGCCAGGCACTGCATGTTTACCTTCTTCCTCCTCATTCATTTAGAGTCTCACTTTAAGTAAAACCACTTTACTAAGGTATTCATAGCTGAGTACTGACCAACACAAATGTTACACATAGGAATAAAAATGCTGTAGCAAAACAAAGCCAACACTGTGCAGTCCCATCATAATTTAGACTCGTTTGCTTCGTTCCTTCAGAGTTACCCTGCCAAAGCACTTTTAAACCATTTATCAATCTAGTTTACTACCAGTGCTTATTCTAAGACAAGCCTCAAGATTCATCAGCATTAAGCTTTTAGATTTTGTATTTCTAAACCATCTCATCAGGTTTTCCTAGATTCAAGGGCTGGCATAAGCCTTGGCATGCTTATAATTTGGGTTGCAAACAGAAAAAAAAGTCAATAAGGTATCCAACTTGGACTGCTGAGCATATACAAATTTAGCTCTGTCAGTCCAGACAGGTAAGGTGCACACTGCTGAGAGGTGAGAAAGAGNAAGGTATCCAACTTGGACTGCTGAGCATATACAAATTTAGCTCTGTCAGTCCAGACAGGTAAGGTGCACACTGCTGAGAGGTGAGAAAGAGAAAGACATGGCACACCAGTGATTCAATCACAAGGTCTACAATGGCAGCACTCATCCCCAAATATACTACCCTCCTATTCCAAATATTCTGTTACTAAACATCTATCAAACTTTCAACACTCAGGAGGTGTTTTTAGAATGCTTACTGGATTTCATCGACAGATTTATCAAAAATACTATCCTAAGGCAGTAATTTGTACTCAAACTCTGTTTAAAGCAATGAATTGATTTTTTTCATCACAGCATTTATAATATACCCACTGCAGCATGCAAATATTTGCAACTCTCTAATTCTACTTGGATCTTAAACTAACAAGTTTATTCTAGTAGGTGGCCTCTAAACAGTCTTCTGTCTTTCCATCATCATTTAAGATCCTCTCATACAAACAGCTAGTAACACTATAGGAAATGATTCCAGATGCCTTTTTGCACACGCCAAGAACATTCAACTATCACATTTCAAATTTATACTCACCAAATTTAAAAAACATTCCAAAAAAAGTGCCCATATTTAACTGATTCCTTTCATAACGGCTACAGGAAAGAGATAGAAAACTAGCAACCCTTCCTCTTCTCTATTTGGGGAATTACCATAGTTCCACCAGTCTAAGCACTGCTAAAGCTTGCCACTGCCAGAGCACATAA
Organism: Mohoua ochrocephala; assembly: GCA_013398855.1. Lineage (NCBI taxonomy): Eukaryota > Metazoa > Chordata > Aves > Passeriformes > Acanthizidae > Mohoua > Mohoua ochrocephala. Next base: position 423,055 of record VZTA01015010.1, read on the forward strand.
AAGAGCTTCCTGCTGCCAAGGACGGTATTGTCAAGTGTGATACCTCCTGCACAGACAGAATCTCTTGCATGGAAGAGATACCCTTCCAGCCCCAGAGCAGCTGCAGCCAAAGAAAGCTCCCTTTGATTAGCAAAAGCTTTCCAAAGGTACAGGCCACCCCTACCCACCTCCTCCCATGGTGTTCAGCAGTCTACAAGAGACACACTGAATAGACAGTGGTACCAGGCATCTATCTGTAGCAACTTTTCAGGTATTTTAGTATTGCCCATATACCTTCAAGTCTCACTTTCTGCCCCCACTGAGATTCCAAACAAATTTTACTAGCAGCAGTAATTGTCAGGTATCTTCCAGGTCTCCGAATGAGCCCTTCTAATGGTGTGCTACAACAACTTCCTGAGATGAAAATGTGTAGCTGCATATGGCAGGACAAACAGGAAAGGCTGATACTGTCACGCTCAGTAATGGATGTATTGCTTGTGCTAATGCCCCAGCGCATTGAGCAGCACGAGAGGTAGAAAAGACAATTCTGTTTGTCATAAGTTGAGACAGGAATAGAGTACTAGGAAATTCATGTCAGAATAATAAGTAGAGTCAGCACAACAGAGTAGCGACCTCTACAAAACCCTGACCCTGAGCTAAAGCTTCTTTCCTCCCTGCATTTCCTGTATGCAAGGAAGCTGTTGTACCCTGCTGGGCTGCAGGCTTCAAGCTTCAGATATTCCCTGCTTCCCAGTTCAAGCCAACGAGTGGACTGTTTCTGGAGAAAGTAACATAGGGAAAACTTACACTTTATTGCAAATTTGACTGTTACAGAACAGAAGCAAGCTCAATTAAAAAGAAATTCCAGAACAACCTTTATAGCCTCTGCACTAAAAGGCACCAGTTTACCCAGCAGTTACTACACGTAAAGATACCAGACCAATACCATGCACCAGTTCCAACAGGTCTGACATGGGAAGCACATCAAATCCAGCCAGAGCTGCATGAACTAAGATCTTATAAAGCACATTCAAAATCTAAAAACCTGCCTAGTTTTGGCTTTCAGCAAGATTAGCAGCAACAGGGTAAGCTTAACAAGAAGCGTCCCCCTGTTCCTCAGAACGGGCAAGCGAATCCTGGAGTCTGAGTGCCCTGCGGTGCTGCCCTTCCCTTCCCAGCACACTGCTCAGCCAACACGGGCCCACTGCGAGGACAGCAGAGCTTTGCACTGCCTCAGAGGGGAATCAGAGGTGATGCCCCACACCTCCAGCACCAGCCATACTCACAGACATCTGGCTCCTTCCCGAGCACCAGCACCCCACCGAAACAGCCCCGGGTCCTCTGTGTCACGGTGAGGCTGGGATCGGGTCATGTGAAAGTGCTTGCAATTTCTCAAAGGATTACACTTAATTAACCAAGCCCCCTTCCAGCAGTCTTAAAGGGCCTTTTCATACCTCTAAGCTCATCAGGGAACAGTACAGTAGCAGGGACACCCCGGGCACCACACTGTAGATATCAGAGAGAGGTTAACCCTCCCAGCAGCTCCTGGGAGCTTCCCAGCTCTCTCCACCATCCCCATCCTGCTCTGCTGGGGACACGGCACTTCTCATTTGACTGGAGCACAGGGCAGGCAGCAAGCCCACAGAAGGCATCCCATCCCACCCCACTATTTGAATAAAGCTACCACCCGAGGAGAACACTTGCCATGGTACTTCTGGTACCAGTGAGCCAGAAGTAGGACTTACATCCTACAGAGTATGTGGCTTTCTTTTGGTACCTAAGTACAGCCTGTAGCAGGAATGCACCTTGTAAAGCATCCCTAATGATTTTAGCACGGAGCCCGAAGACAGGGAGCAGTGAAGGGGCAGCTGCTACTACCTGGCTTCATAAAGCTGCTCTCCTGTGAGCACCAGCAAGCCTGGTCAAGGAAGAATTAAGGCTAAATCTAACTAAATTTTTGCTCACATGGTCTTATTCCTTCCTTGTGAAGGAGCAGGGCAGCAAGCCAGCTTGGATTCAAAAGCTGCTGTGGAGCCACACCTGAGCACAGTCACACCAGAGCTGTATCCCCACCACCAGCAACTGCTCTCAGCCCCCAGCAAAACAAGATGGCTCATGTGGGCAACAAACCACAGCACCCACACAGCTTCAGGAGCCACGCTGCTGAGGACAGGAAGAGGAAGCAAGCCAGAGCACCGACTTGCAAGACCAAGAAAGTTCACGGCTTTGAGAAGCCTGCTTGCAGAAACTGGATGGAGAAAGGGCAGAGGCACCAGCACCGAAGAAAGGGTGGAAGCAGCAGTGTCTGGGCAGACATGCCCTGTGACAACTGTGGCATTCAATACCTCACTGCAGCAGAGACACCAAGGGATGCTGCCAGTGCTTGCCCATAGCTTCCAGCAAAACTCACCTTCACAGCACCAATTTACAAACATGGGTAGGAGGGAAACCTAGTTACAGCACATCAGCCATTAAAAAGATACGCTTTCCTTTGTGGAGCTTGGAAGAGCAGAGAATTTCTGCTTTACCTAACAAAGCGGTTCAAAATAAACCAATTCTGTGCCCATTCCAACTGGATTTCTATAAGAGTTTTCTGACAGGGTTTATAGCAGTAGGTTTTTATATCCAGTGGTTGAAACCCCTGGATATAAACCCTAGCCCTATTCTTGAAAAGGGTAAAGAGAAGAATCTGACTAAGGTGATTAATGAGATTAGCTCACTTGGTTAGAGCATGGTGCAAATAACGTCCAAGGTTGCCATTTCGATCCCCATACACACCATTCACTTGAGGGTTGGACTTGATGATCTTTGTGGGTCCCTTCAAACACAGAATATTCTCTCTGTGTGTGTATGTGTCTGTAACTAATAATCTGGTACAAAATATAATGCCGAAGCAGTCAGTTTCAAAAAAGGAAACCAAGTGATTTATTCTAATATAAACCCTGCCATACTGTAGTGTCAGAGCCCCAGTGTATTTGTTTGACTGTTAATCTCAAAATATTCTCCTGCGTTAATTTGTACTGCTCATCTAACGGTGATAAGAAGGAAAATAAAATTCTTCCATACAGCAAGTGGGTAATCAGGAATGCTCCCATTTGAAAAAAGAAAAAAAAAAAAATCAGTTTCCTTGAAGGCACTTGCTGCTGTTGAAAAGGCAATGCCCACAGAGCACAGCAACACAGCAGTATTTTGTTACTTAATGGTTCTCAAGACCAAGTGTGAGAAGCCACAGCTACCTTCCTGTTTAAGTCCTCCTTTGCACGTGATTGATACCTAGTATTCAGAGAGGCCTGAGCAGAGGATCACTAAGCGGAGTTGGAGGGGATTGTCCTTGCAGGACATGTTTATCAGTCCAGAGATCAGTTATTCATATCTCGTCGGGGAGTCTACTTCAGACACCCTATATGAACGACAGATTCCATTTTTCTCTCAAGTGGTGGAAAATCAGATTTATTACCCTCAAGGACAGTTTCTCTCAAAAATGAGGTCTCCTTCAAACCACATTCACAGAGTTCAAAAGAAAACTTCAAAAAAGCCTATTCCTCATGCAAAGGGTCTGTTGTTTGCAGTTGTCTTACTTCAGATGCCTTCACTCACACTGCCCCAGCTTTGCAGCTTTCTCACAATGTTTCACTGCTCTGGAGACACCTTCCTGCACCAGTACCAGCGAGCACACACTCGTAAGAGCGCTGCACAAGCATGCAAAGCCAGGGCTGTGCCAATGCTGGCTCCATAGGGCTGGAGAACTCCACATTTTAGAACTCTGGAGGTATCACCTACCCAATTTAATCAGTGATCTGATTTGGGCAGGCAACCTTTTCAGGAACAGAAGTTCTACTTTATAAAAAGACTACTACTAAGTTATTAATTCAAAACAATTATTAAAATTCCTCTACCGCCTACACAGCATGGGTTCCAAAAGTATTAATGATGTTTCCAGGTTAAAGCTACTTAAAGGTAATTCCTCATTTTTCAACCAGTCACATCCCACCAGTGGTGTTTGAACACTGTGGCTACTAGCAGCTTGCCATCCTATCCAGAGGGCAAACAAGTTTCAGTTAGAGGAAAGGAGTTGCAAGATGAGAGTACTAAGCCAGTAAAAGCAGCCAGGGGTGGATCCCCACAGTTACAGTCAAGTCCAGATACTTGTATGCCACTTATTACACTACTTACTCCCAACCTTGTGCAATGGATCAATTCCTCTATTTTTGCCATTTCCTTTTCCATAAATAGATTCTTCATGCACCTCCCTTTGCTTTCCTGTAGCTGTTCCAAGTAATTAACATTGCCATTTTCTGTTTCTTTAAAGACAGTTTGAAGAAGCCCTTGGAATAACTATTTTTGTACCTGTTGTTTGAGCTGCTTAGAGAGAACATCCTTTACCAGTCAAAACCCAGAAGGAAATTAAAATATCATGGGGAAAACCCCCGACCCCTTTTCCGCAACATCTGGATCAGGAGGTAAAACTTGAAGCAAAACCTAGCAACATGCAGTTGCCATCGTTCAACTTTTACAATCTGTGCAGCTTTGGGTTTTGTTTTGGGGGGAGGTTGCTTGTTTTGTAAACAGCTCTTTTTTTGGTGCCTGTTAGAAGAGCTTTTCTCTGGAGAAATATACACGCCTATTATGGCCTCTGCACACTAATAGTAGGGTTGGCAGTTGTACTTCACATGTCAGAGCTTAACCATAACCCTTGCTAAAGCTCTTCAACCTAAGGGCAGTCAGCAGGCAGTGGACATGTTTGAATGCCAGCAGTGGTATGGGTGACATTAAGCACAGCTCTTGTGTGCTCCTCCCAGGCAATCCCACTCACAGGTTACAAACAAGCATTTTGTGCCACCTGCCTTATGCTGTACAGCACACAAAGGTGTTACGATCCTGGCTGTGACTGCAGGCACTCAACCAGCAAAAGAGTCCCTGCACTCTCTCCCACCATCAGAGGCACTTCAGATTTTCCGAGAAGGCTCTTAGAGGGCAACTTTTCCCCCACCCCAACCTCTGCTTAGTCCAGTTCTTCCCTTTCCACCCTCAAGGGCAGGGAATTTCCCAGAACCATGTAACGGTTGCAAAGACCCAGTTCAAAGGGCTGATCAGTCAAGACGGGTAGCCAAGACATGTTCCCAAAAAGCTAATGAGCTTTCCAAACATAGCATCCAGTGAATGTCTGCCAAAATCACAAGCACCTACTTTGCTGGAAGGAGCTCAAAACAAGATCAAGACAGGATGCTAACAAGACAAGTGTGACCTGCATTGAGGCATCACATGTACAGTAAGTACTTGAGGTTCATGAGCTAACAGACTGAATACTCAGTCCCTACGTAAAGGTCTCTAAATTCACCTGCAGTTAAGAATTGTTTCAGAGGTAACTTGGAACCGAGGGTAAATAAAATCACTACACTCCAACACTCTGCTAATCATTAGAGACACTTTCCACTGGGAAGAAAGCATGAAGATAACTGCTGTGACCAAGCTCTTCCTTCTAAAGGACTCACATTTAGATAAAAAGTCCGAGCAAGCTTATCTGTTTCACATGCTTCTCTCTGTCCTTCAACCAAAAGACTCCTAGCAGTTTAACTCTGTTACAGAGAGGGGAGCTGAACACAGGGCTGCCTGTTCTAGGCACCCAGAGCATGGCCTGGGTGTGGCACATCAAGTTCTTGGCCAGCTCACAGCCCTTACTGAACCTCTGAACAATGGCCAGACTTCTAGGAGCTAGAACACAGTCTTACTGTGGGATCTGACTGCCCAGACTATGAGCCATCCCTCCAAATTTAACTACACACACAGTCAAGTATGAGCTAGAGCTGTTTCATCATCCTGTGATTTTCAGTTTTATCATTTCCAGCATGCTAGACAAATCCTGCAACTTCCTTTCAGTACAGGGTCTCATGCAGGCCGGCTGCATTTTCATATCTATTTAGGTCATAGTTCCGTAAAACACAGGATTTCCCCTAAATGGCTCAGCTCTACACTTCTTTTTAATATTCAGTTTCCCCACCCATATTTGCTTCCCTCACCACCGACCTATTTTAGATTTCAAATAGTTCTGTTGGGACTGTCCACAGTTTATAAAAGACCAGCTTGAGATTGCTGAAGTATTCTCTGTTATTTTAAGCTCCATCTAGTTCAAGCATTTGAGCTTTCCTAATATAGAGGAGAGTAGCTATACCACCATGACACAGAACCCCATGTCCCAAAAGGTTCCTGAAGGGGCACAGACCCGCACAGGAGCTGAGGAGAGCAGTGCCAGCACACGCAGTGCCTGTATCCACCAGCATGGGAAGCCATCCTGAACAACCTGCACCTTCCCAATCCCTTCTCTGGGTTCATATTTGTACTCCACAACTACACCACAAGTAGGAATTCAAAAGGATGAATCAGGGTGGGAATAACTCTTCTGTTATTTTCTCCAGCAGAATCATTGCATCGGTCCTGTTCACTACATTTACACAGGGGCATTGCTACATAGAAGAGAAAGGGCAAGACGGCTTTTTGGGTACAACTGGACAAGATGGACCAAGCTATTGAACCACTCTTATTCCTCACTCCCAGGCACACCTGCTTTATCCTTTGCAGCAGCTCTGATACACAAGCTCTTAGTGAGATTTACCCCTCATCAAGCCACACAACCCACATGCCATGTTTTCTGTTGAACTACAGAACAGAACTGATGCAAAACTTTGCAGTGGCAGCAAACCATCAAATCTCTCAAGCAAGCAACCAAGTTGATTTAGTTCATTCAAGGCTGCAATTAAATCCACACTCTTGAGTTCACATTCATACATTTCTTGAAATATGCCGTTTGAAATTGGGTTATTTTAGAAAGAAAGCCTGATAAATGTCAGCTAACACCTGAGACCCAGATGCATTGAAGAAGACACTGCTGAATGCCCAGGAATGTCAGTGGTCAAGCAACACTTATCAACATAAACGGACTTCTTGTATCAAGTGGGCAAGAGTAATTTCCTTACACGATTTGCAGTTTCAATATCTAGATCCTTTACTCTCCTCGACAAACACAGATGTTATGGACTATCTTTATGTAGCCAAACATGCAGATAAGAGAAACTGTTAGTGGTCTTCCTAAAGCTGCAGGTCAAAATTGAGGAACACAACCGGGTAGTTGGAAGAGAAATAGCCAGATGCTGAGTACACCTCCTGAATAGGTCAACATACATACAGATATAACCTAAAAAAGCAAACAACAAAACTCACTGGACTAAGGACAGGCAGGGAGCCCGAAAACCAACCTTCTGCAAAGAACATTCAGAAGTCAACTTGAGAGTTAAGTTCTTACCCAGACCTGCTGTGTAGGGTTGCTTTATGTTTTCAGGTTTTTCCATATGCTAAGGTACAGCAGCATAGAGTTCACAGACATGAATTCAACTTTAATCAAAGTCAGGGGCTCCTTCAGTGTTCCTGCACGCAGATACCTTACCCCTAACTGCACATTTCCAGAACACTGGGAGCAGTAAGAGCAGCTAACTACTCTTGCTCAGGCTTGTTGTGGAAATGGACAGATCCACATTAATGCATCTAATCACCCAGCTTTCTCTAAGGGAACGGCAGACCAACAAAATCACTTGGTTTATAAGACTGTCTGAATCCTCTCAGATCCAAATTACTTTCAAATCCTTCCAAACACTGCCAAATCAAAGCTGTCAGTAGAATACAGTAAAAGCATTTAATGGGCAAGTCCTCCATGCCAAATTTTTCTGAGCCCAGAGCACCTGCACATAGCAATTTGTAAAAAGACAAGGAAAAACTTGAAATGACAGAGCAATGCAGCACATGGCCCAAGGGGTTCTATAGAGAAAAAAAGAGACACTCACCAAAGATTTTTTTGCAATATGAAAGACACATTCAAAACTTAACCGTGGGAAAAGCGGCTGGTCACCTCTGACTAAGATACATTTGGTGCTTAGGGGCAGAAGAGACTTTGCACAGAGGTGAATGAAGTCCAGAGCAAGCAACAAAGCCTATGTATTAAATCTGTCAGAACTAGAAGCAGCAAAGGAGCAGGACAGCCTTCTGTCAGATTTTTACTTGATTATTTAGCATTTGTCAGAACAAACACTAAGACAGCATTGTATTTCCGGTGCACGATGCTAAAGCAAATACTGTTCAGATTGGTCTGATCTTTCAGTGATTTGGAAGTTACTTAGTCCTTCCATTTGCTCTGTCTTTTGGTAGATTCAAGACAACACTACACTGATATATTCTTACAGCTGAAGATGCTGACATGGACCCCCTTTCAAAAAAAAGATCTCTACCCTAAACTGCTGGGTGTGCAAAAAGGTATTCAAACCGAGCATAATACATTGCATTGCACCTTGCCATCACACTTCAATATGAGATGTTAGTAACAAACCACAGAGCAAGATAAAGGGGAAAAAAACCCTAAGTTGGGGGGTTTTGAGATTTAACACACTTCCGTGTGTATGGCTGTCAGCACAGAACTTTAGGTATGCTGTGCAGAAGACATTGGTGTCTGTAGATTTCACAAAGCCCAAAACACATGCTGCAGCAAGTCATTACAAGTAGAGTAAGAAAATTAATTTTCAGGAACTTGCTGCTTCCCAGTTTGTCATGGCTGGGTCAGAACACTATCCAGTTTCAGGTGCGGTTTAGTGTTTTAAGCAAACCAAAAAATATTAAGTCAATACTTGGGTTTTTTCAATACCAACTTCAGGTAAGAGAGGTTCCTCGATAGTCTTTTGAAGTGAAGGACTAACATAGCAACAAAGGAAGCATGTCACCTCAGTATTACAGCAAAGAATAAGCTCCAGTCCAGCTTCTGTAACAAAATCAGCACAACAGAGCTGCAGGCTGGAGGACTAAGACATCACTTATCAAATTTTTTTCTTGGCTTAGTGATAAAGCATTTTATGGTATTGAATAAGAACACTCTCCAAGCCTTCTGCAGTCCCAACCATGGACTTGGAGCTTTCTGACATTTTAAGTAATACTAGTCTTTTCTGACCCCATTGTTCAAGCTACTAGCAACCTTAGAGTTTTTGAGGCAGCTCACAAAATGAGGAGCATGTCTAACATTTCATACAGCAGCTTCTGGTTGTCTAGGGGATTGTGAATAGTGAAGTGATAGAACATAATCATTTTACTGCTCTCTGCTTCCAGTATTTCACCAACGCAAACAAATTCACATGTTGAGTGTGTCTTAGCGAAAATTACAGATACTGCAACAAAAATCCAGTTGCTCAAACAGCACATTTGCAGTAACAGAAGCCAGGTTTCTCAATGTCAGGCAAGCTCAGATCTTGATTTTCAACTGTAGGAGGATAACTGTAGCCAAAAAACACTGAACACGGACAGACACTGGATTCAATACATCTCAGCTCAAGCTTTCATTATCCATCCAAAAAACCAAATAAAGTTAATCAATCACTTTTTCAAAAGCAATTTTATGTTTCCTTAATATTGAGATACACATAGGAACAAATGAAATAAACGGATGTTGGCAAAACAGTTATGATGCTTAAGCTTTCAATCACATCTCACAGACCACAGACATTTCTTAACATTTGGATGTAACATACAGTGGTAACAAACACTAGAGGAGCAACACCCTTCTTATGCCTGCTGTGCAGTGTCTCCATTCATGACTGCTGGCAAAACTTAGAGGAACATATGCACACAACGAGTGATATAATCTAGTGACATTCCTAAAGAATAACTTTGCTGATTTTAAAACCGAAACAAAACACACACAAACCATACACCAAACCAAACATGCCATAATTTTGCATGTTTTTATTGCTTAGACATCGAGTATTCTATTGTCTCAGCTGGGCTATAAGCGACAATATAGGCGAGTTTCTTTCAATCCTTCCACCTTCCCAGGCAATTTTGCTTTCTTGGAGATCTGTTTTAGAGGTCAGATAGTAATTAGATTAACCAAGTTAGTGGGTGCTATTGAAAGGCTTTAAAGGGCATTAAAGTATTTAAAAGACAGTGCAACTGCAAGATAAGGATATTCAAGGTGTGCTGGATGTAGAACCAGTGGCAGCAGGGCTCAGAGGGCTGCAGGAAATGGGGCTGTGTCTGGCTGGTAACCAGTCACCAGTGGTGTTCCTCAGGTCTCCACAACAGGGCCAGTGCAGGTCAGTATTTTTATCCATGCTCTGGGTTGCAGAGTTGAATGCACCATTAGCAAATGCACTGCCAATACCAGCACGGGGTGTGCTGTTGATTCTCTCAAGGGACACAAGGTCTCGCAAAGGGGTCTAGATAAATCAGAGCATGATTGATCAGTGGCATAAAATTTGAAAAGAACAAATGCCAGATCCTGCACCTGGAGCAGAGTAACACCAGGCACAAGTTCAAACTGGGAGAGGAGTGGCTGGAGAAGAGCCCTGCAAAAAGGGATCTGGGAGTGCTGGTCAGCAGCAGGCTCAAGAGGAGCCAGCACTGTGCCCTTGTACACAAGAGAGCAAAACACACCCTGGGAGGCATCAAACACAGCAAAAACAGCCAGTCCAAAGAGGTTATCTTCATTAAAGTGTCTACTTAATGATCTGTAAGCAAACCCTTACTTTTAATACATATGTACAAATCCCTCCTTCTCTATCATTTCTAACTAATAGGACTGTTTTCATATAAGAAGATGTATTGGACCACCAAGTATTACGTGGGTTTTGCATTACCACTTTTTTACTGGGCAACCTGATATTGCTTGAATTTGTCAGCAATGGAACTGCCTTACTTCTCACAGTGTGCCTTCAGAACCATTTGCTGACATTCCGCAAGTCCTGTAGACAACAATTGTCAGGAAGATATCAAGTTCTGGATTTTAACAGAGAAAAAAAATATACACACAACCAAAACCCTCTTGTCCATCCAGAAAACTGCCTGAAAATACATTCAGCATATTGATGAATTAAACTTTTTTTGTCCTCTGAGTACATTATTCTGGAAAAGTGAATTAAAAAAATTAAATCGATGTCATATTTATATTCTTAGAGACATTATGAAAGAAAAGCCACACCTCTAGGGGATGGACGTTATCAAGAATCCAGACACTTCATCCTAATAATTTCTCTGACAGCTCAGTTTTTGCACTGTAACCAAGCACAATGGAATTCTGGGCTAAATTTTTCCTTGCCATAGCTTTTCAACTGTACTGCAGAGTTGAAAAGCTATGGCAAGCAAAGATTTAGCCCAGAATTCCATTAGTCAGCCTAGAATTCTATGCTTTATTAGCCAACGTTATATAAAACCAAATACATTTATTAAATGCTGTGACTAATTGATTGATCAGACTGCAATGGCAGGATTTTCCTGTAGTAAGTCACTTCACCACCATAACTAGATTCCCAATTGAGAGAGAAAAATTGCTCTGGTAAGGGCCTGCAAAGGAGAATAGTACAAATCAGTGATATACACACAGACAAGAATGGTTCATGGCTGCAGAAAGTCATCAGTTTACAGCATTCATACTCCAGGACAGTAAAGTTCGGTCTCCCGAGAAGCCTTCCTCTAGGAAACAAACAAGTTGACAAAAGGAACTAGAAATTTGCAAGAATACAGTTCAGTCTGGACCATGAATATCATGGCGCTTGATTCACTGCTTCAGGTATTCTTTCTGAACTCTTCTGAGATTTCATTTTACTCTACACAGAATCACAGCTGGCAGAGAAAGGAGTGTCTCTTCCCCCTTCTAGTCCATCATCTCATTCTTGCCTAACTGCTTGTTTCTCTACAGAGCGGATCAGATTCAGATCTTTTTCATTCATTCCTGCTTTAGGGGCACTCCTGTGCCCTTGTCCATCGCTATTCATCAACCAGCAAGAGCCAAAGGGAAAGAGCCCCAGCATGGCCAAGTACTCCTATTCCTCAGCCTGGCAATAGGATGAGAACCGATCATTCTTTCATCCACAGTTTGTATTTTTCAAGAGGTTCCTCAGAACAACTACTGCAGCTTCAGAGATGTTAGAACAACTAGGAAAAAGCATTCTGCAGGAGGCATGCCTTTAAAAACATCTTCAAAGAGTGTTTTTTCCCATTTAAGTTCAATAAGCTGCTATACAAAGGCGAGGAGTTTCTGACTGTCCCGCTACTCCAATGAGGATCACACATTCATAGAAGTGAATATATCCTTTCACAGCTGCACAGGAAGGAAGCAGCACTAGATCACCTACCTATTGATAGCCACAGTTGCTGCAGCCATAATTGTCTCTCGTCAATGTAAGGCCCAAACCTCTGCAATTTCAGGTTCTAAACCCCCAAGCAGCTGTAGATGATCCAGTGGTCTTATAACCACCAAGCCTGCCAGTGACTGTCTCTTCCTACCTCCCCACCAAGTATTTGCTTTAAACATTACCTTAAGAGTCAGCATTAGCTACTGGAGTCAGAAGGGTGGGTTTTATGCCCACAACTTCCAAAACACTTGAATGCTCCACCTAAAAACAGACACAGGAATGTTTCAAAGAGATGTGCTTGAAAGAGTAGCCCTCCATCAACCTAGAGACTTCAGCCTAGTTTGGAAGTTTCAGACGGGATAAAAACAAACTCTGAATTCAGTATTATTGGCTGCACTATGCAAATACCTGCTGTTCCCAAATACCCCTAGGGAAAAGCAAGCAATTAACTGGCTGCTTACTATTGCTCTTAATTTACATCAATTAACTGCCCTGGATTATTCCTGGGTAGAGAGATTTCCTCTTTTCCAATAGTGTGACTACAGCAGCAGAGACTCCTCGCTGGAATTGGTTTCTGGTATAACCACTTAGCAAACAGACAAAAGGGACACGGGAATGATAGGGATCCAAGGAGTTGAAATCTTGGAGCTCTTTTCAAACAAACTCCATTGTAGTCCTCAGAACAGTGATTAAGCACAGATAACAGCTTTATTGTGCAAATTCAGGGAGGCCCTCTTGCTGCACAGAAGGGGAAAAAAAAAAAAATTAAGTCAGCCAAATAAGGTTGCTTGAGCCGCACCGAGCCAGGAAAGAGTCCAGGAGATGACGCAGCCAGAGGAAGCTTTTAGTCAGTTTCCTTCATACCCTGGAGCAGAGCCAGAGCCACCTCTGTGGAGGAAGAGGGGCTTCTCTGTGGAGTAGCCATTGATCAGCAGGGACACGGCCAGGCCAGCAGCCCCAGGAGGGTGCCGTCCCCCTGCACACCCAGGGTCACAAGCAGAAGGCATTGGAATCCTTTGGTTTCGGTTCACCAGCTCTCTTTCAAGCAGCTACTAGGGACTTAGTGAGCTCTTTGCAGGAGAATTTTGCTTCAGACTAGACATTATACATAAAACAACTGAAACAAGTTTCCTCTAGAGGCAGAGATGCCATTTCCTGTCAAAATAAAGGAGTCCATATTAAGACATCTTATGAACCATCCTCATGAGAAAAGCAAGAATCGTAATTAAACTTCAGAGGTGGCTAATCAGAGAAGGCAGAATCACCCCAAGGAAAGGGCTGCAATACCCTGAAGATTCAAAAAAGATGCTGCCTGTAAACGTTACGGTGACAGGATGTTTGCAAGAAGCAAGTGATGATGAACCCCTGATAGGAGGCACCCTGTTCCCCATAGGATTCTTACAGCAGAAGCAGCAGCCCTAAAGCTCTCCTTGGGCCTCTTTTATTGGGTGCACCTCACCAATCTGCTTCTTGCTCAACTGCCTCAGGCGACAAATCAAGAGGGCAAAAATTAAATAAAGGACTCAACTAGCACATTTAATCTTCTAAAACCACTGAGATGATAAGCACTCTTAGATGTAACACTGTCACCTTGAAGTTTTATGAACTGGATCATGACTACCAATTCAGATCAGGCACTTGGAACAGTTCTTGCTCACAACAGTGTAAAACCACTATAACTGATGGGTTTTGCCCAGTCAGGTGCAGGGCTTGCCATAAGAGGAGAAAGGAAAATTTTACCAGTATGTAAAAACAAAGTGCATGCTAGTTTATCATCAATGGTATACTTTAAAATCCCTGTTTAACTTCAATATAGAAGGCCTAAAAGTACCAAACAGAAGCTTTTGCTCACTGTCAGGCTTAATTGCTTCATCTGGCATGAAGTAAAACCTTGCTATTCTTGCAGAACTTAGGAACCAAGCTGTTGAATACAATACAAGCTAGGGTGTAAAGGCCTTTCCTGTTTTGCAAAATCCCATGGTAGGTATAAAGCTACACTGCTTTACCAGTTTCAGTAGTTTACCTGGTTCCACTGTAAAGTCAGCATGTTTTAGCGATTGTTGCTTCGGAAGTTCAAAGTCATCTGAAATTCACCAACAGGGGAAACACTTCTGTATGAAGAAAGGTCTTTGGGAGCATTCAAACACAGCAAGTGTTTACAGCAAGTCATCTATCTGATGGCGTTAGAAGAAACATGTAATGGATTGAGCTTGCCTAACAAGTTAGCACACATGTCAGACCTGGATCAGTGTCACCAAGCTTCCCAAGTTATGCTGAGTGAGGAAAGGAAGAGATAACACCAAAGGGTCAGTCATGAAACAAGACAGAAGGCATCTAGAATGCTTCTAGTGTTCCTTCATAGCACAATAGGATCAAGAGAGAAGTGCCCATCCATTAAAGTCAGTTTTTATCACTATCCACCCTTCCCCCTTCAAGACAGTTAGCAAATTCCACACGAGGGGGGAAAAAAAAAGAAAATGATCCCCCAAACAAGTGTAGCATTCTGCTCATAGCTGCCATCTTGTTGCAGCATTTGGTAGCAAGTAGCTATACACAAGAAACTGATTAACCAGAGTGTTCTCCCGACACCTACCTCCATCTCTTACTTTTCTTCTAACCAGAACCTTGAAGCTCCAAAGAACAAAGGGAAAAAAGCTTCTAGGGCCTTTCAAGTCCTGCTGGGAATTAGGACCATTAATTCAAACTACAGACAGGGTACCTAAGGATCCTAACAACTATTGCTACACTTAGCTTCAAACTAAGGTATAATAAAGTTTGGACTGGTACCTTTTCCCTTATTACTTCCTAAAACTTTCTGTATTCACGAGATTAGCTTTGATTAAAAACCCTTCTCTACAATGAGTAAAGACTATGTTACCTAAACCAGAACTGCCCAAGTCCTAGTGACAGGACTGTTGAATGCACACCTCACATGTGATGATGAATGCTCACGTTTCAAGTTCAGTGGCCTATCCATTCACAAAGCCACAAAGTAAGTACGTGCATAGGCAAAATAGTCAATGAATTCCAATACAGAAGCCTTGCTTTTTCTAACAGCTAAAAAATAAAGTATCATCCCATTAAATAGACATGGCTGTTTAAAATAAAACAAACTTTAAAAAAAAAATCGCTTTCCCTCTCACTCCTCCAACTAATATGTTTCTTATAATACTAAAGTTCAAGTGATTAACTATGGGGCTTAGACTAGCCACCAGCGTGACAGCTGATTCACTTCTATCAGGATTTGGAATAGTGTGACTTGCAGCACTGCCCAGCCTGAAGTGACTCAGTGAGAAACCAGAGCACCCACCAGGCAGGGAAAGATCAGAGCCTACTCATGGCAAATAATCAGACTGCTCACAACTGCAGGACAGACTTTTTCAGAGCTTGACAACGGCTCATTTTTAGCACTCGACTACTTCCACCCTCTGCAATACAAAGCATGGGGGGAATTACATGTCCTTTTTGGCGTCTGCTTTAAAGTGTTCACACCTCACAAACTTTCCAGAACACAAAAAATTTAAACCAGAGTTGTATCACTAGATACAATAGTGAAGGTTTCCTGTTGCGAGCATGGCAGGATCAGCAGGCTGATGGCATGATGGACTTTCTACACAGCCTACAAAGGCCTCCAGCAACCAAACCCCCCCATTACATGTCACAACAGCAAATCATGTGCGCTAGTTCAAAGGTTACCAGAGTTAATCTTGGATTCTTATTAATAGTGCTACACAGCCTAGTGTCACTCACAGCAAACCTCACAGAACAAAATGGAAATCTCCAGCTACATGTGCTAACATTTAGCCTAGCTTGACGAGGTGTAGAGGCTCAGAACTCAACAGGTTTTGCTGCTTAAGCCACGCAGCAGCATGTTTCTGTAAGCCTGGTGAGATGAATGATAAGAGCTACCAACCGAGTAGTTTTGACACAAATGCTTTTCCTGCCCAGCCAGAACTGTTCCCTAGAACATTTCCTCCATCTGTCTTCTTCACAATGGATTTATTTTTGTGAAGAAGCCCACATAAACCTACATCTAACTGCCCAGGTTTCACCCACATTTGACCTTGATTTTTTTTTCCCTTGACTGAGGAAAGTCTCTTGCATTCTACTGTTTTGTTAATTAAGCAGCTATTAACAAATCTTAAGCTAGCACACCAGTAGTCATGTTTATTTCACATGAAGAACTGATTACACAGTTATGCCAGCATATCCTGTTCCTGCACACCAAAGATCAAGAAATAATGTTTAAAATATTATTTCAGTTGGGTCTGTAACTGGAGCAGATGGGGCAGGAAACCGAAGGCTGATACAGCAGCAGGCCTGCAGCTCTGTACAGCAACAGGCACGGACACTGGAACCGCTCTCTGTGGAATCTGCAGTGTGCAGTACAAAGCACTACAGCAAAACACTTGCATTTCTCCATCTGCTCCAGTTTTTAAAACTCTGAAAGCAGAACTGCTCTGTCAAAACCAGAACTGCTCTGTCAAAACCAGAAAGCAACAGACTGAGAAGGTGAATCCAGCCTAGGGTGTGTCCGCAGAGGCTGCAATGAGCACCTCGCAGCCAGCGTTCAGATTCAGCCTGCTGCTGGGAACCCCGCCCCGCAAGCCTCTCTGCAACTTGTTCAGGATTTCTTGGCCGATCCACACTGAAAAAAGTCACTCACCACGACTGTAAACTCTCTGGCTGAAAGGTCTCAACTGCATTTTACACTAAAGTCCCCTAACTTGTGCTACTTCTGTTAATCTTACTGAACTTGTTGCCTGTATTTTAGCATTTTTACTGAGTAAATCTTCACTAATCATCACTAATGTTTGATGGAAGGCCTTTCTAAAGCTTAAGAAAATACTGTCTTAACCTTGAAGTGGCTTAAGTTTGATATCCTTTAAGATGCTGATGTTTGAATAATAACAATAATAATCATCATCTAGTTATCCATGCTATCAGAGAGATGGCATTTAAGACATCAGGAAAAGTAGCTGTCAGTCAAACAGGCATTCAGTATCTACTTTAAAGCAAAAAAATGAAACTATTAAAAGAAATGAAAATCACGGTGGATTTAATTTCAATTTCTTTTTGCACAAGGGTGAGTTTTTGTTTGGGATTGTTTTTTTTCCCTCTCCTTTAAGTAAACCACAGACTCTTAGCTTAAACACTAGATTTTTTTAGGCCATTCCAGATCACTCCAGTACGGAAACATCCAGAGACTTCCAGCCTGCTCCTTCCTGTTTTATCAATGAAGGGCTGGGACCAATTCTTTTACTCCAACCAGGAGAAATTAAATGGAAAAACCCCATGCTCCTCATTAGTCACCGAACTCCTGCTGCGAGGAGAGTCAAGTACGGACTTGACTAGACTTTCTAAAGTACTAAAATCTCTTCAGCCAAGAAATACCTCGAGTCAAGCTGGGACAAGGCTCCCTGGCAACCCGAACTGACTAATTGCAAGTTGTGAAAACCCCAACTTCTCCTCTTCAGGGAGCGCACGAGGCGGCCATAGCAGCCACCCGCTCCCACCAGGCTCTCGGAAGCCTCGCCCCGCTCCCCCCCGGGTCCGGGCGCACACGCGGGCGGGCGGCGCCGC
>VZTA01015013.1:2056-21701 GCA_013398855.1 Mohoua ochrocephala
TCCCATCCCATCCCGCCTCTCTCCCGGGGCTGCTTTGCCCAAACAGCACCAAGGCCAGTCCCTGAAAAGGGAGAAAATTGCCTTGGCTGAGCAGGAGGTGGAAAAATGAGAAATGAGGAGCACAGGGAGAGCAGAGGCTGGAGCAGAGGCTGGAGCAGAGCTGGTGTCTCCTGCCCTATCCCGGGCACCCGACTTGTTCCTGCTTAGGAAACATCCCAGACCATTCATCACATCCTTCACACCTGGCCTTGTCTCCCAGGGAAGAGGGAGGACTGGATCCTCTGGAGGCTCCTTGGCTCCACGGGGATGGCAGGATGGCCCCAGTGAGTCCTGCACTGACCTGGCACCACCAGGGCAGAGGAGGAGACATCACGTGTCCCTTCCAGAGGTGACTCCTGGAAAGCTCTTACCCCTGCATTCCCTGCTTCTGGACACCCCTTCCACCTCAGAATGTTCTGGGATTCTGCCCCTGCCTGTGCTGAGGCTGATGAAATCGGTTTGCTTCGCAGGGGTGGCTCAGGCCTTTGTTTGGGATTTTCCAAGCTTCACAGCCCACACCACGAGTCCCACTGCAAATCTGTCGGGCGGTTCTCAAAGCCCACGCTGAGATTTCAGCGTCGCAGGAGTTTTGGCTGGCTGGGATGTGTGCAAAGACATCAATTTCACCCTCTAATAGGCACAGCAAACTTGATTTCAGCCCCACTTACAATGCTGTAAATCCAGGCTAACCACATTAAACTCAGGGCAGCTGATGCCAGAGACTTAAAACCACCAGGAGTAAAAGTCACCTCAGGTGTGTGCAGCCAACAGCTTGGCCTGCAGCCACCCCGGGCTGGTTTGTAAAGCAGCCCAGAGAAATTCCTCTATAAATGTTCCATTAATATTAACAGCTAAATCCCTGGCCTGCCTTAAAACCCTCAGCCCCACCTAAGTTAGCAGCGAGAGTTCTGATTTAATTTGCTCCCAAGGCTGACAGACCGCAGCAGCAGTGGCTGTGGAGTTAATCACATTTATTTGTGTCTCTAACAGGGGTATAAACACTGCCCTGGCTGAGGACCAGCCTTTTGCTCCATCCCTTTTCAAGGCACAGGAGAAAATCTGAATGGAAACCACCAAGTCCTGTAACTTCTCCTTCGATTTATCGCCTAAACTTTGCCCAGTAAAAAATTCCCCAGGAGCATGAAATCTAGTGGGTTATTTTCTCCTTCAAGAAATGATTTTTGAGGCTTTCTAAAAATCTCCCGCCACGAGGAAGAGCTTGAAGTAAAACACACCCTGGAGCTGATGCATCGACCCTTGAGCCGTGCCCAAAACCTGGGGTACACCAGGCAATATTCACTCGTTAATAGGAAGAAGAGGCCTTTTTTTCCTGATTTAAAGGTAGCAACGGCCAAGCACAGCCCTGGTCCATCCTGCCCCTCATAAATCCTTGGGCATGGATTTCCCTGTGGCTCCGGACAAGCTGGGCTCAGCAAGGCGCAGCTCAAACCTTAAACTTTCCCCAATCCCTGATTAACCACGTCCCAAACCAATCCCAAAGCAATGGTTTCACTGAGGGGAGGAGGAGGGATTAAACACAATTTCATTAATTAAGAACTATTTCAACAGAACAACCTGAGCCCAGAGGGAATTTCTTGCCAGCTGCCTCGTTGTCCCATGTCCCACTAAACCCAGCCTGGGCACTGGTTTGTACTGGTGTGGTTGCACTGGTGCCCACACCGAGTGAAAAACACAACCACAGCTTTTAGAGAGAAGGCAAATTTGGGCTTTTAAATTGTTTCAGATCATGTGAACAGGCAGTTTTCGTTTCTGTTCAGAACCTGAACGGACTGAAACCTGAAACCAGAAAGAAATCAGAGAGAAGCAGAAGAGTGGGCAGCTTGTGAGAGAAAAGAAAGGCTCAGCAGCAGATCCTCCCCATTCAGAAAAATAGAAAGTGTTAGGAAGAACCAGCACAGAGGCAAAAGAAGACCTTCAGAAAATCAGAATGAGAAATACACCACCTAGAAATGAGGATATCAGGGTAAATACCATCTGAGGATGTAGTGATAAATGCAAAGATGTAACCTGAGACGTAGATAAAAAGGGTTAAGAGAGATGCCAAAGAAAGGGGTTCTGCATTCATCTGAACTAAGAGAAGAAAGGGGAACACAGGGAAAGCTGCAGCATTAAACACCCTCTGTCCTGGGCTGGCTTTATGCTGTGTATCCCCCATGGCCGCTCCATGCCCAGCCATGATTCCTGGGCCTTTCTGTGCCTTTAAAACTGGGTGTGAGAGAAAGAAAAAGCCAGAGGAACTTTTCAAAGCAGTTTGGTGTTCAAGGACACACACACTGCCCTGCGTTCCTGCTGCTGCACAGCAGAGGCACCTTCCTGCTTTCCCCGGCCCTGGGCTCCTGTTCTCGGCAGAGAGAGACGCAGAGTTCAACTCCTTTGTTTCCCTGCGACTTTGGTTTTTCCTTCTTCTCTTCTGGACTGTTCAGAGCACCAGAACATCAGAGCCTCACTGGGAGCCCTCACACCTCGGCCCGGAGGGGCCCGAGCCGACCCAGCTCCGGAGAGGAGAGAGAGAGAGGGAGAGAGAGAGAGCCCACAGCCACGGAAAGGACTCTCAAATCTTCCCAGGTTTTCTCTCCACAGCGAGAGGTTTTATTATTTAGCATTATTCTTTTCCCGTGTGTTTGGTAAATAAATAGGGGTTTTTTTCCCTTCTTTCACTTTCCTTTGAGGAATTTTTTCCCGACCCTGGTGTGGGAGGGGTGGCTGTACCCTGCCTTCTACAGAGGAGACGTTCCTCCCAGAGCGCTCCTCCGAATTCTGTCTCAAACCAGGACACCTTCTCGTTTCAGTTTGCTGAGAAAAAAAAAAAATGTGCTTCATTCTCCCCCAGCTGCTCAACAACGAGGCAGGAATAAACTAAAAATAAAGGCTGGCTGCAATACATTTATTTATTTATTTATTTATTATTTCTTTATTTTAAAAGGCATCAAATACTCTGGTATTGAACACTCTGGTATTTAAAGGGTGAAAGACTCCAAGGGCTACCAGCCACCCCAAAACCTCCTTGCAGACAGTGGAAGGCGGGGCCAGAGGAGGAAGGGGAGTGATGAGCTGGTCACCCAGAGGGAAGTGGAGCAGGGATGGTCAGGAACATCCAAAGAACACTCTGTACATGCACCCTCGGATGATGCAATGGCAAGGGACACCCAAATATCCTTTCTCAAGCACAAATTGTGCCACGTAAAATTCTTTCTGACACACAACTGGCTGTGGGGATAAGAGGGAAGGTGAAATATCCTGATCCACATAAAATTCTTTCTGACACACAGCTGGCTGTGGGGATAAGAAGGAAGCTGAAATATCCTGGTCCATCAGGGGTTTGGGCGCTGTTTTCCACGTAGGCCTGGTTTGCCGGGGGTTTTATGGCCTCCCTACATAGCGCAGGCTGCTGAAGAAGACACACAGAAGTCCTTGAAGCTCTGAGCTGTTTGCTCCCTCATTTCATGTTCCCTCAGAACACGAGCTGTTCTGTCCCTCCAGAGGAGCTGCAGGGCGCTGGGACCTTTATCCGGTGTTCCGCAGGGAAACATCCCAAAATACTCTTCCTTCCGAGGGTGCCGGTAATTGCTAGAGGTGCCCTGCCAAGGCTGACAGCGGCGGGGAGGCCGGGCCAGCTGCTGGCTCACATGCCTTTGGAATGACTGGCAAACAGCAGGGGTGGAACACGCCCCGAGGGAGCTCCTGGTGCCTGGGGAGGTGCCAAAGCCGGCTGGCATCACTGCCAACGCCTGCCCGTGCCCCACGGGGGACAGAGCAATCTGCTGGCTCAGCCTGGGGCTCTGACACATCCCCAAACCTCCCCGGGTTGGGCATTTTCCATGGCATGGCTGGCTGTTCTGAGCTGTGTCGGTGGCTCTCTGCCCTCCCAGCAAGGACGTCACCAGCCGAGGGCTGGGAAAGGCACGGGGAAATTGTTTTGGGGGTTTTGCCATAAAAATCGTGGAGTCACCTTCATCTCTCCTCGGGTTTGTGAGCGTCAGGATGGATTACTCAGAAATACCCTGCTTCCAACGACGGGAGAGGAAGAGCCAGGCTGGGCCAGGGGCACCAAGAGGCCACCAAGGTGACAAGAGCCACAGCCAGCTGAGGAATGTTTGATTCAACAGAAATTCCCCACCGTCCACGCCAAGAACAAAGCATCCGGAAAAGCACAGCGCCAGCTTTGGCTCCAAAAAAAATCCTTTTCCATTCTTTGTCATCCACAGTCACGGATTGCCATCACAAGGGTCTCCTGGGCACCGAGACCCCTCTGTCCCCTCGTGCCAGGCCTCTGCAGGAAGCCCTGTGGGGACATTGGGCTTTCTTCTGAGCTGGGTTAGATCCCTAAATCCACCTCCCCTTGTTCATTCCCTCCTAAGCGAGCTGGTGTTCCGTGAAAGGTGTCAGCACGGAGCTGAGCTGGAGTTCTGGGAGAAGGGCAGCTGCAGCAATGCTGAGGGTAAAAGCCACCAACAAACCGGGAAAATTTGGGGCATTTCTCTAAAAGGGCTCCAAGAGAGCTGGAGAGGGGCTTTGGACAGGGGTCTGGAGTGACAGGACAAGGGAAAATTGTTTTAAAATGACAGAGAGCAGGGCTAGGTTGGATTTTAGGAAGAAATTCTTCCCTGGGAGGGTGGGGAGGCCCTGGCACAGGGTGCCCAGAGCAGCTGTGGCTGCCCCTGGATCCCTGGAAGTGTCCAAGGCCAGGTTGGAGCAGCCTGGGACAGTGGAAGGTGTCCCTGCCCATGGCAGGGGGTGGCACTGGATGAGCTTTAAGGTCCCTTCCAACCCAAACCTGTAAACCCATAATTTAGCTCCACAACATTCCTTGGAACAGCTCTGGATTAATTCAGGCCTGTGCAGAACCCACAGGTCATGGAGAGGGTGTGAAATGGCATCAGGCTGGCGGCTGGAGACGAGGTCCCTCAGGAACTCCAGGTGATGTTCTGTGCTCACGGGCAAGATGAACTCGAATGGATGACAGAATGTTCACAGCCCATGGATTAACGTGACAATCAATTTTTGAGAGATTTTTTGCACATCTGCAGTAGAATCAAGAGGCTGGGGAGTCTCTTTGCCAGTAAAACTCTGGTTTCACGTCAGCGCTGGGAAAACTGCGCTGCTTTTCCCTGGATCCTGGAGCTCTGGGTGCTGCTCCACAGAAAACGTGGCCTCGAGCAGCCCGACACAAAGCCCAGAGTGCTGAGCACTTCTGGCTGTAATTTGCTGCTTACAAGGCAATTGAGCTATTCTGCAAACCCAGCCCAGATTATGGGTTTCAAATGCTGGAAAATCTGTCCCTGAGCTCTTAATCCAGTTTATGGGTTCATCACAAATGGAGCCGAGCCATTCTTGGAAAGAAATCTTGGCAAAAGGAATCTTTCTCCAGTGTATCAGGAGAAACCACAGACAAAGCTCAGGCCGACCAATCTAGACAGGGGAGTAATTAAAATGTGTCACAGCCTCTGTCTGTGATTAAAGGGAGTGGGGACAGCAGGGCAGCTGCCAGGGCTGAGGGCACAGCACAGGACTGACACCAAAACCCACCTGGAGTTTGGGCTGTGGGCACACACAACTGGAGACTCCTCAATTCCAATCGTGCTGGGGCCAAGGAGATTCCTGCTGCAGCCATTCCCACCACTGCTGGTGCCATCAGGGTGTAGGAAATCATCTCCCTCTGCAGAAGGCTCCGGGAGGAGAGCTCTGTTTTCCTGCTTCAGAGCTTCACAGAATCATTCTCCCCCTTTTTATACTTAATGGGAAAAAAAAACCCCAGGCCTGAATGTTGCTATTCCTTTTTAAAAGTCTCTCCTAAGAGCAGCTCTCTTTCAACAGCTCATTTACTGCCCGTGTGGGACTCCAGAGTGAAATCTGCTCAGCCGTGGATCTAAAGACTTCCCCTCACACTGATCCTCAACGATCCTTGCTGTTCTCCGGCAGCCAAGCTGGATTCGCTCTTGATTGCCCACATCAATAAATCACACATTATCTATGCTTGAATTTGGTTAAGGTTCTGGTTAATGATGCGTGAGATAGAGGAGGACTCAGCTGACGAGTTGTGCTGCTCTGTAAAAACTGGTTGAAGTGGGGGAAAACAGCCAAGATGGATTTTTGCCATTAAAAACGCACTTGTCTGGTCTCGTGCATGGATAGGAGCAGATGCACGGATTAAAGTCACGATGGATTTGTGGAGTCTCACGCACCAGCAAGGGAAATTGGAAGTGGGAGAAGAATCTGGGACGTGTTTGCTGCAACAAGCAGCACAGGGGGAGCACCTGCAGGAGTGGTTGAAAACGGAGAGGGAGATGATCTCCTCGCCCAGGAGACCTCGGGCAGTGCCCAGCGGGGCAGTGTCTCCTCCCAGGCCTCTCACCACCCATCTTTTCTCTTTATCTTAGCACCATCTAGAGGGATGTGCCTGCACACCCGGGGCAGCAGCTCCACGGTGAGGAGAACACCCATACACGGGGTGTGGGGTCGGGGGGAAGCCAACCTCAGAAGAGCAGTGCACTCCTCCAGCCACCGTCACTGTCTGCTTCAGCACGAGCTGCAATCATCCCCCTGGGCCTCTGGGAACTGGAATGATGGGTCCTCCAGAGAGGGATTGGAGGTTGGGAGGTCCAGGGGGTGATGCCTTGAGTGGGCACCTAAAACACAGAGAACAGACAAGAATGAAGAGAATAAAAGGAGGGGTTTGTTTGAAGGCCTTCAAAGGCTCACCCTGGGCAGTCCAGAGGCTCCACCCCAGATGGACCCTGGCTCACGGGTTCTTCCCACTTTGAGAAGTTGGGTTCATTTGCATCTCAAGGTTCATTCTCCAATGATCACCTCAGTCCATGATGGAATCAGCCCAAGTTTGCCCCCCTTGAGAGGCTTTGAGTTGACCCATTTGGGGCCCGGTGTCCTTGGAGTGGAAGCCTGCAGAGGTTTGTTGTGTGTGAGCAGCAGGAGAGAACAGCAGCTCCCAGGGCACAGGAACCTTCAGAGTCACACACCAGGCAGGGCAGGGTTTGAGAAACAGAAAAGTTCAAACCTAAGGCATCATTCGGAAGTCTGGAGGGTCTTGCTCAGGGTTTTGGGGTTTTTCTTGATTTTTTTTAACACTTCTGATCTTGCATCATCTACAGATCTTGCAGGCTTCAACAGAGGCCACATCTGGAGTGGTGTGTCCAGCTCTGGTCTCCCTGGAGTGGGACCAGTGGAGGCTGAGGAGATGAGGAAGGGCCTGGAACATCTCCCTGCCTGGGAAAGGCTGAGGGAGCTGGGGCTGTTCAGCCTCGAGAGGAGCCCCAGCTGAGAGGGGCCCTCAGCCCTGGGTGTCCCTGGCTGCAGGGAGGGCTCAGGGCAGGGCCTGGGCTCTGCTGCGGGGGCCCAGCAATGGCACCGGAGCAACGGGCAGGGACTGAGCCCAGCAATTCCCCTGGGCAGGAGGCAGAACTTCTGCCCTGGGCAGTACCCGAACCCTGAACAGAGACCAGAGAGGCTGCGGAGTCTCCCTGAGTGGAGATATTCCACTGTCAGAGGCAATTCCTGCACTCCATCGACCCCATCTCCAACCAGCCTCACACAATCCCAAAGCAAGGCCATGGAAACCCAAGTCTGACCTGCCTGGAGCAGTGCCTGGTGCAGAGACAGGAAGGGAAGCACTCTGCCCTGGCCAGAGGGCAAAGCAGGAGCTTCCAGAACTCACCTGACTGGGACTGAGGAGCACAAACAGCAGCGAGGCCTGGCAAAGGACACACAAAACCTGCACAAAACCTGCATTTCTTCAGTAACCGGCTTTAGCCAGGACTAAATCAATGCTCAGGAGGTGGAATGGGGTGAAGACCCTGGAAAAACCAAGGACAATCCTCTGCCTACATTTTGTCTGCTGGGGATGTCACCCTTCCCTCCCCCCTCACACAATGGGTATGAGAGGGTCTGAAGGTCTGACTGGGGGACAGAAGGACAGTGGAAGGTGTCCCTGCCTATGGCAGAGGGGTTGAAAGTGGATGATCTTTAAGGTCCCTTCCAACTCAAACCTTCCTAAAACTGTCCCTGCAGTGTTGAGAGAGCAGCAGCAAAGGAGAGGAAAGGTCCCTTTCCTCACCCCTGCCCCGCACCAGCTCAGTGCCCACCGCAGGGACCCTCTCCAGCCCACTTCGGGATCACAGCACAAGGTTCACCTCCCACATCCCAAATCCAGCTCCTCCAGCATCCACAAAGCAACATCAGCAACCCCTCTAGCCAAGGCCGGGTCACCTTTCCATTTTCCCTCGCTCAAACCTCGGAGCAGCTGCCCTGAGCCAACACTGCGAGTGCTTTCTCCTTTCTGGGAGGAGCAGGGATCCCGTTCCCGGGCAGGGATCCCGTTCCCGGGCAGGGATCCCGGGGGCAGCGCCGGGCTGAGACACGCCCCGCATGTGACCGGGAGGGCCGGGAGCAGCATCCCCGAGGGAGGGAGGCAGGAAGGAAGGCAGGGAGGGAGGAAGGAAGGCAGGCAGGAAGGAAGGCAGGGAGGCAGGAAGGAAGGAGGAAGGCAGGAAGGAAGGAAGGTAGGAAGGAGGAAGCCGGGCTGTTGAGTCAACGCTGCAGAGCTGCCTGCTGCGAGAGGAGAGGGAGGGAGAGCCGGGCTGGCTGCGCAGGACAGATTTGCTGAGCCCACGAGAAAATGGTTTGAGTAATAATCAACGGTAAGGAAACCTCTGGTTTGAGGAGACGGCTTAGAGGGTAAATGCTCTGCGTATTTCACGGCCTTGGCTGGTGGGGGGAGCCAGGCTGGTGCTGGAGGGGTTCGGAACACAGCCAGGATCGCAGGCACAGAAACGAGTCGCGTTTATCCCGCTAAATCCAGCCCCCTCCGCTCCCTCTGCTGCGGGTGCCGCTCCGGGCTGGCTGGGGAGGCTGTTTTGGGGTAGCTGCTGTTTCCCAGTGCCTCAAAGCTCTCCCGTGTCCCCTGTCCCCCCAGCCTGCCGCTATGTGGCCAGGAAGATGCGGAGCCTGTGGAGCCGGGAGCCCCGGGAGCCACCGCCCTGCCCGGCGCAGGCAGCGCCCCAAAGCCACCCGCAGAGTAAGTGCGGGCTCCTGGGGACAGGGACAGCCACAGCCCCCGTCCCAAACCCGCTGGGATGGGGGGGCCAGGGCTCAGCCGGGCTCAGCCAGGGATGGGGGGCACCTCCACACTCCCCTCTGTGCACCCAGGACCGGGTAGAAGTTGCAGAAGTTTCCTTTCTCCCCGGCTTTGTCTTTCCTCGCTGGGTTTTGTTGTTAAACGTCATCCCAGCCCCTGGCGGAGGGGAGGAGCGAATAGCGGCCTTTGGAAAAGGGGACAGACGTGCTTTGGGGTGGGATTAGAGGGACGAGAGGATGTCACCTGCTCCCCCAGAGCTCTTTGTCATCCAGGCCCCTGCTAAACACCGAAATACAGCACCATACACCCAGCTGGCAACGAGAGAGCCCTGTCCTTGATTCCCAGTGTTCCCTCCCTGGCCCATTTAAACCACACGTTTGAACCAGGATGACTCTGCAGATAAAGCAGAGCCCAAATTTGGCACGGTGGGTTCAGCAAGGACCATCCCGGCTCCTCTCCCTGCCCCAGCCGAGGCATGGAAAATTCTCCAGCATCACCTGAGTGCACTGCTCAGGTGTCAGAGCTCCCTGTCAGAGCGAACTCAGCTTTGAACAGCAGGCAGAGGAATCTCAGCACGGCGGGGATCTGCCCCACCAGTACTGGTTGCACTGGTTCGGCTGAGTCACTCCCAGTGGCTCCTGAGCAAACGTTCCCAGAGCTGCGCCCAGGCCGGAGCACATTCCCGGGCAGCTGCCACAGCGGCCAGGGCGTGCCTGTCACCCCCTGCCTCTGCCAGCAGCCTGCAGCTGGCCCCGGACACTCCAGGGAAGGTGTAGGGCTGAGCTATTCCCTTCCTGCTGCTCACATGAGCTGTGTGGGACGGGAGTAAAGGGAATTATGTGCACAGGGGGTCCTAAAAAATGTCCAGAGTTTCACCTGTCCCCTAAAGTAAGAGCTGGATCCGTAATGGGGAAGGGAAAGGGGATGTCTCCCTTCGCTAATGCATTCATTAAGGAGGGGCAGGAGGAAGGAGCAGCTCCCGTCCTGCAGTGGGAGCCAGGATTTAACAGAGGCTCCAGGAGGATCAGGACAGGCACTTGGATGAATCAGGGAGAGGAATCAAAGTCCTCCTTTGAGCAAAGCTGTTCAGCTCCTTCCTGCAGTTCATTGCTGGCTGTTCAATTGCAATCAGCGTCACTGAGGTTTTCAGAGGACCTTACTGTCCCTTCCAGAGCCTTTCCCCTTGGTTAATCCCGAATCCCTCTCTTTTCTCCCATCCCTGTGCATTTGCAGATGTAAAGGCAGAGCTACCAGCACCCCCTGAAGCACCAACCTCACTCCCCAGCAACACCAAACCCGTCCAGTGCAGGTCCTGACGATAAAAGCCCTCGTGGTCCTCCCATGAAGGCCACGAGATTTCTTCCCGCTGATTTTTGCTGGAAATCCTGTGTCCCAGGGATTGGAAAATAGCAACAAATCCCTGCTGCATCTGCTCTCAGCACGGAAGCACCTCGATAGAAAATGTCCTCATCAGTCTCCCAGGACCAGAATTTTCTAGCTGGCAGGAAAAAAGAAGATTCCCAGTGTGTATCAGATACTCCTGGCACCTGTGGGAACACCACGGAATACCAGGGGAGGAGCAGGAGCCGTTGCATCCTAGCAGCAAATCGGATTTTTATGCTGCGAGACTAAATTGTGCTCGCAGTGACATTGGTACAAATTCACACCGTTTCCATGAAGGCAAAATCAGTTCCTGAGCTGGAATGAGGAGTCTCGGAGCTCAGGTGTGCGGGAATCCCTTTTCCCCGTGCCCAGGTGATGTGCAGCACCCCCAGAGCAGAGGCTGCAGGGTGTGCCCCCAACCCCTGCACTGTCACAGAGCAATGACAGCAGAACCCCAAACCCCACACGTGTGGGGGGGACTCTGCCTGACCCCCTCCTGTGACAGCTCAACCAGAAGTAAAGGTGGATGAAAATCAGCTGCTTGGGAGTGCGGTGGTTTTTCTGCTGGAATGGGTTTGGTGTCACTGCAGCGCTTGGGGTCGGGCAGCATGGGGGGATAAGGGGATCATATGGGGGGCTCGGTCATAAGGGGATCATGTTTTGGGGGTCACTGATAAGGAGATCGTGTGTNGTCACTGCAGCGCTTGGGGTCGGGCAGCGTGGGGGGATAAGGGGATCATATGGGGGTCTCGATCATAAGGGGATCATGTTTTGGGGGTCACTGATAAGGGGATCATGTGTTGGGGGGTCACTGATAAGGAGATCGTGTGTTGGGGGGTCACTTATAGGGGATTGTGTGTTGGGGGGGTCACTGATAAGGGGGTCACGTGTGGGGGGCTTGCTGATAAGGGGATCATGCGTGTTGGGGGTCACTGCTAAGGGGATTATGTGTGTTGGGGGGTCACTGATAAGGGGATCATGTGGGGGGCTCACTGAAAAAGGGATCATGCGTGTTGGGGGCTCACTGATAAGGGGATCCTGTGGGGGGTCNNNNATCCTGTGGGGGGCTCACTGAAAAAGGGATCATGCGTGTTGGGGGCCCACTGATAAGGGGATCCTTTGTTGAGAGTCACTGATAAGGGGATCCTGTGGGGGGGTCACTGATAAGGGGATCGTGTGTTGGGAGGTCGCTGCTGAGGGGATGGTGCTGGGGGCTCAGGTAGGAAGAGATGGATCCCGTCTCACTATTCCTGGTGACAAAGGCAGAGGGAACAGAGTCATCCTGCGCCCTGGGAAGAGCCAAACGCAAGTTCCTGCTGCTCCGGGGCTCAGCCTCCTGCTGCCACCTTTGCTGCCGCGAGGTTGTGTGAGGGGGTGATGGTTGGTGGCAGGAGGGTTTGGACACAAACGAGTCCCAGGCTGTCCCTGGGTCGTGTCTGACCCCCGGGGCAGCTCCTCCACACCGAGCTGGAGGGCAGGAGGTCTCCAAGGTGAGCAGCTCTCTTGCACGTTTTATTGGAGTCCTGTATCCACTCGTTCATCCAGGACAAGGAATTACAGCTCTCTCCTCCGCCCCACAGCTTCTCCACGCTGCTGTGTGGGGACACCTTTATTTTGGTGTTTCCCAGCCCCCTCTGGTCACCTGCCCCTGCCCCAGCTGTGGTGGCCGTGGAGCACCGTGGTCTGGATGAACTGGCAGAGACAGGGAACGCTTCTGTGCTCCAGGTGTCCCCCTGCCCCGGCCCGAGGGAGCCGGCCCGTGACCAGGAGCCGGACGTAGCATCCACTGAAGAGCACCAGGAGCTGCTGGGCCATCGCCTGGAAGGAGCGAGAGAGGTGTCAGGGCAGGGCAGAGCAGAGGAGGCAGCAAACGCCATTTTCTCCCTGCTTCAAGGACTGTCCTGCTCCTGTCAGAGAGCCAACGGCACAGAGAACTGTCCCAGATCCCCTCCTGGCCAGCAGTGCTGGCACACTGTCCCCACAACGGGGGGGTGACACCGAGTGACCGCTGGCCCGCGGGTGGCCCTGGGGACCTGCCCGCCCTGTCCCTGCCTGTGGACAGCCAGAGAGCCTCAGTCTGCAGGGATGTCACCTGCACTGAATTCACTCAGTGACAGCGACGGGAAAACTGCAAAAATAAATCAGAATCATCCCTCTGTAGCTCCGTGCTGGGCGGGAATCAGGACACGGTTGTTGCTCAGCGTGGCACAAGTCTTTGAAGGCACTTTCTGCGGAGGAGACAAAGGCTGGGCACATCCACGGCTCAGCTCCAGCCTGGGCAGGGGCACCAGGCCCCTGGGGAGAGGTTTTCTTCCAAGCAGGACCCTTGGGACCAGCAAGGAAAAGCCCAATCCATGAATTCCTCAAGGATTAAGCCCCAGCTGCTCAGACAGCTTGGACTGCTCGGCAGCGCCAGGGCTGGAGGAGTGTGTGTGGACTTCCAGGTGCTTCTTTTGCAGAAACAGGAGGTGTCCCCCATGGCTGGGATGAGTTTTGGAGCTGAGATGCCTTGGGGGGGTGATTGGGTGCCTCTGTCAGGAGGATATTTGTCCTCACCTCGGGTGGGCCCTCGGGGATGAGGCGCAGGAGCTCGCTGCAGGTCACAGGATCTTTATTCAGGGTCCCCCCGCTGGATAAAAGAGGGGACTCTTCACATGGAGCCTCCTCCTCCTCCTCCTCCTCCTTCTCCACCCCCAGCTCGGGCTGAACTGCCACATCCATGACCACACAGAGCTGGTCCAGGCTGTGCCTCAGGCCTGCCTGGAAGAGAAGGAGATTTTGGGGCTCTCCAAAGGCAGGCAGCAGTGTGTCCTGAGGAGAGAGAGCCTTTACAGGGCACCAATTCCTCCTGCATGGATTTAACTCCCGGGATTTCCCATCCCAGGCACCAGTGGTGTCCTGAGGACAGAGTTTAAAAGGCCCAACTTCCTCCTGCACGTTTTTCACTCCCGGGATTTCCCATCCCAGGCACCAGTGGTGTCCTGAGGACAGAGTTTAAAAGGCCCAACTTCCTCCTGCACGTTTTTCACTCCCGGGATTTCCCATCCCAGGCACCAGTGGTGTCCTGAGGACAGAGTTTAAAAGGCCCAACTTCCTCCTGCACGTTTTTCACTCCCGGGATTTCCCATCCCAAGAACTGCGCCCGGCCCTTGGATCTGGGTGTCCATCCCACGGCCTGGCTGCCCTCAGCTGCCTCTCGTGCCAGTGGCTGCTCCCAGCACCACGCTCCCAGCCTGGCATGGAGAATCCTGCCTGTGAAACTCAGTTCTCTCAGCCCCCGTGTGAATCAGGGAATTGCTGTCCATCCCTGAGCTGCAGCTTTCAGGGACGTGAGCAGCCTGGAGATTTCTGGAGGGCTTTCACCTCTCATCCCACAAAGGCAGTTCCGTGGGTATTTATCAACCCACAGAGAGCAAAACCATTTTCTGAAGGCCAAGAGGACAGAATTTTTACATAATTAACTCAGTCCAGCACTCGCTGCTCCTCCAGGCTATCCCACTTATTCCAGGAGGACAGCTCAAGGTGTCGGCTGCTCCAAGGTGTGCCGAGCGCTTCCAAAATTTGCCTCTGATTCCTGATGACTTTCCATCATTAAAGCTGTGCAGTTAATTATCCAGACATGCACATTCCACAGGGTCCGGACGAATTCCTGCCGGACTGGGCACGGACAGGTGCACTTTATTCCCCTCCCAGTCTGCCCAGCTCCCAGGGCACAGCGGGGCAACCTCAGCAGGGCATCAAACACTCATTTGTCCTTGCCCACCTCCATCCCAGCAAATCCAGGCCTGAGGGAAGGATCTGTCCGTGTGCCCAGGCTGTCCCCAGTGCCCCTTACCTGTGTCCCCTGCAGGTGAGCGATGTGGGCTGCCAGGGCCTGCAGGCAGCGCTCGGGGCTGAAGCGCACAAACCACAGCTGGGAGGGGCAGGTGAAGGAAGGAACCTCTCCGTGCTTCCCTGGGGATGGTGGGATGGTGGGATGGGCCTCGCAGGGAGCAGAGCTGAGGCTGAGGTGGTGCCCACGGGGTGCTCAGGGCAGCCAGGAGCCAAATAACAGAGCCCAGGGGTGGTTTGGAGGGTCTGAGGGAAGGGAGAAGGGAAGGGAGAAGGGAAAAGGGAAAAAGGAAAAAGGGAAAAAAAGGGAAAATGGAAAAAAAGGGGAAAAAGGGAAAAAGGGAAAAAAGGGAAAAAAAGGGAAAAAGGGAAAAAAGGGAAAAAAAGGGAAAAAAGGGAAAATAAGGGAAAAAAAGGGAAAAAAAGGGGAAAAAAGGGGAAAAAAGGGGAAAAAAGGGAAAAAAAGGGAAAAAAAGGGAAAAGGGACTGCCCAGAGAGGAGCCGGTCCCCCTCCCTCACCTCCTGCAGCCTGGGATAACCCTGGCTCACTGCCCACCGCTCATCTCAGTGACCCTACACCTAAATAACCTGTGGGGCACAGTGCCTTAGCTGCCCTAAACCCCTTCCTGCTTTCCCTTTGTTTCTAGGGATTCACTCCATTTATTTCCTATGGAATTGGCCACACTCGGTGCTGCTCTGAGGACAGAGAGTTTTCCAAGAGCAACACGTGGGGGATGTGAGTCCTGCCAGCCCCGAGGCAGCCAGAGCTCTGTCCTTGGGCACCTGCTGCACCTGCAGCACAACAGGGATCCAGGAAAATGTGAAATCCAGAGGGTTGGAATGGATCTGACATTGGAGGGGCAGAGCAGTTGTAAATCCCTGGGTTATTTGCTGCTCTCAGGCAGTTTTGGGACAGGAAAGTAAAGGTGAAGGCTCCCTGGATTAGTCCTCTAATGGACTCTGCTGGCCTGAATAAATGTGGAATTCGGGTTTATGAATGTGGAAATCGGGTTTATGAATGTGGAATTCGGGTTTATGAATGTGGAATTCGGGTTTATGGATGTGGAATTTGGGTTTATGGATGTGGAATTCGGGTTTATAAATGTGGAATTCAAGTTTATAAATGTGGAATTCAGGTTTTTAAGGGTTTCCTCCTCCTCCTGAATGACTTTGCCCTCCTGCAGTGATCCCTGTCCCCTTCCCTGCTTCACCCTGGCTTCCCCCTCCATTTGTGTTTCAAGCCTCTCTCCGTGTCTCTCTCACCTTCCTTTAACACCTTCATGGAGTCTTAAAACTCTCTCCATTCCCCTGAATCCCTGGCTAGTCCAGAAAAAGCCTCTCTGAAAAGCAGCAAAGAGCCCAGGGATGGGGGTTTTGTTTTTCGCCATGTTCGAGTTTTTGGGGGACTGTTTGGTTGGTTCTCCCTGTTGGTTCTTTTGGGTTTTTTTGGGGTTTTTTTAGGAACTTTGCTATCACTCTGCCCATAGGAAGAATCCTCGTTATCACATAACATATTTTTAGGAATAATTGTCTGCCCTAAGGAATCCCACTTCAATCCTTTAGACTGGTTGTTTCCAATCACCTCTGGGCATATCTCAATGCCCACTTGCAGGAGAAATAAAAGCTCCCCAATTCCTCGTGCCATCCCGTAGGAGACAAAGCAGATCCCAGGAGTTCCAGCCTCTGGCTCAGGAGGGACCTGAACGATTCCCAGGGGAAAGGATACTTGTAGGATGTTGTGTGGCCCATCCAGGACATCTGTGATCCCCAGGATCACGCTGTGCTTGATAAAGATTTCATTGACAGCTGCCAGCCTCACATCTGTGTTCACGTTCAGCTGTTAGAGAACGCAAGGGAAAAGAACACAATCCACAGCAGGGCTCTACAAACTGCAGCTGGATCATCCCAAATTATCCCAAATGCTGCAGCTCTGCGAGGAAAGCAGTGGAGTTGATTTCCAGTGCCCTGCTCTCCCTTGCCTCCCCCGGCAATCTCCTTTCCTGAACCTCTGTGAACCCCCACGTTTGCCTGGTTTCCTCTTGGAAGAATCATTTGCTCCAAATCCCCCTCTGGATTTTTGAATCGAGCCTTTCCAATGTTCTTCTTCAGCCAAATAAATGGTGCCAGTGATGGCAGAAGCAGCAGGGAATGCAAGGAGGGGATCATCAGGAGCAGGGCAGGAGCCAGAGCTGCTGTGGGAGCACAAACCACACTCTGCAAGGGTTGGTCTGTGGGGTGACCTTGTTGTGGCCTCTCTGTGCTTAAAGAAGCTCCAGGAGAGCTGGAGAGGGACTGGGGACAAGGGATGGAGGGGCAGGACACAGGGATGTCCAAAGGGCAGGGATGGATGGGATATTGGGGAGAAATTGTTCCCTGGGAGGGTGGGGAGGGGCTGGGATGGGATTCCCAGAGAAGCTGGGGCTGCCCCTGGATCCCTGGCAGTGTCCAAGGCCAGGCTGGACAGGGCTTGGAGCAGCCTGGGACAGTGGGAGGTGTCTCTGCCCATGGCAGGGGGTGGGATGAGATGAACTTTGAGGTCCCTTCCAACCCAAACCAGTCTGGGATTCTGTGATTCCATAAATCCTGCAATTGTAGACTCCATCCTGCTGGAGAATCTCAAATAAATTTGCTTTTCCTGTTGATATCTGCACGTAGCCAGTGGGTTTTCCTTAACGAGGAAAATTCTGTGCACAGTAAATGAAATCCATTTCAAAAGGCTCCAACACCCAGCCCAGGATGGAGCAGGCAGGGAATGGGATGAGCTTTAAGGTCCCTTCCAACCCAAACCAGTCTGGGGTTCTCTGATTCCCTGATCTCCAGCAGCAGGAGGTCTGAGCCAGCCTGAGCAGCTCCAACACTTCCATTTGAAGCATTCCACCCCCTCCCTTGGCTGCAGAACATCCTTTGCCTTCCCTGAAGACGAAAAATTAATATAAAAATTAAAATAAAAATATAATTAATGTAAATATAAAAATATTCCTTCCTCCCGGGATCCTTGCATTCTTTGCCTGCAACTAGGGAAGGACCCAGCAGGAGGAATCCTGCTCCCCTCTCTCCACATTCCCACGCCGGGAGCCTCCTCTCACCTTCCTCTGGTGGCGATCGATGACCAGGATCACCACTACAGTGACAGCCAGGGCCACCAGGGTCACCAGCACGCCGGTCCCCCAGTAGCGCCCCAGGGAACACAGCTGGAGCGTGGAGTAAAGGTTTGTCCAGAGAGAGATGTAGAAAACCTGGGGAAAAATAGAGAGGCTGGTGAGAGTCACAAACCCACGTGTTATGGGTTTAAAACTTGGTTAGATGGACGTAGAAGTGAGGAAAGAAAAAATAACAATCCCTTCTCCCTTATAAATCAAGTCCCACGAGATTTTCTGAGGGTGAGACAGGACAGAAGTTCTTTCCAGTGATAAACAGAGGAAAGAAAGGACTGGAAGGACTGAGGGAGCCTTAGTTTATTTTAAAAAATCACCACTCGCCAAAGACAAAGAGTGAATTATTAATGATGATTCATCCCTAGGAAGGATTTCAACGGAGTTCTTCCACTTAGATAAGAAATGCACTCACTGAGGCATATTGATAATAATTCTCTGAGTCCCTGGATTTAGAAAGTTCCCATTTCAAGGCGGTGCAGAGACCACTCCTTCACAGTGGACTGACACAGGGCTCAAGGACTGAGTTAAAGTCAGGGAAAACTGGATTCCTTCACTTCCCAGAGCACGGATTTGGGCATGGATTGCCTAGGAGCAGGTGTGACATGGAGGTCACAGTGTCATCTCGTAATGACAAAACCCGGGTGCACTAAACAGGCATTGAACCCCTCACAACACGAGCACCAATTCCTACAATAGCAGTGAAAGGAGATTTGTGCAATGGATATCCAAAAAATAAAAAAAAAAGGGAATTAAAACAAGGATTTGGGTTTGATCACACCCTCAGCACACTGCAAAGCACCAGCCTCACAGCACATGCTCATGGTTGGGTCTCTGGAGGAATTTCTTTCACCAGAAGAAGACAAACGAGACCAAAAGTTGGCTGATTTGTTGGTCTAAATTAGCATCAGGAGCAGAACACCTTCGGATCTTTAAAATCAGGACCAGAACACCTTCAGATCTTTAAAATCAAGTTATAAACCAAGTCTGGTTTAGGTATTGCCCCCTCAGCATGTGCTGGTCACTGACAGCCTGCTTTGGTGGGACTGCCAGCAAGGGGGTGCAGAGAGGGCCTTGCCCTCCCTCTGCAGGAATTCCGTGAGCTGGGATTGCCAAGGGAACCCACCAGGAATGTGTCAGAACCAGGATTTGCTCCCCAGGCAAACCTCCCTGATGCCTTAGGTTTGAACTTTTCTGTTTCTCAAACCCTGCCCTGCCTGGTGTGTGACTCTGAAGGTTCCTGTGCCCTGGGAGCTGCTGTTCTCTCCTGCTGCTCACACACAACAAACCTCTGCAGGTTCCACTCCAAGGACACCGGGCCCCAAATGGGTCACCTCAAAGCCTCTCAAGGGGGGCAAACTTGGGCTGATTCCATCATGAACTGAGGTGATCACTGGAGAATGAACCCTGAGATGCAAATGAACCCAACTTCTCAAAGTGGGAAGAACCCGTGAGCCAGGGTCCATCTTGGGTGGAGCCTCTGCACTGCCCAGGGTGAGCCTCTGAAGGCCTTCAAACAAACACCTCCTTTTATTCTCTTCATTCTTGTCTGGTCTCTGTTTTCAGGTGCCCACTCAAGGCATCAGCTTTCCTTGGCAACCCAGATGGGACAGGGAGGCTTCCAGAAATCTTCTGGACTCAGAAAGATCCAGCTCAATTCCCCCTCCCCTGCTGGCACTTGGGTGGGTGGGCAGTTGCCACAGCCCAGGAGGCAGCGGAGCCCAAGAGCCCGAAAAAGCCTTAAGGCATCACCCCTCCCTCCGTGGGCACAAGAACCCCGGTGCCAGGCCGGGCAGCCCTCACCACAGCCATGGCAATCTGGAAGCCCCTGGAGCTGTAGAACAGGTACCGCCTCACTTCGGGCCTCAGGACACCCTCCTGGAGCAGCCTCCTCCACGGATCCTCCGGCACCTGCCCGGGAGCAAACACAGAACCAGAGCCACCCTCCAGCTTGGGCTCCAATTCCCAGCAGAACCAGAGCGGGCAAACCTCGTGGGGCACTGCAACCCAAACCTGTGTCCTCGTGGGGCACCTCCAACCCCATCAACCCAAACCTGTGTCCTCGTGGGGCACCTCCAATCCCATCAACCCAAACCTGTGTCCTCGTGGCGCACCCCCAACGCCATCAACC
>VZTA01015013.1:25792-37100 GCA_013398855.1 Mohoua ochrocephala
TCCTCTCTTTTCCTCTCCCCTCTCCTCAGGGAGGTTCTCACAGCAGGCACCGTGCCCAAGGTTTCCCAGGTGGTTTTTTCCCTGCTGACGAAGCTCTCCAGCCTCCTGCCAGCACCTGTGGGTGGCTGTTAAACGCTTGGAAGACCTTGGAGTTTACTTTTCAATTACCTTCCACTGCAGCTCTCCAAAACAACCATTTACTTTTTAACCTCTGCTCGGGAGCCTGGTGCTGTCTCCTGGTGGGAGGATCCCTCACAGATCTCACCCACTCTCCCTCCAAAGAGGATTGGGGTTTTTCTGACCTTTTTTTCCTCTTTTTTTCTGACCTTTTTTCCTGGTTTTTTTGATGGTCGCTGCAGTTTCCCCCTCACGCAAAGCCAGGACAGTCCCTGGTTGGAGAATGTCAGAAGGGACACGGAGCCAAGAGAAACAACACGAGAAATTCTTCTGATCACAGGGAAAAAAGAACATAAAAAGGGCTGAAAACTCCCACTTAAAGGGATCAAAGCACAAGGGGTGAGAAGCGAGTGTGGGCACACAGGATGGGCACAGCACCTGCACAGCCGAGGAGAGATTCCCCCGGGCACAGCTCTGCCATGAGGATCATGGGCAGCCCCGTGTCACAGGGCACATCCCAGCACCAAAAGGTGCATTCACACTGAATTTTCTCCCTCCTTTCCCATCAAACAGGAGGGAGTGTAAAATCAAGACAGAAAAGCCCACAGGAGACAGAAGCGAAGAGTGAAAAACCAGCAGAGACTAAAGAAGAAACGAATTAGAAACTGAAGAAAAACCTGACTAAAACCAACCACCCTGTTGCTGCTGCTGGCACATCCACTTGGAGATGAATCAAGGCTCTCTGGCTCAGATGATGGGAATTTGGGGTCTCTGGAGGACCGTCCCCAGGAGGTGACAGTGAAGGTGCAGCAGGTCAGGGCAGCTCAGCCATCCCCAGGAGGGAAAGAGCCTTCCCCGAGTGCTGGGAGCTCCTCAGCCAAAGCAGCTTTGCTTGTACCTCTTAGAGCAGCACAGTTTGGCTCTGCTGCCTTTTCCTGAACTGCCCATTTTGGGGTTTGGGCCCCCCAAACCTTCCTCTGCTGCCTTTTCCTGAACTGCCCATTTTGGGGTTTGGGCCCCCCAAACCTTCCTCTGCTGCCTCCTGAGCTACCTCGAGGAGCAGCCTCTCCTCTCCTGCACTCGCGGGCTCTGTGTCTCTGCACATCTCTCCTTCTTATGCAATGCCAACATCCCTCTGGTGAATTCACTTCCTTTTGGGTTTTTTGGACACCTCCAAGCCCTCACTAAACAGCAGAGAAACACCCAGCAGGTCCCTCTGCCTCATTCCCAGAGCAGCCAGCAGAGCCTTACCTGGTCCAGCTCACTCCTGGTGCCGGGAATGGAGCTCAGCTCCCTCCTCCTCCTCTTTATGTGCCACTGTCCCACTGTGCACTGCACGGGTGCCACACTGTGCCACCACCAAGCAGGAAGGTCCCAGCCTGTGCTGGATCAGGTCCCTCCGTCCCCTGCGCCTCCTGGGACCAGGGATTAGCCAGGCCTGGGCCCCTGCCTCCCTCTCCTCTCCTCTCCCTGAGCTGGAGCTGCAAGCACCGGAGTGTTGAACCTCCCCGGCGCATGTGACTCTTCCCCTGGGCTGGGTTCAGAAATGTGGTTTTAACCCTCTGTAGTTCCTCAAAAGAGTTCCCACACCCAAGGCACAGCCACGGGAGGAGATTCTCTGCCCTCCCCAGGAGTTCCCTCACCTTCGGTGGGGGGGGGAGGTCCAGAGCTGAGGAATGTGAAGAGCTGAAGAGTGGCACAGACAGGAGGCTTTCCCCCTCCTCTTCCTCCTCCTCCTCCTCCTCTTGGATCAGCCAGGCAGGATTGAGGAACTACAGATCCCACAGTTGCACCACATCAGGTCCTGTGAGTGTTTCAGTCAAAGCCAAACACCCAAGCCAGGGCTTGGGACATCAGAAGAGGCGCACGAAGATCTCGAGGCTGCCAAGAGGTCACTCTCTCGTTATCGAAAGGTCGTGGAAAGCACACAGGAGCAGGGATAACAGGCAGGGCAGGAATTGCAGCCCTCCCCACAACAGGAGGCTGTGCTGACGTGGAGCAAGTTTCCCCTCCAGCAGCTCCAGAAGAAAAGCAGGAGGCTCAGGCACAGAGGGATCCTCCGGAACAGCTGCACACGCTGGAGTTGTTTGCCTGGCGATGCTGAGATACCATAAAAACAAAACTCCTTAGCCTGGGAATCGTGGTGGAAGAGCTCCCCAAGAGTTGGCGGATCCGTGGAGGGTTGGAACAAAGCAAATCCAGTGGTGAATGGTTGAAAAAAAAACCCAAGAAAGGAGCTCCTTGCAGTGCCTGTGAGCACTTCCTGGAGCAAAGGCCGCCCTCCTCCTGGAGGGATGGGCCCTGCAGCCCTGCCTCTCCAGGCATGGCTGAGCCGTGGGTTCATCCCCTCCCGTGGCTCCACAGGCAACAGGAACAGCCACTCACCCTCGTGGGATCTCGTTACACTGGGAACTGGCAATGCCATCCAGGTGCTGGGAAACATCCCATAAATCTGTCACCAGATCAGGGCCCAGCTCCCATCCCCGCCCAAGGCAGGGCCGTGGGAAGCTTTGGGTTCTTTTGCAAATGCTGCTCATCCAAAGTTTTGGTTTTGTTTGCTCCTCACCCGCGCAGAGATGCTGACAGGGAACGCGAGGAGCCAGGAGCACCGTCAGCTCTCCGCAGGAAAGGGCCCCGGGCAAATCCCTGTGGGACAATTAACTCGAAAGCAACGCGGATAATGAGCTGCAGCACATCCCCTGCACCCCCTTGTTTGGCAAGACGTGCAAGGCCTTGGCATCAGCGCCTCTGGCAGAAAACTGCTCCTTTGAGAGGAGTGTTGGGGTCACCAGAGGACTCCTGCTCCTTTGAGAGGAGTGTTGGGATCACCCGAGGCTGGAATCCCAGGATGGCTTGGGTTGGAAAGGCCTTAAAGCCCATCTCATCCCACCCTCCCGCGAGCAGGAAACCTTCCACCAGCCCAGGCTGCTCCAAGCCCTGTCCAAGCTGGCCTCGCCCTCCCCTTTACCACATTTTCTGCCTCTGGGGGAGTTCCCCCCACCCCGTTTTCCCACATCCCTGCAGCGCCGTGCAGCTGGTTATGGATTGCTCGGAGCTGATGTGTTTGATGTCACCTTTCTCAGTTACTCTTCCCCGCAGGGAGTCTCAGGCTATTGGTTTCAGATCATTTCTCCCACTTATCAAGATCGTTTGGAATTGTGATTCAATGCTCTGTACAGTTTGTATCTCTTCCCAGCTTGGTGCCCTGGACTTAGATTGTCCTCCCTGTTCCACCTGCTGCATTAATGAATATATTACAGGGAAAAGAAAAAATCTGCTGTTTGAAGACAGAAGAAGTCTGAGGACTGTCCCAGGCTGACAGCGCTCACCAACCCCTCCCCACCTCAGGAATAACCTCACCCTCCATCACCTCACCGTCCCCAATGTCATTTCTGAGGTCACTCTTCAGCACCTATTTGAAGTCTCACTGCTTTAAATAATCAGACTTTCACATTTAGTCTGCTTTTGCCTATTCTGACCGTGTTCTCTCTGTATTTACTCCGTGCTTTGATAAACCGAGCTCTTTTGCAGTGTTTGGAACCCACAGCCCTGTGATCCCAGCTTTTTTGGCCACAGTCTGCATGTGGTTGCAGTTTCTCCCCACGTCAGCCTTGTTTGGACTGTGCACACTGCAGCCAACACTGGCACATCTCATTTTCTTTTGATGAAACTGCATTTTCAGGGGAGAACTGTGCCATTTTTTTCCTATTTTTTTTTCCCCTGGTGAGCCTTAATTAGGAGAACAAAGTTGTTGGAAGCCTTGTCTTGCCCTTCTCCTCCCTTCCTGCACACAAAGTCCTTTCGCTCTGCGTTGCTGGATTTTTTTGTCAGCAAAGCTGACAGATTGACAGTCATTAAATATAAAAATTTATTTCACACCACCCATAAATTACAAGTTTCAAATGAAGAATGACACTTGTTTAAGGCACGAAGTGTGGTTCTTATCTTTTTTTTTTTCCTACTTCTGCCTTTTTCCCTACGAAGACTTCAAGTATTATTCTTTTTACTATGGTAATGCAAAAAAACTCTTTTCTTGAATCTCAAATTAAAAGAAGGAAAGCTCGCTGTGTGCCTGGGATAATGATTCAGCTATTGATCCAGAAGATGCTTTATTAGATTATTTCGAGGCAGACGAATGTAATTTAATACCAATTTATTTTCTATTCCTATGCCAGCCCATGATACAATCTTTTCTGCATGAAATTAGCACTTTCTCCTTTCAACCTCAAAGAAAGATTACACTGTGCTCCTTCCTCGGATTAGTTTGGGAAAACTTTTTCAGCAGGACATTGATCTCGAGGGTCCTTGACAGTATTTTCTCTTAAGACTTTAAAGCCAAAACCTCAGCTGGGATCAGCAGGTTCTTGGCTTGCCTCTCCCATTATGCATTAATGCAAGAACCAGTAAAGAGAGATGAAGGGGAGAGAGATTCCAGAGGAGGAAAACAGAGGGAAAGAGGGAAAACAGAGCAGGTTTAACGCGGGCAGAGAGAAAGGAGAGGAGCCGCATTGTTTTTACAGAGTCATCTGTCACCTACAGGGGACACTGCAGGGTGCTCCCGCCCCACAGCAGCAGGACAGCACCCGGGATCCCCCATCCCGCTGCTCACACCTCCCAGGAGCTGCCCCACAGGCCAGGAGCTGCTGCATTTTCTGTAGGGTTACCAAAAATTCTGCCTGCTCTGGGGTCAGCTGGGCTCCAGGGTGGGAGAAAACAGCAGGAGCCCAAAGCTGGGGATGGCAGGAAAGGGATAGAGGGACTGCCAGCAGCTCACTGGGCTGTGTCTGGCCTTAAAACAGCTCCAGATTTAATAAACATCATCAGGAACCTCAACAAAGGCAGAAGAATGAGGAATTTGAGGTTGCCAAATGTGGACTTGCCCCCTGGAATACCCTGAATTCCCTGATGCTGCAGCACAGCCAGCCTGGCAGCTCAAGGCAGAGAAGGGAAGGGCTCCTGGGCCTCCAGCAGCAGGGAAGTGTAGGGTCCTCTCCTGCTTCTGAAACTGCCCAAATCCAGCTCCAGGGGAGCTCCTGCTAAAGCACTGCCAGCCAGAACTGCTGCCCCTCTAATGAGAGCTCTGTGGATTCCAGGTCTGGGCTTAGAGGTGATTCCCCTCCTTTACTTCATAGGATCACAAGATTACAGAATATCCCGAGCTGGAAGGGATCCCCAAGGATCACCCAGTGCAGCCCCTGGCCCTGCCCAGACACCCCAACAACCCCACCCTGGGCACCCCTGGCAGCGCTGTCCAAGCCCCCCTGGAGCTCTGGCAGCCTCGGGGCCGTGCCCATTCCCTGGGGAGCCTGGGCAGTGCCCAGCACCCTCTGGGGGAAGAACCTTTCCCTGATCTCCAGCCTGAGCCTGCCCTGGCCCAGCTCCAGCCGTTCCCTGGGTGCTGTCCCTGGCCCAGGGAGCAGAGATCGGAGCTGCCCCTCGGGAGGAGCTGCAGCCCCCGGGGAGCTCTGCCCTCAGTCTGCTCCAGCTCAACAACCCCAGTGCCCTCAGCTGCTCCTCATGGGCCCTCCAGACCCTTCCCCATCCCCGTGTCCCTCCTTTGGACACTTTCTCCCATCGTAGTGCCCAAACTGCCCCCAAGAGCAGGAGCCAGGTGGAATTCCCAGGGATGGCAGCCCAAATCGAGGGAATCACAGTGGTGTGTGTGCCCAAAGCAGCTTCTGCTCTTTCTGTGGTACACGAGCAGGCTGTGGCTCAGTCCTGAGGGATTGTCACAGACTCCCAGACTGGTTTAGGTTGGAAGGGACCTTAAAGATCACCCAGTGCCACCCCTGCCATGGGCAGGGACACCTTCCACTGTCCCAGGTTGCTCCAAGCCCCGTCCAACCTGGCCTTGGACACTTCCAGAGGCAGCCACAGCTTCTCTGGGCAGAGGAGCAGCAGGAAGAATTCAGATACAGAAGGTGTGGACTTCACTCCTACTCCTCCAACTTGCTGCAAAATGCCCCAAAATTCACATTTCAGGGGTAAGAAGCAGCGTGTCCCACTCCACACCTGTGTCAGGACCGTTCCCTGGCACAGCCTGGCTTAGGCACACAGAGCTCCCTTTCCCAGAGCATGGCAGGGCAAGAGGAAAGAATCTCAACTGGAAATAAAACCTCTGCACTGCACAAGCAAAGCCAGCCTTCCTGGAGAGCAGTGATTGGAAATCCTTCCCTCAGTGCAAAGCTGGAGTCGTTCTCAACAGTGAAGTTTCAGGGAAGTACTACAGAAAATTATTATTCTTGCAAGACATTAACACTTCTGCATGTTCTAAAGGCAGCTTCTTCACAGCACATTTGCCAAGGAGAAATAATCAGAGAGGATTTTTTTCTTCCCCTTTTTCTCCTGCCTGTTCTAAAGGAGGATAAAAGTCCTCATTAACCAAGGGAAAAACTTATGAACCATTATGAGAAAGTGGAGCACACCCTTCATTTTTTTCTGGACAGAGTCTCAGTCTGTCACTGATAAGAGAGGGAATGAAATTGCTAATTACAGCCTGCAGCAAGGAGGGCTTTGAGGAGTGTCCTGCTGGAGCCTGAGCACCTGCTCTCAACAGGGAGAAATGCCTCATCTCCGAAGGACAGAGAGGAATTAGCGTGGCTGCAACCTTTTATGAGGCTATAACACCTCTCCCCATTACAGCACACGGATTAAAACTGCTTTGATCCTGTTCTGCTTGTGCCCACCTGGCTTCTCCCCCAGCCTGGCACATTTGACTTTGCAAGAAGCTTTTGTTTCAATTTTATAACCCGTTTAATAGCTTGAATTCCTGAAGAGATCTTTTCAGGAGTACAGGGATGAAATATGACAAGAGGAGACCCCGTAGCTGTCTGCTCCTGCCTGCAGGATTCACATCCACATCCATCCTGCTTTTTCCCCTCCCTCTCCCAACTCCAGGGGTCCGAGAGGCTTTGCAATGCCTCACCGAGGGGCTGGGGAAATCAAGATGTTCTGTCTGAGAAACAGAACAGCATCCACGAGGCTCCTTGCAAAGATCCCAAACTGCACAACTCCTGGGCCATGCTGGGACATGCTGAGGTCCCTTTCATTCCAAAAGCCTGGAATTTGGACTCAACAAAAAAGCAAAGCTGCATTTAATATTCTGCTGGCGAGGAAGAAACCACTCGAACATGAAACCCTTTGATGTGTTTGTGTGTATTTTTGATTAAAGGGCTAGAAAATGATGCAGACAACCCCAAAACTCTTCTTTCCCACCGTTCCCAGGCACAGGATGCTGCAGGATTCAGGATGACCTTGGTATAAACACGCAGTGACCAGCACTGGACCCAAGGAAGGGTAATTACTGTGCAGCACCTGGCTATCAAACTATTCCAATGAACTGGCACCATTTTATTTCCCCTAATGGTCACAAGAACATTTGTTCCTGAAGGTTTTCAGAATGATCTGGCAGGTAAAGCAGCAGACTGGAGCCAAGAGGAGGAGCTCTGTAA
Source organism: Mohoua ochrocephala (assembly GCA_013398855.1). Taxonomy (NCBI): domain Eukaryota; kingdom Metazoa; phylum Chordata; class Aves; order Passeriformes; family Acanthizidae; genus Mohoua; species Mohoua ochrocephala. The sequence continues at coordinate 33,361 of VZTA01015013.1, forward strand.
TGGGTTTTAACTTACCTGCTGTGACCTTCAGATATCGGCTGTGTCTCTCAAAGTTTCTTTTATCAATACTTGATGGTCACTCTGCAGAGTCCAGACTCCCAAGGTGCCCAAGTGAGACCTGCCAGCATTCCCAGAAGTCAGCAGGAAGAACCAGACTGAGCAGAGGCTTTGGAGTGAAGTGTTTTTACTTTCAGGTGTCATAGTGCCAGACTTGTACCTCAAGCTAACAGCACAATATACAGAGGATTCAATACAGAGGAACTCAAGCACCTGAAAATGATCAGCCAGGACTTGCACAGCCAGAGAATTCTTCTTACAGGGTTTAAACCCTGTGCAGAGGTTTAACAACACACTGAAAAATGCAGTTTGGTCAACAAGAATACAGGTACACGGGTTTAACAATTACTGACACAGGCCAGCAGCTCTCCCCCTTTCCTATTTCACAGAGGGAAGCCTCTCACTCAGTACTATCACCATGAAAAGGGAGCATTCCTGTGCCAACTGGAATATCTATTTAATAACTTAGCACAGATCTGAGACATGGCCACTTCATGTTTGAATAAGCTCTGAATCCGTGTCAGAAGAGAAACGAAGAGAACTCCAAGAGCTCACTGAAATAATTTAACACACGTACAAGGAGGACAGGTAAGGTATGGCTAAGGGCTGTACATTCCACCTGAAGCTCAGACTTTACTCCCAGAACATTCCTCCCTCCTCCCAGCACTACCCATTGATGCGATAATTCACATGGATCTCGGGTTTGATGTCACACACCAGTGACAGCAGCTGGGACATCACCACCTCCCGGTTCTTCTGGAAGTTCTGCTGGATCACACTCATCTTTTCCTGAGTCTCCTTCTCAACCTCAGTGGTGCAGCTGCCATGGGAGCCAAGGGCCTACAAACAGCAAAGGAAAGAGGAATCACCATGCCAAGCTCTGTATTTTGTTTTTCAGGACCAGCTAAGCCATTAATCTTCGTTGAGGGAAGATTAATGTTAATGTTTATGTTAAAAAAACAAAAGCACTGCTGGATTTTTTTGCTCAGATTTCACCCTCAACTTGTCCAAGTATTTCACCCTCAGCCCCTGCCTTTTACCCTCTTTTATAGAATCATCAAATGGTTGGGGTTGGAAGGGACCTTAAAGATCCTCTTGTTCCAGCTCCCTGCCATTTATTCATTATCCACCAGTTCAGAGCACGAGTTTCTAAGGAGCGCCCAAATAAAGGTGCTGCTGTACAGACAACTGGAACCCCTGGGCACAACTGTGCTGCAGAGTGCAAGAAAAGCAACACCCAGGAGTCAGTTTAAGCACAATTCCCATCATCCCATTCCTTCTACCCTTGGAGAATCTCTATAAACATCTCTGCCTTCCCTTCTGGTGACCAGGGACAAGGCGAGTGGCCTCTGCCACGGCAGCACCATGGAAACGAGCCTGTGACAGGAGCAGTGAGCTCAGTCTCTTCTGGACACTGCTACACACAGCAGGTTTGGGAGGCTGTCACCCCTCAGGGCACCCAGGAGTTTATTAAGCTGTTCCCCTGGCAGCTGAGATGCAACACACCACGTCCTGAGCCACTTCCAGGGGTTTTTCTGGGACACGTGGCTGTGCCTCACAGGAAGGCCCCTGGGGAAGTGCTCCTGCTGGAACTCGCCCCACCCTGAGGGTGCTGCCAGGGCAAGGAACCCCAGGGCTGGAAATGAGTGAATGATGGAGAAAACCAACCGCTGCCTCCTTGGCCTTGAACTCCTTCTCCCGCTGCAGGCGGTACTGCTCGATCTCTGCCTGGGCTTCCTCCTTGGCCTGCTTCAGCCTCCGGTTCTTCCCTGCTCCCCGAGGACAAAACAAGGGAAAGGAAGGAGAGAAAGCACTCAGAGTCCATTTCCCAAAGCACAACCATCACCACGGCGTTTGCTCCTTCTGCAGGAGGGATCAGCCAAGCCCCCTCCCAGAGTTTGCTGTTCTCAGGAGGACCCCAGCAAACCATGGCCAAGGTCACCAAGCCTTGAGCTTCCATCGCTGAGCAGTGGAGAGCATCTCAGAGCACGTGGATGCATCAGGCAACGCTCAGGTCTGGCTTTATTCATAGAATGAGTCCCAGCCTGGTTTGGGTGGGAAGGGACCTTAAATCTCATCCAGTCCCCCCCCTGCCATGGGCAGGGACACCTCCCACTGTCCCAGGCTGCTCCAAGCCCCGTCCAGCCTGGCCTTGGGCACTGCCAGGGATCCAGGGGCAGCCCCAGCTTCTCTGGGCACCCTGTGCCAGGGCCTCCCCACCCTCCCGGGGAACAATTCCTTCCCAATATCCCATCCAGCCCTGCCCTCTGGCAGTTTCCATATTAAAAAGTCCCTCTCTCTCCTTTCCAAAAGCTTCTTTAAGGCCCTGGAAGGGGCTCTGAGCTCTCCCTGGAGCCTTCTCCTCTCCAAGTGAGTACCCCCAGCTCTCCCAGCCTGGCTCCAGAGCAGAGGGGCTCCAGCCCTTGGAACAGCTCCGTGGCCTCCTCTGGACTCTCTCCAGCAGCTCCAGGTCCTTCCTGTGCTGGGCCCCAGGGCTGAGGCAGCTCTGCAGGTGGGGTCTCACCTGAGGGGGGCAGAGGGGCAGAATCCCCCCTCCCCTGCTGCCCACGCTGGGGCTCAGCCCAGGATGTGTTTGGCCCTCAGGGCTTCGAATGCACTGTGGGCTCATGTCCAGCCCCTCATCCACCAGAACCCCTAAATTCTTCTCTGCAGGGCTTCTCACAGTAAGTTCTTCTCTCACTCTGTACCCACGTTTGGGATTGCCCCAACCCACGTGAGTGTGCAGCTTCTGAGAGATCACAAAAAAAAAATCCCGCAAGAAAGAACATTAAATCTAAGATTTACCCAGAGCAACCGTGAAACCAAGAGCAGAGCTGGCCACTGCCTCAACTTCCCCTCCTGGACTTCCCTCCACATCCACCCCTCCAAGATTATCATCACTGGAGTGAACTACAAAAATCTGCCTCTTGCAACATTGTCAGGGGGTTGAACCGCAAGCCAGGGCAAATATATAAATACAGATATAGATATATGGTTTTTTGTTTGAAGCAGAAAATATTTGCGAAGTTGGGGGTCTTTGCAACCACAATTTCTCTTGCTTAACACGAAAAGCTGACTTGGATCCATAAGGAATAGCTCTATAATCACCGCTATGGAAACACACTGTTTTTCACCAGGAAAAAAGCAGCTCAAGGTAGGAAGGACGGAGAGAAGCAGAGCCGTGCCCCGAGCGAAGGCCAGGTTCTGGTGCTGGTGTCCTGCAGAGAGCCAGGAGCCCCCGAGCTCCTGAGCCGGGCTCTGGCAGGAGGGTCCCGGGGCGGCTCCGACCCCTCACACCGCACTCAGCCTTCGGGGGGAGCCTCCAGCGCTGCTCTCCCGAGGGCCCCACCGTCCCCAGCGAGCCCCGAGCACCCCCGGGGCAGGGCCGGGTGGATCCTCGCTGCCCCAACGCCCTCAGAGCCGGGCCGCAAGGCCTGAGGCGGCCGCGCCGGGATAGGCCAGACCGGGCTGGGCCGGGCACCTCCGCCACCACACCCCTCGCGGCGGGGCCTGGCGGAGCCGGGCCGTGCCGTACTCACTCTTGCGGGCCTCGGCCACCTTCTCTGCGGCGCGTTTCTCGGCCTGCAGCAGCTGCTGGATGCCCTGCGACTGGCTCGCCATGGCGGCCGCTCCGTCCGGCCGGGCCGCGGCAGCGTCACTGCGTCAGCTGGGGCACGCCCACA
>VZTA01015013.1:37185-53337 GCA_013398855.1 Mohoua ochrocephala
ACCCCCCTCAGCTCGGCCCCGCCCACTGAGCAGCCCAAGCACTTGAGACACGATCTGGCCCCGCCTCCACCGCGTCTGGCCACGCCCCCTCCGCCTAAAGAACGGCTGGGTCTGACATGGCCACGCCCCTTATCGGCCCCGCCCCTCCAGGCCCCGCCTGCTTGGCTTGTGAGGGGAGCCCCCGACCACGGCCCGCTCCGACCTCCCCGCCCCCTGTTCCCGAGCCCTTTCGGTGCCCCCTGCCACAAAATCCACTTAAAACCCTTCAGGAAGGCGCTGATAGGGTTTATTTTCGTCTATTTCGTGGCTTCTAATCGCTGGAAATGCAGCGGCCCCCGGATGAGCAGTGACATGGGCACCAGGGATGCTCTGGTCCCTCCTGGGCTGTGGCATCTCCTCCTCAGTGCCGGCATGGTGTCCTGCAGAGAGCCAGGAGCCCCCGAGCTCCTGAGCATTGGGGGTGTCACCCCCAGCACAGAGCCACTGATGCTCAGAGGACTTTACAATCATCCTGGACCACCTATTTTAGGGGCTCCCAGGTGAGCCAAGTGTCCCCCGAACACCCCCACGCTTCACCCCATCCCACCCAACCCTCGCCCATCACATCCCAGGGGCCATTTAAAGCCCTGAACGCAGCTCTCCCCAGCACTTTTGGAGCATAAATTACAATTATTGTCAAATAATATCGCTCTGATGAAGCATCAGAGCCAGGACAGTGACTCATCGCTGCCGGGAGAGGAGGGGGGGCTGCGGGTCCGCCTCCTCCATCCCCCGTGATGGAAGGGACAGGAGACAATGAATCAAATGCATATTTATAGTGCTGAATAGGAATTATGAGTGTTTTCAGGGTGACCTTCAGCTGGGCCCAGCGATTAAGTAAATGGGCTTAGTGTGCCCATCCATTCAGGGGGATATTTGCTTCAGTAAAAGATAAAAGGAAAGATGGGGAGAAGAGCTCGGACCATAATTCCAGGGTTTGAAGCAAGGCTGGGATGCTGGGACGGGGCACTGGGAGCCACTGGGAGCAAAAGGATGAGCTGTGGCATCACCGCCGGGCCGTGCTGGCAGAAAGGAAACCCAGGAAATCTGCTCCACATCGTCTGGCACAGATGGGGCAGCTCCAGCCAAGGGGACACGGCTCGGGTGCTGCACTGGTTATCAGGGAGCCCGGAAATCATAAAATGGGTTGGGTTGGAAGGGGCCTCGTTTAGCTCCAACCCACCCCGACAAGCTGTGTCTATTCTAAAATGTGCCACAGCCAAAAAAATACTGGTGGGGTCAGCTGGGGCAGATCCAGGCTCCTTTACAGCAGTAACAACCCAGAAACGAGGTTCTTCTCATCTGACCCCAAACCCCGCGAGCCCCTGCCCTCCTCTCACCTCAGACCAAAGCCACACAATCATTAAACTCTCCCTCTGACTCCCGTGACCCTCAGATGATGCCCCTCAGCCCCATTCCCTTCTAGAAACCCACCATGCTCATTAGCAGCTCCCGTGTTGTCAGGAATGTTCCCTGTTAATTAAATCACTTGAGCTGAACCCAGCGATGACCCCAGAGCAGGATGCTCTGAAGGGGATACCAGGGATCAAACAGGGTTTGGAGCAAAGGGGTCCAAAGGGGTCCAAAGGGGTCTGGCTCTGCCCCCAGGTCAGAGGCAGCACTGGGGTGTTGTTTTTCTCCTGGGTGACGGTGATTTTCAGACTCACGGCCTCTGTCTGTAAGGTGATAATGATAACACTGCCCTTTTCTGCCCCCAGAAATACTTTGGCTCCGATCACACTACATTTTCAGACAAAAATCCCTCTGAATCGCAACTCTGGGTCGCTTAAAAAAACACGTGATGAGTTTTTAGCGATTTCATTTTGACAGTTAACGAATGAGACTATAACAGTTTGTATTTAAAACAATCTTTTGCTTGGTCGTGTTGCCTTTTAGTTTGCAATTGCCCAAAAGCTAATTGAAACCTCATGGTGTGTGTCACATGAAACACATGTGAATCCAAAAGCTGTTGGAACAACTTCCCCATTCACTTAAGGTTTGAAAAAATCGCTTCTTGCTGCTTGCAAAAACAAAACCGAACCAAAATCCATCATTTGCCATCCTCAGACTTGCACAGGTATAAATAAAAGCTGCTGGAACCACTTGAATTCTACCAGCAATGGGCTGATAATTAATTAACATCAGGAGTACTTCTGAACTTGGCTTTTTTTCCCCCAGATTCAGGGAACGTGAGCTTGTCACTCGCTGTTAGAGGAGGCAGCTATTGCTGACACTGACGTTGGCATCCTTTTATTTGTCCAGCACTGGGCAAAAGACATCTGAGGGTGATAAACTTGACCAATCCTAAATTTCATGCACCTCACATTCAACGGAGACTGAAGGAAGGATATTTTTAGGAGATCGAGGCTGGTCCTGCTCTCTAGGATGGGAAAACAGATTATTAAAATAAATAAATGAAAGCATTTTCTCTTTTTTTTGGCCGCTTCCACAGATCACAGTAATGAAAATTAAATTGAACACATCTCTTCATTAATTTTCATTCTTTTTCCAAAAGCTTTTTTTATTTTCTTGCGAGCATTAAATACTTATTTTAGTTTTGGAGCTGCATCTCTCCTCACTCTGCTTTTTGTTCTACACATGGGTCACAACTCCAGGCACATGTCACGCAGGTTCCTGAAACACCAGCAGATATTTCTAGAATCAAGGAAAAAAAGATCCATCTTAGTTTTGCTTTTCTTTTAGGTCCCCAAGGCCAGGCAACACGTGCCATGTCTCATGATCCTGCTGTCATTAAAGATTCCCAGACATATTTGGGAAGAACAAGCTTTTAAACAATGTCTGGCCCCTTTCCAGAGCAGGTAATTACATTTTTCCTCTCTAAATTCCCTCACACTTTCAATTGGATCCGTTATTATTCTCCATTCCCCAAGTTAAACTGTTATGCTGTGCAATTGTCTGTTCTTTTCAAGAGGTTTTGTGTTCACCCCTGGGAACTGAGCTGATCTCTCTCTTCTGAGGTTTCATTCATGAACAGAAATGCATTGAGGTGATGCAGCTGTTGGATGTTGATAAAAGATCATTGGTTGATTATTAAAAGATGGTCAATGAATGATTATTAATGAGCATTCATAATTTGGAGGGGTTTTTCAATTTATAAGCAGAGGATTAAAAATCAAAGTACAGCACAGCAGTAGAATTTACATAGATAAATCAATTAAACCCTGAAGCACACAAGTTGGTGCCACTTGTCTGTACCTGACCCGTGCCAAGAATTTGGCCCAAATATCCCAAAATGAGAACGAAAGCTCCATTTATCATCCGGAGTTGCTCTGTGATCAAGGACGATTTAAAGCCTGGAGTAACCCGATTGCGGTGATGGAATTACACCGGAATGGACTTACACTGATATCGTAAGCATTGATTTTTTTAAAAAGCAGTTTAAGAAGCCATATTTATGTGTCAGCCCCTGTTATTTTCCTTCGGGATAAGAGAGCTGCTTTGGGGTGATGCTTGGCTGTGCCAGTGGCTCACATCACCCACCAGGCTCGGTTTCATAGAAATCAGGAGCTTTTGCAAGAGCCAGCTTGCAAGCTCTGTTTATTCATCCTTCTGTTGTGATGAAGTGGCAGCAAACCTTATTAATTCCTTGTCCACCAAAGGAAATCTCCATTCCTATTTCCTTGACATCTCCTGGATCCTTCATCGGAGATCAGGTGTCCTTTGCAAAGGACGTGGCTGGGAAGATAAATGGGCACGAGACCGAGTGTTCCCCACGGGGCATCCGTGTGTCCCATCCCTTGGGATTCCGTGTGTCCCATCCCTTGGGATTCCGTGTGTCCCATCCCTTGGGATTCCGTGTGTCCCATCCCTTGGGATTCCGTGTGTCCCATCCTTTGGGATTCTGTGTGTCCCATCCCTTGAGATTCCGTGTGTCCCATCCCTTGGGATTCCGTGTGTCCCATCCCTTGGGATTCCGTGTGTCCCATCCTTTGGGATTCCGTGTGTCCCATCCCTTGGGATTCCATGTGTCCCATCCTTTGGGATTCCGTGTGTCCCATCCCTTGGAATTCTGTGTGTCCCATCCCTTGGGATTCCGTGTGTCCCATCCCTTGGGATTCCTCCATCAGGGAACACCCTGTGAGGGCCGTCACGGACTCGGCACAGACTGTCTGGACCAGGATTTTTGGATCTGACAGCCCAACAAAGCAGCTCCTGGAGTAAATACAGTAATAAATAACATCTCCTGTAATGGGCAGCAGCAAAGTTTTGGCTGCTGAAGGCAACTTCCAGTTCTTCGCAAGAGCGTTACTCCTGCTCCGCTGGGAAGAAACACACAGCAAATCTTGGTTTTACTCCACCAGAAAAGATCTTTTGTCTTCTCAGTTCCGCTTTCTCTGTCCCAAACCACTGAGTAATGTCACTGCGTGCCGTGGTACGGGCGCTGCCGACTTCCAGTGATGGATGAGACAATCCCCGTGCACGGAGATTGCTCGGTGCTCGGAGCTGTTGGAGTAAATGACACACGGCAGCACAAGCTTCATTATCAATATTGCCTGGAAATATCAGGAACGTCGGAGGCCGCAGTTTAATTTGGATGCTTATCATAAGCTCGGGAGAAATGGAAATGCGTGACAAGAACAAAACACTGCAGCAGCGATGCCAAGCAGCCTCGAGCAGCTGATGAATTTCTAGGCCACGGGGGAAGGAGCTGTCGGTGCTGGGGGATTCTTCTCCAACACTTGTTCAAACAAAAGTGATGCCGGGAAGTGACAACGTCTGGAGCTCCAGCAAATATCCCTGCGGCCTCTGGGGCCTGAGGAGATGTAGAACAAGAGCTGCTGATGTGCAGCTTCCTCGTGGGACTGCTCAAATCACTCAGCTCCAGGGCTCCTGCCTGCTAAATGAAGCAGGTTTCTCTCCATAAAGGCAGTGGAGCGATGGACCCTTCACTGCGCAAGTTCACCCAAACGCTGGGAATTACCGCAGGAGGGTGAACTTCCCTCGCTCCCAGCTCAGAAAGTTTGGAGCCTGAAGCCAGACAACAAATAGCTCCTCCAGGAAGGTTCTGCAGAGGTACATAAGCACCTAGGCATGCAGATAGCTACCTAGTGGAACTAATTTGTTTACAACATTCACGGAGAAATCTTAATAACCAATTTCTATATTTAGCCTAAATGCCTTTGAAAATCCGAGCTCCACATCCCTGTGCTCGCTGTCCCCATCCACTCCTGTGGGGCTGCGGGAAAAAGCCAAAAATAAACCCGCAGCCAGCACGACCCTCCCACGGTCCTGATTTTGTCAGAACCAACCCAAAAGGTGCTGCCCTGCTTTGGCCACACTGCACCCCCAGTTTGACCTCTTCATTACCCAGCTCATTGCAGAGTCCACCCAAGTTTACCCGAATTACCCCCTGGTCCTCTCACTGCTCTCCCCTCCCCAGATCAAACCCCTGCTCCATCCCGCTTGATTTCCATTGCGATTTGCCAGACAGCTCTCAGCTGCAGGGAAAAATAAAATCAATCTGTTTTTCCACTCCCTCATCCAGCAGCTTCATGCTCCGCCCGGCATCAAGCCCCGTGCTGGCAGGATGAGCTCCCCAGCAGCTGGCCCCCACCACAGCAGCCCAGGGCCATTCGGTCACTGAGTTGCAGAGCTGCCGGAGCAGGGGCTGCAATGATCTGCCTGACTGTGCCACGGGCAGGGGCACAGGAGCAGAGTTTGGGCTCTGGGTAATGGGGTTGTACTTCAGTGGTTTCGGGATATTAATAGTGGGATTAACCTGAAACAGCCGCGGTAAAAAATTGATTATCAAGAACAATAAATCATCCCACACATGAAGGTAGCCCGGGGGTTTTTTTGCATTGCAAAGCCTTGTGTTTGTCTACAGGACTGTAACAATCCCCAGCACGGAGCAATACCCAGGAAAAAGCCAACCAAAATATGATTAAACGATTTTGGGAACGCAGAAGGCAAAGAAGGAGAAGGCTGCTGGACTTTACAGCTCTAAGAGATGGCCACAAGCAATGTGACTTCTTTTTCTGCCCCTCCCCACCTCTACCTGCTGACCAGTCCTTTCCAGAAGACTTTGGGAATGACTTTGCAGGGCCTGGAGCCAGGACAAGATGTGGCTGCTCTGGGCATGAAGGACATGGGAAGGAGCGTGGCTACTTCAGCATCCAGCAGCTGAGTGATGGCCTGCTCCCCCTGCATCCCAGAGCCCTGAGCTCTCTGGATTTGCTGGTGCAGTTTTCCATACCCAGCCCCTGGAATGCAGAAGGGTTACTGCTAAAGGCTCAGCCCCGCTGGATCCAGCTGCCTTCCCCCTACAGGGACAGGGATCCAACAGAGCTGCAGTGTTTGAGGGACATCGAAGCACCAGATACCCAAATCCACCCCACAAAATCCACAGCCGGAATGTGAACTCTCATTTCCTTGGAGGCACAAGTGAATAACTCCTGCACGTGGGCTGGAGTCATCTGTTCACAACTCCTGATCCAGACAGGAAACACTGAGTGAGCCCCGGGAAGGGCCCTGCTCACACCCAGAGAGGTGAATTGTTCCTTGCATTGGGGCAGAATCCTTGACCATACCAAATCCACATCCCCGGAGCTGGAGAGGAACGTGGCTGAGAGGGAATAAGGATGTGCCTCTCCGCCTCTGAAGCATGCTGTTTATAACATCAAGGAACATTTCAGAGGATAATTTTAAAGTATTCCACAGGCACAGAAGCAGGGAAAGAGCCATTTGGTTTGGGGTTAGAGTCCTCTGCTACACCCAGTCCCCATCCACACCAGCAGGACTTGGAGCACACCAGTGCCAGGGCTCTTTTCACTTCCAGGTTTCTCCTGGGTGCTCTCAAGTGCAGTTCAGCTGTAGGAAGGTGCTCAGGTATTTCTACAGCTCAGAAGGTCCCCGTCCCTTCCTTCAACTCTGATCTGCACTAGGAATCAGACCCTTCCCAGCCCTCTGGCTCTCCAGTGCTTGAGGAATTACACCACAGCTGCTCCGTGCTCCTTGTACCGAGGCTGAGAGTGGAGCAGAGTCTTCACAGGGACAGATGGGACAAGAAGTGCCAACTGCTGCCACTAATAAGTCAAAGCAAGTCCATCCATCCAATTCAAACCGCTGGGCCACAGCTCACTGCTTTAGTTTGGGAATTATTTACAGCCGGTGACAAAAATTAGATCCAAGTCACGGAGATCACTGAGACACCCAGGGATTGGGCCAGTTGGTACCATGGCATCTGCTGACCTGGATTAATATTGGCATCAGAGGAAAAACACCTACTGGGCTTGGAGATTTATTGGGAGCTGCAGCAAGTCTCCCCTGAACGCCCAGAAGGAGCCTTTTAGAGAGCCATGTCTGGGCCAGGAGCAATCCAGAGAGGGAGTGGCAGATGGGGTGTCTCAAAGCCTGGCACACATTGCAGTGGTGGGGGAGGCAGGGCTTGGAAAGTCTGGGGTGCGGGTGGGAGAACTGGCACCTCTTCCACAGAGATCCCAGAGGGGTGAGACTCCCCTGCTGCTCCCCTTCCCATTCCTGCAGCACTCAGAACACAGAGCTGATCCCCACATCCCCCAGGCCATTTCTTGGGGCAGCAGCAGACTTTGGGTAACAGTGGACAAGCTGCTGCTTTGCCAGGTAACTCAGCCTGGGCTGTAAATCAGCTCCAGGCTGCCAGTCCTTCCCTGCAGAGCCCCAGAGCAAGGTCAAAGCGAGCCCCCAGTGCTGCAGGAGCCTTGAATTCCCTCTGATGGGAAGAGCCCATCGATATCCCATCCTGTATCCCTCTATCCAACTCACGCTGATCCCATGACCCACTTCGTGGAGCAACCCAAAGCAGTCCCTTCGGAACGCTCTCGAGCCCACCTGCCACCAGCAGCACAGCTCCTGCCTCGCTGCCTTGCTTGTTGTGCCCACCCCAAAATAAAATACAATGAATTTGCGATAAAAAGGGGAAAAAACGTGTGGAGTTTCTCTTTGCCACCTCATTCTGCTGTTGGGTAGGACTCTGGCAGAGTCCAAGCTCCAGCTCCATTCCAGCCAGCCTGGCAATGGGAACGGGACTGGTTTTGCTCGTTCCTACCACAGACACCTTGTCCATCACTCCAGGAAACCTGGTTTTACTGTTGTCATGCACAAAAACACATTTACAATGGGTAAAATCCCCTCTCCGATTCTGATCCTGGTTTATTGGTACAGGAGGCCTAAATCCTGGGATTTTGCTTAAGAGGAATTCAGCTTGTCTATCTGCAATGCTCCGGCAGATAAGATCCAAAGCAGCAGGTGTGCACTTATCTGCTGCATCCACACCTGGAATTTTCTTCCCCAACGGCCAGCTCAAGCTCCCTGGTGTTCCTCACGTCAGTGTGCTGAGGTTAACTCCCAGTTCTGTTTGTTTTCTGTGTGATTTCCACCATTTCAATAAAGGTGTTTGTCACCAAACCCAGACCTTTCATATCTATAGACTGTACACACACATAGAACATCCCTCTCCTCCTCTGCCTCTCATTTAGAGAGCACGTGGGATTCAGGGCTGGATTCTCTGGATGGATTGCACCGAGCTGAGAGAGACACCAGATACACATTTCATTGCAAAAAGCCCAAACCTCCCCGTTTAAATCCCTTTGCCATGACTGATGGTTGGTATTTAAACAAGCACATCGCGTTTTCTGAAGCATTTTAGCCACTTTAATTAAAAACTAATATTTATAGAGCAGGACAGGTGTGCTGTACACCAGGAGGAAGTTACAGTCCCCACTTTGGCTTGCAGGTGGCTTTTTGCAGTCCCCGGCACATAATCACTGCTAAACTGGAATAAGCACCATCGATTGCTGTCTCTAATAGAGGATATGATTTTAAAGAGCTCACAAAACCAGGCTGTTCAAGCTTATTGTGTTTATTGATCGAGGCTGTGAGGACCATAATCACGTGTGGAACACCAGGTTATTCATCAGCTGTTGGCTTTTCAAAAGGAGCACCCAAAACTGCCCTAAACGGCATCAAACGAGTGCAAACGCTGCTGTGGGAGGGCTTTGTCACCATCCCATGACCACAGAGGGGAGTGGTGGGAGCGCTCCAGGCAGCAGCCACCAGGCAGAGCTGGCTCCTGACCTCTCCTGGGCAAACAGCAGAGCAGGAAAAGCCAAGCCCCACACCTCCCACAAAGCATCTCCTCAGCAGAAACAAGAGGGGAGGCAGCCCCTGGCCTCAGGTGCCCGCACAGCAAAGCAAAAATAGCAGCCAGCGGGTTGGGCAGCTTCTCATCTAAACCAGAGGTCAGGAGTTTCCTCTTCAAACCTGAACCTGGCTGCTGGCAAACACCTCATTTTCGTGCCCTTTTTAACTCGCCTCTTCTCATCCAGTGACTTCTGCTGTTACTGCCCAGGCTCCGGAACTGGGATGTGACAACGCAACTTATCAATGACCACTCCTCACCCTTTTTTTGCCATATCACATCCCGTACACGACCCTACAGCCTGGGCACAGCACCACTGTTCCTCAGGGTGGGAGATTCCTGCTACAGCTCTGGTGGTGTCTTGGGCTGACTTTATGCTGTGGATCCCCTATGGCTGCTCCATGCCCAGCCATGATTCCTGGGCCTTTCTGTGTCTTTAAAACTGGGTGTGAGAGAAAGAAAAAGCCAGAGGAACTTTTCAAAGCAGTTTTGTGTTCGAGGACACACACCCTGCCCTGCGTTCCTGCTGCTGCACAGCAGAGGCACCTTCCTGCTTTCCCCGGCCCTTGGCTCCTGTTCTCGGCAGAGAGAGACGCAGAGTTCAACTCCTTTGTTTCCCTGCGACTTTGGTTTTTCCTTCTTCTCTTCTGGGCTGTTCAGAGCACCAGAACATCAGAGCCTCCCTGGGAGCCCTCACACCTCGGCCCGGAGGGGCCCGAGAGAGAGAGAGAGAGAGCAAGAGCCCACACCCATGGAAAGGACTCTAAAATCTTCCCAGGTTTTCTCTCCACAGTGAGAGGTTTTATTATTTAGCATTATTCTTTTCCTGTGTGTTTGTTAAATAAATAGGGGGTTTTTTCCCTCTTTCACTTTCCTTTAAGGAATTCTTTTCCCAACCCTGGTGGAGGAGGGGTGGCTGTACCCTGCCTTCTATAGAGGGGACGTTCCTCCCAGAGCGCTCCTCCGAATTCTGTCTCAAACCGGGACAGGTGGGAACAGCAAAAAGGAGTTGTTGTTCCAGGGAGGGTGAACAGGGAGCAAAGGGTGGCACCAAGAAGAGCACAGCACCTGTGTGAGAAGGAGAGGAGCTCTAGGTTGAGTAAGAATCCTTTTATTTCCAGGCATATTCCCAAGAAACCAGTCAGGAACCCAAGGAACGAACCCACACATGATACAGCACAAAATTCATCTCCTGCCACAGCTGAAATTCATCTCCTGAGCCCTCCAGTGAGAGCCAGGGGGCAGACCCCCGGGCGGGGCTGCCCAGGGCAACCAGAGCCAGGTGGGACACATGGAGGGAGTTCCTTCAAGGACTGATTTTGCTTAAGAACTCCTGAATTACCCTGGCAAAAGGGCAGGAGGTGCAGATGAAGTGTCTTGCCTGGCTTTGGTACTGTCCTCCCTGTGTTCCTTGCACTCAGCAGCGTCAGTGGCTGCTGCCATCTCCTCTTTCACCAGATCATCTCTCTGTTCTCTTCGTCTCCGTTTTCTCCAACTTCACTCCAACTTTCCCACCACGGTCTCATTACAGATGCTTTTCCCAAGGAACACCTACATGATTTAATGCCTTTCTGGTGCCTAATCAAGCATTCCACTTAAAGAAGTCCTAAATTAGCCTTGCGTGTTCCTTGTCAGATCATTAGCCACGTTGGCTTTCCTGCTATTTTCCACTTAAATCTGGGCTTTAAGTGTTTTCTCTCTCCAAGTTTTTTTAAAGCATCATGTGCTATTTATCAAATAAAAGGTCTCAGTTGCTGTCGTGGTGTCACAACCCCTCAGTGCTGGGGATTTTTGCAGTGTACTGGAGTGACTTGAGCTCCTGTCTGCTGTGTGTTGCTGTTTATAGCAACAGCAAGCACTCAGCCTATTAAAGTTTGGGTTTTTCTGTCTGTGCCTTCAGGAGAAAGAGGAGACCAGAGTCTGGTGCTTGGGGAAAGCAGATCTTTGGTGTAGCAGGTTGATAGTTAAATGTGCAACACGACAGACAGCCCTTGTTTTGGAGGATATGCCCCAAATCAGGGAAAGGATTTGGTTCTTAGAAAGCCAAAGGAAGTTCAGTGGTGTTTGCAAAAAAAAAAAAGTCCTTTACAATTTGCTGCAGGCTGCAGAGTCACCCGTGTGAGAACAAGCTTTGCTTTTTCTAGCATTTCTTGTTAAAACCCCCTCCAAGTCCCCTGCCTAAAGGGTAATTCAGGATTTCCAAGGTTAACAATGCTAGCAGCCTCCTGGCCTGTGGGTCTGCATTTTTATACATATCCCAAATGCATCTCATTTACCACTTAAACGCTCTGGTTTGTACCGGGGGGGAAAAGCTTCCAAGATCAAACACTAGGCAGTGTCTGCTATTAAACTCTGCTAAAATGCTGTGGAACAGGGCTCGTCCTGCAGGGACAGCAGCTCCAGGAGCTGCAGGAACAGCACTCGTGTGTGGTGCAAACAAAGCTGCAGCCTCAGCCACGGCCCTGACCCTCGCAGAGACAAATGAATTTAAACAGTAATTACTTGTGCCAGACCTCAGCAAATGTCCTGTCACCAGAAACTTGTCTAAAACTAAAAATCTCCCTTTTCCTGGGGAGGAAAGGCACATCCTGAGCCGGCAAGGCTGTGGACTCTGCAAGGAGACAGCAGGAGGGGTGGGGAGCTGAGGTGGCACTGGGGACTCTACCCTTCGGGGTCCCCAATAGCCCAGAAGGAGCTGCAGATGGGGCCCACCCAGCCTGAGGTTCCTCTGCAGCTCTGAGAGCCTCTCTGAGCTAAGGGAGCAAAGGGAAGAAGGGAAGAAGGGAAAAAGGGAAAAAGGGAAAAAGAACCATTTCCAACAAGCAGCAGAGCAGGGGCCATCCAGCTGCATCCTCCTCCACAGAAATCCCGCAAGGGAATAGCAGAAGGAACTTGGATGAGGAAACCCTGGGAGTGTTTATTGGTGGCAGGAGAAAGGGGGCTGGAGGGTGTGAGAGGGGAGGGCAGGAGCCAGGTGCTCCTGGCAGAGCTCAGGGAGGAGAATTTGGCTGCACCAGCCTCGGGGTTGTGTGGATTGGAAGAGCTGGAGGTTTGTAGGGAGCAGTAATAGAGAGTAATAACTTTACAAATCAGTGGGAAAACGCTGGGATCTGGGACAGGCCCGCTGCTGGGACAGCAGCAATCAAGGGTTAACAGAGCCCCTTTGGGCTGGGGAAGCCTGGGGGGATGTGAGCACAGATCCCAAAGGGCTGCTAGAGCCCCAGAGCAGCAGCCTGGTCACCTTCCCAGCCCCTCGTGCTCGTGTCCAAGGGATGAGGGGTGTCAGGAGCTGTCTGTCTCTCCTGCCTGGCAGCTGGCAGCTCTCCTCCTCCTCTATCATCCTGCCCAGCTCATCGCCAGGTTTTTATGCAAAGCAGAAAAGCCTCATTAAGTGATGCTGAGAGCACTCCCCTCTCGGTGTTAGATGTGACACCCATCTAAGTGAGCAAAATGTTCTGGCTGGGTTAATGCTTTGTGCAGGTACAAAATGACTCGGGAAGGTGCGGAGTGGGGAGAAATCCGGCCTGGGGAGGAAGGGGAACTGACTGAGCTTGCAAAGTGTGTCAGTCTCAAAGCTGGGAAACAAGCCCAGACAGCCTCATTGTAAGTCTGATATTCAGCTGCACATGCCAAATGCCTTCTGACTTCCCTGACAGAGCTCCAGGGAGCAAATCCAGAAGGACAGTGACATCTCCTCTGGTTCATCAGCGTTTCCTGCAGTCCATGGACAGGCAGAGCTTGTTTTCATGCTCCAAGCCCTGTCCATCCAGCCCTTGGAGTCGCCCTGTGGGATTCCTTGGGATCTCTGGTCCTCAGGGGTTCAAGAAGCATTTGGACAACGCCCTCGGGCACAGGGTGGGATTGTTGGGGTTGCCCCGTGCAGGGCCAGGAGCTGGACTGGATGGTCTTTGTGGGTCCCTTCCAGCTCAGGACACCCTAAGATTTTAAAGCAGGCAGCTCTGCTGCAGCCAAAGGGGCTGTTGTGATTTCTACCGGGTGAGTTTGTCCTGCAGTTCCTCATGGCTGGAAGTCCCTCTGTCCATCACTTTCAGGAGCATCTGACCCAAAAAGTGTCAGCTCAGACCAAACCCCTGTGGAAGATGACTCGGTGTTGTGCTCAGAGGTAGGATGGGAACTGGAGCACCACCAGCCACGAGCTGGATGCCCGGAGAGTCTGAAGAGACCAGGGCACCTCTGGAAGGGATCCCGAGGACCAGGGTGCCGCAGGGCTTTGGCTTCGATTGCTTTTCTCTGAAAAGTGCTGTGCTGATGGTGTGATGGGAGCAGAGAGCTGGCACAGCACCTGAGCACCTCCGGGGAATCCTCCCTAGCTGGGCAGGTACAGGGAGCACCAGCACCTGGAACTGCTGGCAGCCCCCGAGGCATGGGAGAATGGCAAATTCTGACTCTTCAGCTCTGGATAATAGAAAAAGAAGCACTGAGATGGAGAATCCCAAATTAAAGCCACTCTGGGCATTGCCAGTGGTGCTTTTTTTTGGGGAGGGGGCTGGGAGAGCAGGGGTGGTAACAGCGCCGTGCACAAAGAGCTCTGGGTTCTGCTGCCCAAAGTCAGGAACTTGGAGCTGCTGGGGGAAGATTCTCCTGAACTGGTGTCTGAGTGAATCCCAAACACCTCAGAGCACCTGCAGCCCCCAAAACGGGGTCAGACAAGGATTATATCTTTCCTTTCTTCAGTAATTCCTTAATTGTGGAGGTCTCCGAAGGTTACAGAGGTGGCACCTGTGCAGCTGAGTCTTGCACTGGGAGCAAGAGTTCGATTGCTTCTCCTCTGCTTATGCCACGTAAAAATTGTTTTCATCTGTCTGCTGGAAAGCAGAGTAGAGGATGTAAAACTGCAGAATTTGTCAGTGTTTGAAGTATCCCTCCTCACTGCATCCCCTCCCATCCCCTCTCCCTGTCACTTGTCTCATTCAGGATGTTATTAACTCGCTCTCTGGAGCCGCGGCTCTGCTCACAGCACAGCGTTAAACCAAACAGAGCAACAGCTGCCTGAGATGCAGCAAAATTCATCTCTCTGCTCTCTTAGCTGGAGGCCTTGGCCCGCACCAGGGAGAAGGTAAAAAGCAATTCACACAGGAAAGCTGGAAAATTCAATGTGCCGTAGCAGAGAGGGAGGTTTAGGCCACGGGAGAGCCCTCTTGGTCCAGCAGTCCCTGCTGGCATTCCTGCTCTCCAGCAAGGGCACGGTGACAAGGACACGCTGATTCGGAGTCTTCATTCAGCTGCCCAGGTGAGCAGCTACTCAAAACCTACTCTGAATTCAGTTGTCTTAATATAGTTTAGGGTGAATGAAGATATTTTTATTGCAGGCTAAATGAGGTGTTTTTAATGTCAGCTACTAAATTATCGCGTGTAATCTGCTCGCCGCCTCCTGCTGAAGCAATGAGTGTCTGTGCTCGGGAGAGGCAGAGCAATTTCCCTGCAAATGTCTTCAGAGCAGCACGACTGTGACCTTACTCTGAGACTTGTGACAGAGGTGCTGCTGAGCTGCCACGAGCAGAAACCCCTCCCGAGCCCAGGGAGGATCCAAGAGGAGGCAAAAGAATTCGGGAGAGGGCTGAGACTTGTTGCTGGCTCTACCTCTGCAGAGGAATCATTTCCTCACTCACCACTTAGATTTTTTTTTATTTATTTGCCAGCTTTTCTTTAACGAGGATCTCGTTGATGGTATTTAGGGGCAGAAAGTGGATGGGGTGGGCAGCTCTAGCTCAGGCTGTACAATCACAGACTGGTTTGGGTTGGAAGGGACCTTAAAAACCATCTCGTTCCACCCGCCAGGGACACGTTCCCTTAGACCAGGTTGCTCCAAGCCCGATCCATCCAGCCTAGATCCAGGTCCAGGCTGATAATTCAGGAATGGCCACTGTGCCCACGGACTGAGACCAGCTTTCTCCTCCAGTGTTTGACTCCTGATGGCTGCAGGAAGAAGGATGAGCAAGCCTGAGGCTCAGCCCCTCTTCTCCTCTTCCCAGCTGGCAGCATTTCCCTCTCTTCCCAGAGCAATTCCCTGAATCATTCCCTGTGTGTGCCGATGTGTGTGCAGCCGTGGCTCCTGCAAACCCTTCATCCTCCGTGGGCTGCCGAAACCACGGCCACTTATTTTGTGTCTTCAGCACTTCCCACGTCCTCGCAGGGAGCATCTGGGATCAGGGCCTGGAGCTCCGGTGTCTCTGTGCCACACCCGTGGCAGAGCTGGAGTGTCCCCAGCCGCCCAAGTGGCTGCTGTGTCCTGCTGGGGTGGATCTCTGGATTAGCCACGTCAGGGCCCTGCAGCAGCTTTGCTGTTAAATCCCTGAGGGACAGAGCCCTTCTTACTCCCTTCTCCTGCACGGAGTGAGGTTGTTCTTCCAGTGAGAGAAACCTGCCTGGGTACGTTTTAGCCTCTGGAAGCGGCTCTGGAAGCAGCTTGGGCTGAGCAAAGCAGGGAACTCCAGCACCTGGAAAGAGATTCCGAGGGGGGTTATGCAAAGGGTGTTTAACATTCACGGCAGTGCTGGCTGCAGGGTGAGCTGCTCCTCCTGCATCGCCAGGAGCTCGGGGAGGGACACAAAGGCAGCTCCTGGGGAAGGAATAACATCATTCCCTACAATAATCCTGCTGGCTTTACCTCCTGCATCTAAAGTGATGAGATCAGGTGCCATCTAGTGTAAACCCTTCCTCTTAATGCACCTCCGACTCCATCCAGTTATTTCTGTCATTTCTTCCTTTCCCTGCTTTGATATGCAAGCTCTGAAACCCTCAGCAATTCAGCCCTTTCCCAGGAGATTCTGCAGCAAACACCTCACCAAGTCCTCCTGGCGCTGCCTGCAGTGCTAAAGGGAGGGCAGGAGAAAGATCCTACAGCAACACCTATTGCACAGCCCAGCTGGGGAAACCAAGCAAGGATGGGATGGGATGGGATGGGATGGGATGGGATGGGATGGGATGGGATGGGATGGGATGGGATGGGATGG
>VZTA01015013.1:72693-96913 GCA_013398855.1 Mohoua ochrocephala
GTGTCCCCCCTGCGTCCCCTGTGTCCCCCGTGCGTCCCCTGTGTCACCCCTCCGTCCCCTGTGTCACCCGTGCGTCCCCTGGGTCACCCGTGCGTCCCCTGTGCAGGGTTCCCGCTGCTGTCCCTCCATCTGTGCTTCCCTCAGCCTCCTCCTGTGTCCTGCTCTCCCCACCTGCCTCTGTGTCACCTTTTCCTCGTTCCCATGCAGGGATGAGCTGTTTGCCCACGTCAGAGCGTTCCAGGCTCCCCTTTCCTCTGCTCGGATCCAGCTCCCCGTGCTTTGTCAGCCCAGATGGGGACGGGATGGGCTGAAATTCATGGAATCACACACTGGTTTGGCTTGGAAGGGGCATTAAATCTCATCCAGTTCCATGGGCAGGGACACCTCCCACTATCCCAGGGTGCTCCAAGCTCCATCCAGCCTGGCCTTAGACACTTCCAGGGATCCAGGGGCAGCCACAGCTTCTCTGGGCAACACTCGATCCAAACCATCTGATTTACATCCTCACTCTGGGGCAGGGGACCGTCTCTCCCTGCTTCACCTGGCAAATCTGGCCTTAACCAGGTGTGCAGTAGGAGCTGCAATGTCCTTTTATCCGTCCTGCCTGCAGCTGATCCCTGGAGCAGCCGTTCTGGGGGCAGGAAGTGCCCGTGCCTGCTGCCCTGTGTCAGCTGACGTGGCTCAATCCCTCTCCCTGTAAAAGCTCCTGGGGTCCTGCCCCTGCAGCCCCCTCCCCTCCCCGGCAGCCACAGGGAGCTGCTTCATTCCCACTGGCACTAGGATTGCTTTGCTCAGTCCATCTGATCCCACAAGCCTAAACCCACCTGAGCCCCTCGGTGCAGCAGGAACGCCCTGGGATGGAGCAGGAAATAGTGACTGGACAAACTTCTTCCAATCGCTCCCTGCACGGTGCCGGAATGTGCTGTAAAGGCTCCCTCTGCCTCCCTCCTGTGGTATCTCAGCATTTCTTTCCCTTTGCTGCTTCATTCCAAGCCTGTGCCTTGCTTTTTTTGGGACGTGGTGCCAAATTCCTGGTGCTTTGCTGATGGATAACCTCCGCACTGACCTTCGGAGCTCGCCAGCAGAGCGATGCCCGTTATCCCAGTGCTCATTATCCCAGTGCCCGTTATCCCAGTGCCCAGTATCCCAGTGCCCATTATCCCGTACCCGTTATCTCTTAGCCCGTTATCCCAGTGCCCATTATCCCAGTGCCCATTATCCCAGTGCCCAGTATCCCATGCCCATTATCCCGTGCCCGTTATCCCAGTGCCCATTCTCCCAGTGCCCATTATCCCAGTGCTCGTTATCCCAGTACCCGTTATCCCAGTACCCATTATCCCAGTGCCCGTTATCCCAGTACCCGTTATCCCAGTGCCCATTATCCCAGTGCCCATTATCCCAGTGCCCAGTATCCCATGCCCATTATCCCGTGCCCGTTATCCCAGTGCCCATTCTCCCAGTGCCCATTATCCCAGTGCTCGTTATCCCAGTACCCGTTATCCCAGTACCCATTATCCCAGTGCCCGTTATCCCAGTACCCGTTATCCCAGTGCCCATTATCCCAGAGCCCATTATCCCAATGCTCATTATCCCAGTGCTCATTATCCCTGTGCCCATTATCCCAGTGCCCATTATCCCAGTGCCCTTTATTCTCTGCCCATTATCCCGTGCCAGTTGTCCCGTGCCAATTATCCCGTACCCAGTATCCCGTACCCGTTATCCCAGTGCCCATTATCCCCGTGCCCATTATCCCAGTGCCCATTATCCCGTGCCCATTATCCCGTGCCCATTATCCCAGTGCCCATTATCCCAGTGCCCGTTATCCCGTGCCCGTTATCCCGTGCCCATTATTCCAGTGCCCATTATCTCGTGCCCAGTATCCCAGTACCCATTATCCCGTGCCCATTATTCCAGTGCCCATTATCCCATGCCCGTTATCCCAGTACCCATTATCCCATGCCCATTATTCCAGTGCCCATTATCTCGTGCCCAGTATCCCAGTACCCATTATCCCATGCCCATTACCCCATGCCCACTACCCCGTGCCAGTTATCCCAGAGCCCATCCATCTCCAGCGAGGCTGTTCCTGCCGGGAGAAAAAGCAGCTCGAGGCTGTGGCGAGGGGGAGGAGGGCTCGTGGTTAATGCTCCTGGAATCCAACTGGGATCTTCCCACTCCGGCCTCCAGGGGAGCAAATCGCTCCTTTCATTAACAGGGAAGGTGAAGTGAGGGGGCTGCGTCCCTGCGAGAGGCGGAGGCGGGCAGGCTGCCCGAGGGATCCTGGCGATGAATTGCCATTGATTTCTGACATCCGTGCTCCTCCTGGGGGGGATTGTTGGAGATTGTTGGAGATGCTTTTACGCAGCCTCTCAGGGCCCTTGGGAAGTGGGGAATATGAGCGGGAAAATGGGGAAGATGGGAGAGGAAAGCCCTCAGTGATGTGAGACTGGCAGGGTTTCAGACGGGTGGCAGCTGCCAGTCTGGATCCCAGGAAAGAACACGATGTCCTGGGAGCTGTTTGGGTTTTATGGGGGTTTTTTAAAGGTAATTGTGGCACATGAGATGTGTGCTTCCTTTTTGGATCAGTTTTTAAATGATCTCCTTCGCTCTCAGAGGGCTCGACAGATAATTAAATAGAGTGTTGTTAGGGGATCAGCGGCCTCATGGAATCAATCTGCCCCTCTCTCTGGCACTTGCTGCTTCTGATGACATTTCTGGGCAGTCGGTGACTGTTTCCCTGCTAAAGGTTTTGGCACTAATTCCCAGATTCACATCAGTGATTTCTTTAGGCTGGGCTGCTGGCAGGTGAGCTTGCACACCGTGGTGCCAGCCCTAAACCTTCCACCCCAAGGTCCTCAAACACATCAGAGATGGGGCACAGCCAAATCTTATCTGAGGCTGGAGCAAAACCCAGCAGCACTGAGCAACAAATCCCTGCAATGGCTTGAGACAGGAGATGGAGATGCAGCCTGCAGTGTCTGATTCTGCACAGGGCATTAAGGAGGTGGGATTTGTTATTTGGGGGTGGCCGGGTGAGGTTCAATGTGCCTGTCAGAGAACCTGATATCCCAAAAAACTCACAGGATGAGTTCTCCTGTGGCTTTGTGGGGGTGTCTCTGCAGCCACCGCACACAGGACAATGTGTGGGAGGAAAACATTCTCCCCTGTAGAATTCCCACCCAGAGCCTGTCCTTTGTCAGTGTCCCCCTGTGCTGGGGGGACACCTCAAATCCTGTGTCCAGTTCTGGGCCCCTCAATTTGGGAAGGGCATCGAGGGGCTGGAGCGTGTCCAGGGAAGGGAACGGAGCTGGGGAAGGGGCTGGAGCACCAGGAGAGGCTGAGGGAGCTGGGAAAGGGGCTCAGCCTGGAGCAAAGGAGGCTCAGGGGGGACCTTGTGGCTCTGCACAAGTCCCTGACAGGAGGGGGCAGCCGGGGAGGTCGGGCTGTGCTGGCAGGGAACAGGGACAGGAGGAGAGGGAACGGCCTCAGGCTGGGCCAGGGGAGGCTCGGGTTGGAGAGCAGCAGGAATTTCCTCATGGAAAGGGTGGTCAGGCCTTGGAAGGGGCTGCCCAGGGAGGTTTGGAGTCCCCATCCCTGGAGGTGCCCAAGGAAGGCCAAGGTGGCACTCAGTGCTCTGGGCTGGGGACAAGGTGGGGACCGGGCATAGCTTGGACTCGATGGTCCTGGAGGTCTTTTCCAACCTCAGTGATCCTGGGATTCTGTGATAAGAACTCTGCTGAAAAGCTTCTCCTTTTGTCCCAGGGAGCTGGGATGATCTGTGTTGTCTCTGGGCAGGTTCTGGCCCTCCCTCTTGCTCTGGTGGCTTCATAAGCAGGGCTGGCAGCAAAATCGAGGTTGGAGGGCTGGTGCCAGCCTGGTGGCACTGTGGCACCTCGCTGGGAATGGGGACAGTGAAGTGCTCAACGCTTGAGCAGCAGCTGGGCACTGGGATCAGCAGGATGAAGGCTTCCAAGGGGGAGGACACAGTGGTGAAACCTTCTTTGGGCTCCTGTCCCAGTGCTCAGGTCACTGCCCAGGGAAGAAATTCTTCCTCATGTCCAGGTGGAACTTCCTGGGATCAGTTCCCATCCATTCCTCTTGTCCCATTGCTGGGCCCCACGGAGCAGAGCCTGGGCCCTGCTCTGAGCCCTCCCTGCAGACAGGGACACACAGGGATGAGGTCTGGCCTTGGTAAAACCTGAGGGAAAAAAAAAATAACCCAAAAGAGAGGGGAAGCGCAGCATTTCTCCCTGTGCAGGGAGGTGGATGGAAACTCTGCTCTCCTGGAGCTCAGCACAGCAGCTGCTGGTGGATTCTGCCCTGGTTTGGATGCAGGTGGAAGCTTCCCCCGCTTGGCTCACCTGGTGCCTCGTCACTGTGAGCTCCTGGTGCCAAGCGCTTTGTTAACGTCTGATCCGAGTGGGGCTGCACAAAGGTTTTGTAGATCTGTGCCAGATCCTGTCCCATCCCTGCCATGCTCCAGCGTGGAGCACACGCCGTGCTGTTATCCCGGGGAAAGCGAGGGAAAACTGCTTCCCTCTCATCTCCTCTCACAGCTGTGGCAGCTGCAGTCTAAAGAGCTGGTGCCTGCTGAACAAAAAACTTCCTGGGAGCTCAGATGTTTGAGCAGAACTGACTTTAGTGGTCGGCAGGTTGGGGAAGGGGTTTGCACCCCTCACAGGGAAGAGTTCCTTCCCACTATCCCATCTAATTCCACCATCCCTCGGCGTGAAGCCATTCCCCCTTGTCCTATTACTCCATAGTCCCTCTAAAAGTCCCTTAAAAATCTTTCGTGGGTGTCACTGTCCTCCCCCACCTGTGATCACCCAAAAGGTCTCCAAGAGGTGCAGCTCAGCAGCTGCCCAGGTCCCAAAGGTGTGTCCTGAGGGGCTCCTAAGTGAGGGAGGGTCCCTGATGGGCTCCTCTTCCAGCCCTGCCCTGGGCTGAGGGTTTTTTGGGAAGGAAGCTCTGTGCTGGGCAGGAAACTGCTTCTCTCCCTGAGTGCTGGAGAGACCTCAGTAAGTGTATAAAGGACTCGCCAGTGTCCCCAGCAGCCTCTCTGGGAGACACTGCCACCAGCAATGTCCTGATGGGCACCGCCAGCTTCTGTCCACTCCTCCTCTCGTGTCCCCTCTTGTTTGGAGGCTGCCAGGGAGTCCTGGCCCTCCTGCTGCCTCCAGCTGTGCAGCTGCTGCCCTCCCCTCCCCTCTGGCTCTCTGCTGTCACCTCCATGCAGAAAACATCGTGCTCCCGAGATCTCCCTGCTCCTGGTGGCCCTGTCAGGGGAGCTGCAGGGGGACATAAAAATCTCCGTGTAAATCTCTGCCCTCTCATCCCTGCGAGTTTCACTGCGTGTGCCTCCAGAGAGCAGCCCTGCTGCTGTGCCTGCCCTGCCAGGGGGTGACATTTGGCTGAGGCTAAATGTGTCTGCCAGGCTTCAGCAGCCACCTCTGCCCTGTGCCCGGGGCAGGCTGTGACACTCCACGGTGCCCAGCGTGAAACCCCTGCCTGTGCCCGGGGCAGGCTGTGACACTCCACGGTGCCCAGCGTGAAACCCCTGCCTGTGCCCGGTCCCTTCTCCGGTGCCTGGTGTCTGCCCTGCGTGGTACAAACCCCAGAGGGTTTCCTTTGCTCCTTCTCTGCCCTGCCAGGATGGATTTTCTGAGGGAGGGAGGGAAGGGGATCCCTGTGCCATGTCCAGTCTTTCCTTAAGCACCTCCAGGGGTGGGGACTCCAAACCTCCCTGGGCAGCTCCTACCAGTGTTTAATCACCCTTTCCATGAGGAAATTCCTGCTGATGTCCATCCTGAGCCTCCCCTGGCCCAGCCTGAGGCCGTTCCCTCTCCTCCTGTCCCTGTTCCCTGCCAGCAGAGCCCGACCCCCCCCGGCTGCCCCCTCCTGTCAGGGACTTGTGCAGAGCCACAAGGTCCCCCCTGAGCCTCCTTTGCTCCAGGCTGAGCCCCTTTCCCAGCTCCCTCAGCCTCTCCTGGGGCTCCAGCCCCTTCCCAGCTCCGTTCCCTTCCCTGGACACGCTCCAGTTCTTCCTTTGAGGGGCCCAGAACTGGACACAGGATTTGAGGTACAGGGGTATGATGATGTTATGCAGACTCAAAAGAGGTTTTATAGAGATGGCAGTCCAGATGGGACATCTCAGGGTTCATTCTCCAATGATCACCTCAGTCCATGGTGGAATCAGCCCAAGTTTGCCCCCCTTGAGAGGCTTTGAGTTGACCCATTTGGGGCCCGGTGTCCTTGGAGTGGGAGCCTGCAGAGGTTTGTTGTGTGTGAGCAGCAGGAGAGAACAGCAGCTCCCAGGGCACAGGAACCTTCAGAGTCACACACCAGAAAAGTTCAAACCTGAGGCATCACTGGGGCTGTTGGCTTTGCAGTCCTTGTGGCAGCGCTCCGGGCACACGGTGACCTTGGGAGCATGTGACAAGTTTGCAGCCAAGTTGCTCTGTGTGATGGAGAGGCTGAACTGGGGTTTGAGCTGGATTCTCTGTGGCTCTGGCAGGGAGGGACAGGAGCGCTGCCAGGTCAGGGCTGGGATCCAGCCAGCCCAGTATTACTGACAATTTTACCCTTTACTGAGGAGCTGCTGGTTTTAGTTCTTCCCGGCCGCAAGCTTTGCTCAGCAGCTTCTCTGCTCAGTGGGGACAGGAGACCTTGCAGGAGCAGCTCATCAAAATGATGTATATATGGGAAAAAAACCCCAAACACCTCCTTTCTGAGAGCAGATCCGCAGTGCTGATGTTCCTGAGGCCTCTGGAGGGATCAGCATTTACAGCTGTCCCCAGGGAGAACTCCTCTGTGTTAATTTAAGTTTCCTGTGTCAGCTTCTCACAGTGGAAGCTGGAGGGGCCAGAGGAGCGATTGCAAATCACCTCCTCTGGGCCCCAAGGTCATCTCTGTGCGTGCTGGTGTAAGTGTGTGTATGTACTTAGTAATTATTGCACTCGTTAATTGACTGCTTGTGCCGGGGAAGGCAGCTGGTGACTACATGGCTGAATTTCTGGGAGTGCTGTCGATGTTCCCTGAAGGCATCAGGAGCTGTTCCAGTGGCAGAGGTTGGAGCTGTGGGGACAGAGCTGGGGCTGAGCTGAGGCTTTTCCCACACTGGGTGTTGTTTGCTGCCAGCACGGTCATTGAGAGGCTGACATCCACGTTCAGCCTGGAGGGGAGAGGGCTCCAGGGAGGTCTTGGAGCACTTTCCAGTGCCAAAAGGGGCTCCATGAGAGCTGGAGAGGGACGTGGGACAAGGATCAGGGCTGCTCTCCTCCAGCACTGCTCTCTGTCCTGCTCTGACTCCTCTCCAGAGCTGCAGAAGCTGCTCAGTCCCGAGTTCATCCTGGGCACGGCTCTGCCCACCTCACCTCCCCACTTTGCTTCACTCTGCTCTTTCCCTGGCTGATGGGAAAGGTTTTCTCCGTGTTTTCCCAGCAGCAGCAGCTCTGCCTTAACTCTGTTGCAGCCAGGGGAGAACAGAAAAATCCCAGCTTTTCCCACCAGGTTTTTATGCAGCTCCATCATTCAGTCGGTGGCTGCAGAGGAGCTGGAGATCTTTAAGCCTTGAGAAATGCAAAGCTGCGTCCCCCAGAAGCCCAGGCGGCCCTGTGGGCATTAACCCCTTGTCCTTGGCTTGTGTTGCAGGTGCTGAAGGGCTGCAAGAAGCTGAACCTGTCGGTGCACTCGGTGGGGCGCATCCCCGGGGGTTATGTCACCAACCACATCTACACGTGGGTGGACCCCCAGGGCCGCAGCGTGTCCCCCCCCACGGGGCTGCCCCACCACCAGAACAGCTCCCTGCGCAGGGACAGCGAGAAGAGGAGCCACCTCCAGCTCCTGCAGGAGGGGGATGAGAAGAAGGTGAGCAAAGGGGGATCAGACACAGCCCTGGGGGCCTCTTCCCATGCAGATCCCGACCCTCTTTGTTCCCCCTGGGTTTGTCATCTGTCGGGGTGGCCTGGCTCTCCTTTAGCATCCTAGTTTTCTCCCTTGGGCTTTAGCTTTCCCCCTGTGTGCCCCGAGGAGTCCTGAAGGATGGGATGGGTTGGCTTTGTTCCCGTTTGACACAGGGAGAAGCTGGGCTGGAGGGGAGGAATTTTCCAGCCTGGTCTGGCAGGGAGGATCCTGCCAGGAGCAGCCACCAAACCAGGAGTGGGTTTTAAGGCTTTTCCCAAAGGAGGTTGTTTGGCTGGACATCAAGGGACTGACATCCACGTCCAGCCTGGAGACAGGAAAGCTCTGGGGAGACCTCAGAGCCCCTTCCAGGGCCTAAAGGGGCTCCAGGAATGCTGGTGGAGAGGGACTTTGGGCAAGGCCTGGAGTGCCAGGACACGGGGGAATGGCTTCCCAGTGGCAGAGGGCAGGGATGGAGGGGATATGGGGAAGGAATTGTTCCCTGGGAGGGTGGGGAGGCCCTGGCACAGGGTGCCCAGAGCAGCTGGGGCTGCCCCTGGATCCCTGGCAGTGTCCAAGGTCAGGCTGGATGGGGCTTGGAGCAGCCTGGGACAGTGGGAGGTGTCCCTGCCCATGGCAGGGGTGGCACTGGATGGGGTTTAAGGTCTGTTCTAATCTGTGTCACTCGTGGATGTGGAGGGCTGGATCCCAGAGTGCATTCCTGCCCTTCCTCCTGCATTGCAGATCTTTCCTCAGAGTGTTCCTGGGAGGCTTTCTTGGATCTCTTGGCAGTTTTGTCTTAAGTTAAAAAAAAATAACCCCCCAATTTTTCTCTTCCAAAAGTGCTCTAAAATAAACCAGATGATTTTCCTTTTCCCTTTGGGGAGAGGCAGCCTGAGCCAGGAGGGGCCTGAGGGAAAACCCTCGTGAGGGAAATAGGGAATGGTTTCTGTGGTGGTACCAGGGGAGTGTGGTCAGTGCCGGGCCTGGATCCCGGGCCTCTGACAGGAGGAAACCATCAGCACCTCGAATTTCCAGCCCTGCTCTCTGGCTGGGAGCTGCCCTCCTTTAAACAGCCCTCGGTGTAAGGGAAGCCAGCACAGGGTGTCCGAGCTGCAATATCTGATCCCGGGGATTTAATGTCTCCTCTCCCTCGGAGCTCCCAGGGGCAGCCAGGCCTGCAGGGGTGTCACTGCAGAGTCACAGTGCTCGGGTGCCCGTGGAGTGAAGGGACAGACGGACAGGGAGCCTCATCCTGCACAAGCAGGACGTGGATGTCCTCACTGCCACCCGTGGAATAGCAAAGTGCTGTCCCAGGGGTAAACACCGGCTTCCCAAAGACACAGAATTGCTCGGAACCTCGATTATTTCCATCCTTTTATCCTGAAACCCCTCTGTCTGTGCCCAAAATGTCCTCAGCTCCTGGAAAGGAGCTGTGGAAGGGTCTGGGAGCTTCCCATCTCGGCTGGAGGGAGAGAAAAATCTAATACAGGATGAGGCAGTTTGCTGATGAAATATTCATGCGGGCCACAAGGGAGAAGGGCCTATTATTTTTATTTTAAGGAGAGGAGAAAAGCAGGCGCTGCTGGCTGGTGTCCCCCACCCCCTGCCACCCCGTGTCACCTTGACAGAGCAGCAGCAGCTCTGGGAAGCTGTGGGGAGTTGTTTCTGTGCACATCACTCCTTCAGTCCTCGCTCTGTGTGGACATGAAGTGTTCAAAACCCCCCAGCTGAGTGTCCCCTGCCTCTGTGTCAGCCTCGTGTGATCCTGGCCACCCGCAGAGCCCTGGGAAGATGTGCCAGCCCTGAGTGTGCTCCTGCTCGTCCTGGTGGCCTCCTGGCCTCAGCTGCCTTTGCCCCAGGTGTGAGGAGTGGCTCTTCCAAAATCTGAGCTTGTGTCCTTCCATTCCTTGGTGCTGCTCCACAGAGTCAGGCGGCCCTTTGGCTTCTTCAGGGAATCCCAGACTGGTTTGGGTTAAAAGGGACCTTAAAGCTCATCCAGTGCCACCCCTGCCATGGGCAGGGACACCTCCCACTGTCCCAGGCTGCTCCAAGCCCCGTCCAGCCTGGCCTTGGGCACTGCCAGGGATCCAGGGGCAGCCCCAGCTTCTCTGGGCACCCTGTGCCAGGGCCTGCCCACCCTCCCAGGGAACAATTCCTTCCCAATATCCCATCCAGCCCTGCCCTCGGGCAGTGGGAAGCCATTCCCTGTGTCCTGGCACTCCAGGCCCCTGTAAATTGTCTCCCTTCATCTTTCCTGTCAGCTCCTTCAGGCACTGCAAGACCACAATGAGGTCACCCCTGGTCTCTTCTCCAGGCTGAACAATCCCAATTCCCTGGCGTTTCCTCCCAGCAGAGCTGCTCCATCCCTCTGATCCCCCTGGTGCCCCCTCTGGACTCTCTCCAGCAGAGGATCACACTTTAACCCCAGGACAGGGGCTGGAGGCCCCTCTGTTAACCTGGGAAGAATCCATGACCGTTGCAGGAAACATTTGAAGCTCTCGGTGATGGGGTGCAGAGGGGGGATGCAGAGGGAGTGTTCAGCCTTCTGCTGGCCCCACTCCGTGGTGACACGCCAGCAGGGCCACCGGTCACCGCCTTCAGTGCACAAAGCTCGGAATGCACTTTGCAACAGCCTCCACTCCCCATTTCCCATCAGTAAGACCAGAAAAAAAGAAAATTACTGGCTGCCACAGCTCTGAAATGCTCAAGGCTGCCCAGACACCTCCGTATCCAGAGGTGCCCTGCTGTGCCAGCTGACGGGGGAGGCAATTCCCCCCGCTCCAAGGCTGCTGGCAGCGAGCAGAGCCTGCCCTGGCTGGTGGTGGAGAGGGGTGATTTGCTGTGACACTTCCTGCACACAGCCTGCAGGGCATGGATGAGCTGAGGCGCTGTGTCCTGAATCACTGAGCCCCGTGGAGGGGTGGAAACGTGTCCCAGAACAGGGGAACAACCTGCCTCGGTGTTTTCTCTCCTTTTATTTGTGTGTGTAGATTTATAGGTAGCTACAGACATATAATTAACTGCTGAAAGTGGGGTTATTCTGTTCACAAAAATGCAAATAACTGCAACAAACCCCTGGTTAATTCAGCCCAGTCAACCAGAATTGACAGGCACCGAGGCCTGTTTGATTTGTGGGTGGTTTTACACTCTGAGGGAAGAATTGGTTGGTTATTTTTTTTTTCCCCACACTCTCTCCTATTTCTAATCGATCTGAATGTCCTGGAATGAATCTGCCAAAGCTTTCAAACGGGCAGGGTTTGGGGGAGCACAGCAGAGCAGCTCCAGCCCTGCAGCAGGAGGCTGGAGCGAGCGAATCCAGTGCTGCAGCTCAGCACAGCTGCAACACCACTGGAGGCAGAGGGATATTTCCAGCTTTTCCAAGGTTAAATTCAAGGCTGGTGGAGGCATCTGGCGTTCTTCAGGCAATAGAAATATCCCTGTCTGGCTGCCTGTTCCCCCAGCACATCTGCATGCCGGGAAGGATGGGTTTGTCACTGAGTTTAAGGGGTTGATTATCCGGAGGCAGAAGGATTTGTTATCCAAAGGTTTGAAACGGGAACCACCGCTGCGAGGTGTGTGATGGTGTAACTGATCCATCCCGGGATCTGTGGGGCCATCCCGGTGGGATGAGCTGTGGAACAGGGTGGTCGGGCTCTGGCTGAGCTCACAGGGTGGCTTTGGGCAGTGCAGTTCAGCTCCAAAGGCAATTCTTGGCCTGGGGCTTTGCCCACGTTTTCCTGTGGGCCCCGGGATTCCTTCACTTCCAGCTGTGGAAGAATCCCCACCGAAAGGATTTGGGGATTGGGGATTTGGCAGCTGGTGTGGCTTTGCCCACGTTTTCCTGTGGGCCCCGGGATTCCTTCACTTCCAGCTGTGGAAGAATCCCCACTGTAAGGATTCAGGGATTGGGATTTGGCAGCTGGCTTGGCTTTGTCCACGTTTTCCTGTGGACACCGGGATTCCTTCACTTCCAGCTGTGGAAGA
Organism: Mohoua ochrocephala; assembly: GCA_013398855.1. Taxonomy (NCBI): domain Eukaryota; kingdom Metazoa; phylum Chordata; class Aves; order Passeriformes; family Acanthizidae; genus Mohoua; species Mohoua ochrocephala. The sequence goes on from VZTA01015013.1 coordinate 84,580, forward strand.
ATCCCCACCGAAAGGATTCGGGGATTGGGATTTGGCAGCTGGCTTGGCTTTGCCCATCCTCCCCCAGGCAGAATCCAGCCTGCCCCGAGCTCGGGTCAGAGGCTGTTCTGGGTGAGCAGAGGAAGGTGCTGAGATCTGGGCCAGCTTTTCGGTGTAGACCTGACCTACCACAGGTGATGGCTCTGGAGAAGGGACGTGAGAATTCAGGGAATGTTGGGCTGAAGGAGCTGCTGGCAGGTTCAGCCTGTGCCTGTGCGAGGTGTCACAGGTCCTTGTTTTCCCTGTCTGCGCTGCGTGTGGCAGGTGCCGTGTTCCCCAAATTTAGCATTTTCCTGGAGGTGGAATCGGTGAATCCAGCGTCTCATCAGAGCCCTGTGCCCACAGGTGGAGTCACCAGTGGCCGGGAAGTGTGAAAGGGAGGGTTTGCAATAGTGCAAAGCTCTGGGAAACGTTGCTGGAGCCGCAGCAGGTGTCAGACACGCAGGTGACAGCCCCCAGCCCCATCCCAGGATGTCACTGCCTGCTGGAGAGCTGGCACCTGCTCCCTGTGATCACCTTCTGCTTCAGAGCACTTGGATTTTTATCGTCTGTCCAGGCTTAAAGCCCCCTGGATTTGTCACAGCAGCAGCAAGGGCCCTTTGTGCCGTGAATTGTCATTGATGGACCTGGACCAAGAGCTGATTTCATTAGAAGCACTTCGGAAACCCTCAGACAGCGAAAACTCGGAGGTGCTGCTGAGCTGGGAGGAAGATGAAGTGTGCAGAGCGCTCTGGCAGTGCCGGGCTGCGAGTTCTCTGAGAAGCACCATTCCATCAGCTGAATTGGTGCCTTAATGTGCTTATTGCCAGGGGAGCTGCTTCTTCCTTCAAGCTCTCGGCGCAGCAGAAGAAAGAAAAACATAATAAAGAGAGTGTGAACAGCTCCTCGTCTTCAGGCAGTTCTGCAGCCAAAAGTAGCTGTAATTATTGCAAAAAAAAAAATAAAAAAAAAATATATATAAAATACCCACGCTAACATTGCGTGGCTTGAATGTTTGAGACACTGCTGGTGCCTACTTGAGCATGAAGGATAAGAGACGCAGGAGAGGGAAGGAAGGATTTCTTTCTGTTGGTTTGTAATGACATTTTTCAGTGTGAATGATCCCGCTCCCCCACGTCTCTCGCTGTTTGCTCGCTCTGACCTTGCTGGGCTTTGATTTTGTTTACAGCTTTAAGGATATCCAGGCTAGTGGGTGGTGGGGTGGGGGTTGGTTTGGTTCCCTGTGGGACTGGAATGTGGGATGTGAGCCACTGGTGCCCCAATGCCCTGGGGATTAAAGGCGTGGAATGATTTGGGTTGGAAAGGATCTTTAAATCCCATCTAATCCAACCCCCTGCGGTGAGCAGGGGCATCTTCAGCTACACCACATTGCCCAGAGCCACGTCTGAGCTGGCCTTGAATGTTTCCAGGAGTCATCCTTCTGCCTCCAGCATTCTGTAGCTCTGTCCCAGCAGACTCACCCCAAAATGTCCTTTGTGTCACACCTCAGCTCACCCCGAGGGGCAGCAGTTCCATTTAATTGGGTTTTTAAGCACTTTAAGTTGAAAAAGCACCCAAAAGTGGCAATTGCTGGGTGAGCCAAGCCCTGCCCCGTGGGGAGGCAGCGCTGGCCTCAACAGGAGCTGGACTGAGGCTTGGGAGGGGCAGAGGACTTGGTTTGGTCACTGTCCCTGTGCTCTGGTGTCACCTCTCAGCCCTGGGAGCTGCTCCCTGTCCCCAGTGCTGGACATTGAACACCCTTGGAGGTGGCAGCCCAAGGCCTGGCGTGGCCTTAGGGAGCTGCCCTGGGCAGGGGGTGACACTGGGACAGCTCTGATGGCTCTGGCACCCCCCAGCTGCTCCCAGTGATGCCTTAGGTTTGAACTTTTCTATGTTTCAAACCCTGCCCTGCCTGGTGTGTGACTCTGAAGGTTCCTGTGCCCTGGGAGCTGCTGTTCTCTCCTGCTGCTCACACACAACAAACCTCTGCAGGCTTCCACTCCAAGGACACCGGGCCCCAAATGGGTCAACTCCAAGCCTCTCAAGGGGGGCAAACTTGGGCTGATTCCATCATGAACTGAGGTGATCCTTGGAGAATGAACCCTGAGATGCAAATGAACCCAACTTCTCAAAGTGGGAAGAACCCGTGAGCCAGGGTCCATCTGGGGTGGAGCCTCTGGACTGCCCAGGGTGAGCCTTTGAAGGCCCTTCAAAGAAACACCTCCTTTTATTCTCTTCATTCTTGTCTGTTCTCTGTGCTTTAGGTGGCCACTCAAGGCATCACCAGGACTCAGTTCATGGCTGTGAGCTGGCTCTGCCTCCCCACACTCTGTTTGCAGGCTGTCTAGACACAAACTGTGGGGTTTCCTCAGGAAGCAGGAGGAGGATGAGCCCTGCCAGCCTCCCGAAGTGCTGTTTGTGTTGTGTGGCAGCAGTAATGGCCTGGAAATAGCTGTCAGCGTGGCTGAAAGCTCCTCAGCCACACAGCCGTGTGCTGAGCCCAGTCTAGGCAGGCTAATTCCTGTCTGAAAGGCCTTTTTCTAATGGCAAAATTGAATCTGTCAACAGGTAATTCCATAAACCCAGACAGAAGGAATCCCGTGCAGGAATCAGCTTGGAGCAAATGCCTCGCTGATGATGGCATTTTTTTTTCTTCTCCCTTCATTTCCTGCTGCAGGAGATGGCAGATGTTTCAGTGTTGAGACAGAAATTAAAACTGTGACCTTGAACTTCCCGACGTTTCTGTGTGAAGCACGCAGGAGTCGCCTGGGGCCGGGCACGGCCTGGGAATGGCACGGGGAAGGAGGTGGGGACTGGGCAGTGACGGTGCCGTGGTGAGCCTGGGAATCCTGGCAAGGTGTGGGGGGTGACCTTGCCTGGATGTTACTGTGTCCCCAGGACCTAAAGGGGGTCCAGGAGAGCTGGAGAGGGACTGGGGATGAGGGCATGGAGTGACAGGACAAGGGGGAATGGCTTTAAGCTGAAGGATGGTAGAATTAGATTGGATATTGGGAAGGAATCCTACCCTGTGAGGGTGGGGAGGCCCTGGCACAGGGTGCCCAGAGAAGCTGGGGCTGCCCCTGGATCCCTGGCAGTGCCCAAGGCCAGGCTGGACGGGGCTTGGAGCAGCCTGGGACAGTGGAAGGTGTCCCTGCCCATGGCAGGGGTGGAATGGGATGAACTTTGAGGTCCTTTCCAACCCAAACCATTCCATTATCCTCTCATGTCCTCAGTTTCCCCCACAGAAGAGCTGCCCTTGTTTGCTGCCTGGTTTAGGATGGTGTCAGGACAGTTTGGGTTTAGGAGCTTGGAGTGATCCCAGCTCTCCCTGAGGGGTGTTACAGCTTCTCACCCTGAGTGAGCTTCAGCCAGGGAGGAGGGAGGAAGCATCAAGTGGAACTGGAACCAAAATGCCCTCTTTGGGCCAAGCCTTGGCACTGGGCTGTTAATCACACATGTGCCAGCCTGAGTGGAAAAGCCCAAGCAGAAGGGCTTGGCCCGGGGAATGTTGTGTTGAGGATCTGTTCCCAGAGGGACCCTGGATCATCACTGTCCACTGGGAATGACTGGGAACCACTGGGAATGACTGGGAACCACTGGGAACATCAGCCTGGTCACAGGCTGAGCTCCCTCCTTGGGCAGCACAGCTGCGCTCGTGCCTCAGTGTCACCTCAGAGCCGTGTGTAGGGTGTGGGGCCAGGCTGGCAGGAGTGTGACAATGCTGTCCCCGGGCCAGCCAGCGTGGCAGGGCCACCCCTGCTGTCACCACCCCTGCGCTGTGCCCATCACTGGAGACAGAGACCCTCGGGAAGGGAGTGCAACTTGTCCCCTGTGGTCCCTAAGCCCTCAGCATGGAGCGGCTCAGCCTTCGCTTCATCCCGGCCATCAGCTCATCCCTCTGCTGCTCCTTCCCTCCCCACCCTGACCCCCCTGAGCCTGCCCAGGCCTCGCTGCCTTCCCCAGCCATTCCCAAAACCTGCAGTGTGTCCATGGGCTGGACGATCCCTGCTTGTTTCCCTGCCACGCTGTTCCCGGCAGCTCCTGCCGCAGGGCTCGCTCAGGGAGCCGGAGCTATTAGCTGATTAAGAGATGCAATTAAACCCTCAGCAACCCGACTTTCTGGGCTGCCAGCAGCGATGTCTTTTCCAAGAGTGCTGAGGTTTTTCCACACAGCTCAGGTTTGCTGGTTTTCGTGGTTCCAGGCTTTCTGAATCCGTGGCTTTCCTGCCTCTGGAAGCGCCCGGTGCAGGGGTGAACGAAGCTCACGTGGCAGCACCTCAGCTGCAGAGGGACAGCTCTGGGTATCTCTTACTCCATGTGATGCTCTCCCCATGTGGGGGGAGCAGCTTCTCAGCTTACCAGGATAGTGTGAAAGGGAAATGGAAATGTCTGGATGCGGAGCTGCCCCTCCTATTGCTAACCCCAGCCCATATAAATGTCGTGCAGGGACTTAGAGAGGGAATTTTGTCATTCCCAGTCTCTTTTGCCCTGATCTCTGAATCCAGGCACCTCGCTGCACTTCTCCTACTTGTATTTTTCCCAAGACTGGGGAATTTTTGAGAGGCACAGCCACGGTGGGGTGAAAAACTTACAGCAGGGAAATCCCAAATGCCATCAGACAGATGGGGAGACAACAGCACTTCAGAAAAGCTGAATATTTTCCTAATTTTCAAAACCACTCAGCAAAGTGTTCTGTGGTCCAGAGCAAGGTTTCCATGGGAAGAGAAAACCAAACTGCCCTTGGATGTGACAGGCAGCTGCTCCTTCAGGTGGGTTCAATGCCCGGATCGTCTCTCCAGCCTGAAGCGTGAAGGTTTCTGTAATTCCTTTCTAATCCTTCAATGCTAAAATTGCTTCCAGCACTTTCTGCACTTGAAAGCAGGGAAAGGAAACCCAGTGAACATCAGTTTTTTTCAGAGGAAGATGCTGGTCCAGGTAGTTGATGTCTTACAGTTCTCATTCCAGCTTTGCATCCATTTCTCTAAGTCCAAAGTGTGCAGCCTTAGGTAGATTTGTGTCCTGCTGCCGATTTCTGTGTTTCTATCACCGAGAAAGAAAATGGGTTTTCAAAACCAGCCACTCTAAGACTGGCCTGGATTCCCTCTGCGACTCTGTGTCCTCTAGAAAGATGGATTAATTACTGACTTGAAGCTGGGAATTATTTTGCCATCCAGGTAAATGTGCAAGATTTTGGTTCGACTGCAGCGAAGGGCTTTAAATATAAAAGCCCTTCACAAACATCCTGTTTCTGGTTGTTTCTATCAGCGTGAAACACATTTTGGCTTCCCTCATTTGTTTTTATTCCCGCTGTCTGCTTTTCTCTAGAAATGAGTTAAAACTTGGGAGCGAAGCAAAAAAACAACCCTGGAGTTATTCATTTCGAAAGTGTCACGCAGCGAGCGAACAAAGGCCGTTTTAAATGGAGAGTCCTCGAGGGAGCCGAGCACAGGCTGGCTCATGCACTCGAAATTCTCACCCGAACACCCAGAGATCTGTCAGGCCCCGCGAGGAGGAGAGGGTGGAGGAAGGCAGATGGAAGCTGGGTTTGCACATCAGCCTTCGGTGGGGAGAATGTCTGTCCGGGTGCTGCCTGGCAGGGTGTGGGAAATGCGAAATGTCTTCTGCAGTGCGTGCTGGATGGATGGGAAGTTTTGTCCTGGTGTTGTTAATTGGAGAGAATCAGGCTCGTGGCCGAGAGGAGGAGCCCCCCATGGGGTTTGTCCTGTGGGGAGAGCACCTGGAGTGGCCCTGCACAGCCAGCACCGCCCAGGGAAGGGCACAGGGCTGGAGCTGGGCTCATTCCCGGTCTGGGTGGAGAGGGGTCGTGGCTCTGTTTGCACAGGGCAGGGATGCCAGAGGGGGAGTTGGCAGCCAGTGCTGGCTGGCACCACCCCAATGGTGCTCGTGGGGTTTTGGGAGATGCTCTCAGCTCAGTCTCTACCCCTGAGAGGCACCTGTAAAAGGAGAGAGTGGAAAACTGCTGTGGATCAGCTGATTTATGGCTGAAAATCCACCCACGTGCTGCCCCTCATGGAGCTGAACGTCTCAGCCTCCAGAGCTGGATTTTCCTCCTGGTTTTCCCACTGCCTGCTCAGTCCCACAGGAGCTGCTGTCCAACCCCGGGACACAGCAGGGGTTCAGTTCTGTGTCCCACCCCTCTTTGGGGCAGCACTCGGACACCACATAAATGTCTCTTCCTATTCCTCCGCAGGTGAATCTGGTCCTGAACGAAGGGAAATCCCTGGGCCTCATGATCCGAGGAGGGGCAGAATATTCCCTGGGCATCTACATCACGGGTGTGGACAAAGGCTCCGAGGCAGAGAGCACTGGCTTGAAGGTGAGAGTGATCCCACAGGGGGTGGGAGGTGGAAAACGTCCACAAAAAGAATGCCCACCCCACCACGGGGTGAATACAGTTTTTATAAATTCAGCAAATTCGCATAATTGACAAAAATCCCCACTTAGGAGCACAAGTGGTGATGCAATTCCCCCCCTCCCTGGTTCAAGCCCCTTTGAAATCCTCCCCCCTCAGATGGGGCTGAACTTTGTTGATGAACATGTGTCTCGAAGAGCTGGGTTTTGGCCTCGGTTCCCAGGGAGAACCGAGATAGGAGAGGGGCTTTGGAATGGGTTTTGTCCTTCTGCCAAGGGAAAAGGGAGGGAAAAGCCCTGGGAAAACCAGCCATGGATCCAGTAGGTTACAGAGCTCCAAATGTGTGTGTGTAAAGCACACAGAGGGTATAGAAAAGAAAAACCAAAAATCAGGAGGCATCAACAGAGCAGGGCTGATCCATGAGCAGGCTGGCTCGGTGACCTGGGCTGCATCCACCTCAGACAGGTTCCTGAGGGATGCTCTGGGTTTGGCCGGGCCTTTCTGAGGCTGCACTGCTCAGAGGTGGCTGCAGAGCCCTTGTGAAGGGAGGTCCCACACCTCGCTCGCCCCACCTCGTGCACACACTTCACCCCCGAGCTCCTCCAGCCTTCCCTGGAGATCCCGCGATGTTCTGGGCGTCCTGGGGTCACAGCTGATCCTGGAAGGGACGTTTGGGGTTAAAATTGTGCGTGTTCATCAGTGAAATGAGTCGGAAAGGGAGCCACTGGAGGCATCTCTGTGCCACTCAGGAATGGGGCACCTTTGACTCCTCAGGCTGGATCGTTTTACTTCAGTCACCGTTTCTTTTCTGGTGTTTTTCCCTCTAAATGACCCAATTCCCTGCAATGACATCCAATCACTGCTTCCTCCAGTGCAATCTCACGGGCTCTGAGGGTCACTTCTTTCCTATTCCTTGTGTCAGTTGAGATCTGATGGATGGTGAACTGTGAAATTGATGCCTTAAGTGGCCACCTGAAACACAGAGACCAGACAAGAATGAAGAGAATAAAAGGAGGTGTTTGTTTGAAGGCCTTCAAAGGCTCACCCTGGGCAGTCCAGAGGCTCCACCCAAGATGGACCCTGGCTCACGGGTTCTTCCCACTTTGAGAAGTTGGGTTCATTTGCATCTCAGGGTTCATTCTCCAGTGATCACCTCCGTTCATGATGGAATCAGCCCAAGTTTGCCCCCCTTGAGAGGCTTGGAGTTGACCCATTTGGGGCCCGGTGTCCTTGGAGTGGAAGCCTGCAGAGGTTTGTTGTGTGTGAGCAGCAGGAGAGAACAGCAGCTCCCAGGGCACAGGAACCTTCAGAGTCACACCCCAGGCAGGGCAGGGCTTGAGAAACAGAAAAGTTCAAACCTGAGGCATCCAAATGTTCTCCCAATCCCCTGGACTGGTGCTGGGCTGCTGAGGGTGAGGGGTGATCTGCTCTGGTGCTGTCTCTGTTTGTGCAGGGACACATTTCTTGGACTTATTGATCCTAAAGGTGTTTTCCAACCTAAAATTCTGTCAGAATCAATCAATCAGCTCTGGCCTGTTAAGGGCTGAGCCTCAGCTTTGCTCAGTGGCCCCATGAAGTCACTTAAATCTGTCAAGGCTGGCAGCACGAGCTGGGGACGGTCTGGTGGAGAGGGCTGGGACAGACACGATCCTGTCCCTCAAATTGTTGTGGCACTGAAGTCACCAGGGTTCCCTTTGTAGCCAGGGAGACTTTCAGGGGTCATGCAGCCACTGCTGAGCTGTCCTGAGCACTGCAGGCTCCCGTTTCTCTCTTTGTCACAGAATAAAAACGCTGCACTTGGAGGTTTGGATCAATCCCAGTTTTAATCTCTCTCAGGTCCGAAACTGGAAAATGGACCCTGGGCCATGAGGGGGTCACTGGGGCATGGGACAGGGAGCTGCAGGAGCATCCTAGAGATGGCAGAGTGCTTTTCAGGCAGCAGAAAAGCTGCTGGAAGCTCCCTGCAGATCCCCGGTCTCTCCCAGAGTGCAGGAGGCTCCTCTGGGCTGGCACCTCTGCCCACACCCCTGGCTGGGTGCCCAGCTGTGCCCCAGGGATGTCGGTGGCTTCATCAGCGAGAGGGGCAGTGCTCTGGGACACCAGGACTTCAAGGCAGGGACAGTAAGAGGCACAGGATAATTTGTTTCTGCTGGGTAGAGCTGGAGAGGGAGGGACTGGCTGGAGCTGCCATGGGTGACCTTGGTGACACCACCGTGTTTGTCCCCTGTGCCAGGGTAAGGATCCGTCTCCTAACACCAGGAGCCTGAAGGTTTAAACACAGGATAAGAAAAAAAGAAGCTGCGTTGTTCTCCTTGAGTTTTTTCCTGTTTGATTCCATGCTGCTCCAAATCCCTGCTTTTGCTGCTTTTCTTTCTTTCCCATCCCCCTGCCAGTGAGCTCAGCAGAGGAGATGTCACAGGGACAGTCCCAAAAGCACAACACCTGGCTGAATCCCTCCATCCTCATCCTGTGCCTGCTTGGAATGCCAGGGAATAACCCCACTCAGCACCCGGAGCAGTGCCAGTTCCCTGTCCCTGTCCCCTCAGGTCCTGCTGCTGTTGTTTGCACACCTGAGCCTTTGCTTGTTGATTCTGGAGATGTCCCCCCTCGCTGCTCTGTTCTCCAGGCAGTGATTTGTGTGTCCAGCAGGCTCCTGCTGTGCTCAATGTCAGGCTTGGTGTAATTTCAGATCCTCACGGGCGCTTCCCGCCCTGATTTGTGTGTGCTACGGGCTGTAAATTCAGTGCTGCCTGGAGGTTCGGAGGTAAAAAAGGCCTTTTATGTCCTGCTGTTAGACATGGCTGGGTGTAGATTGCTGCTCCAGGTGCTGGTGGAAGGGATGGGATGCCACAAGGAAGCAGGAACTGGTGGATAAATGTGATTTCCAGGTAATTTGTTGCTGTCTAAAGTGGAAGAATTGTGGGTTTGCTCGATGTAGGCTCAACACAACCTCGCTGGGTTGATGGGAAGGTTCCTGCTGACTTCCCAGGAGTGGAGCCTTCTGTGGGGTTTGCTGCTCGCACTGAGTTTGTTACCAGAATTGAGCTGATGCTGAGGTGATGTTTGAGTGAGATACAAGGCAGAAATCCTTCCCTGTGAGGGTGGGGAGGCCCTGGCACAGGGTGCCCAGAGAAGCTGGGGCTGCCCCTGGATCCCTGGCAGTGCCCAAGGCCAGGCTGGATGGGGCTTGGAGCAGCCTGGGACAGTGGAAGGTGTCCCTGCCCATGGCAGGGGCACTGGATGACCTTTAAGATCCCTTCCAACCCAAACCAAGCTGTGATTTTGCCAGACATTTCATTTTTACCTCCTGGTATCTGTGGCACCAAATCAGAATTTTGGACCATTTTAATACCAACTGAAAGAAATAATTAATCTTTTACACTTCCCTTACATTTTGATCGAAAGGCAAACAAAAGGCATCGAAAACCAGGCGAAACCAAGGAACTTTCTCTGAGGCCCAGAATTTTCTGCCAGCTCCAGGAACAGGGACCAGGGTCCTGAGATGAGGGTCCCAGAGGAGCTCCAGCCCTGCTGGTGCTGGTCCAGGTGCTGCTGTCCTGCTCCCTCAGCAGGCAGAGTTCCAGCAGAAACCAGCCTGGCTCTCTGCAGTCGGTCAATAACTAAATATTCATCGTCTTGGCCTTGGCCTTCCTGATGTTTATTCATTCATGAAACTTCTGACAATGTGTTCTTCGGGCAAGTTTTAAAAATCTGCTGCCTCCGAGGAAGTTGGGAGAGTGAAAAGTGGGGGTTAGCAGAGAGCTGCAGAGGAGGGAGGTGAGTCAGCCTTGTTTGCTTTCAGCTTCTGTCCTTCCTGCCTCCTTCGTGACGTTCCCAGCGGTGCCGTGCACGAGCTGAGCTCCTGATGCTGTTCCTGGCTCTGCTGGCCCTGATTTCTTCCTTGTTCATTTTTCCTGGTGCTGTTTTTTGTCAGGATTGGGTTTTTTGTTTTTTTTTTTTCCCTTCTTAAGCCATTTTTGTTTTCTCTCCTTGACCTTTAAGTCAGAAATAGCGGATTTCAGGGAGCTTGCTTTGAGCAAACAACTCAATATTGAGTTCCCAGAACGAGGGCTGGGGTGAAAAGGGCTGCCACGATCCATATTTATCCAGATATGAGAGGAGAGGGAAAGGGAGACTGTAAATAGGGAGAGGTGAATGATTTTACATCAGCAGTGGCTGTCATAGAACAAAGAGTAATTGAAGCTGGAGAAGATCTCCGAGATCATCGTGTCCAGCCATTCCTCCAGCACTGCCAAGGCCACCACTGACCCACGTCCCCAAGTGCCACATCCACGTGGATTTTAAATCCCTCCAGGGGTGGGGACTCCAAACCTCCCAGGGCAGCCTGGGCTGGACAACATTTTCCTTATTTTCCCCAATATCCAATCTCAACCTCCCCTGGCCCAGCCTGAGGCTGTTCCCTCTCCTCCTGTCCCTGTTCCCTGGGAGCAGAGCCCGACCCCCCCCGGCTGCCCCCTCCTGTCAGGGACTTGTGCAGAGCCACAAGGTCCCCCCTGAGCCTCCTTTGCTCCAGGCTGAGCCCCTTTCCCAGCTCCCTCAGCCTCTCCTGGGGCTCCAGCCCCTTCCCCAGCTCCGTTCCCTTCCCTGGACACAATTTGGTGTCATCTGCCAACTCCCTGGGGGTGCCATTGATCCCCTCATCCCAAAAGCCTTGAAAACTGCTTTGTGTTTGAGGTCTGGACACAGGAAAAGAGAAGATGAAGTAAAAGCCTCGTGGCTCCCTCGGAGTGTGGGGGATGAGCTGCAGAGTGGGAAACTCACTGAGGAGGCTCGTGGTACCCAAGGTGTAAAGTTTCTCCTGGTCCTTTTGATGGTGTCACCTGGATGGGGACAGAAAGCTGAGAGGCCACCAGAAACCTCCCCCCAGCAGTGCCACAACCACCGCCACCCCCAGAGAGCCCCTTCCCTCCCTGGGCTTTCATCTCCACCCCGTGTCTGTGCTGTTCCTTCTCTCTGGGCTGCAAAGTGCTCAGGGAAAGGACCCATTCCAGCCACGGCCCCCCTCATTCCCTGTCTTGTTCCCAGATCTGTCCTGGATCCTGTGTTGGACGTGGATCATCTGCCCTGACCCCTTTCCCTCCTGCAGAAGCCGGGCACTTCCTTATTTTCCCGCAAGCCTTAATTTGGTCAATTCCAAATTGCTCCAGACATTTTCCTCCCCGTGTTTTTAATTTCTTGAGGGGTTTTTGGTAATTATTTGTGCTGGAGAGAGGCTCCTTCTACTTCAGTGGTGTCTGCAGCATCATCGAGCCTCTCTCCTGGCGTTTTAGTGGCATTAAACAGGACTGGTGCCGTTTGGCATCCCCTTGGCCCTGGTACTCCCAGCTCAATTTGCTGTCGTTTAACGTTAACTCACATTTAAAATCTCTCGCCCGTTTCTCTGTCTGTGTGATTGAATTTCTCCCAGAGCCAATTTTGATTATTTTTAGGTGCTCAGAACCCTTGTCTGAAGCCCATTTAGTTTCTCTTGACTGCACCTCCCCTTCCCCACCGTCTCCAGGAGGAGCAGGAGCCAAGGCTGTCACCGAGGTGTTATTTCCGAGCTCTCTTCGTGTCATGCTCTGTCACCTTTTGCGTGCCACGTTCAGCCCCTGCATTTCAGGCTACATTTTTCCCTAGGAAATGAGAATAATCCACATTTTCAGAGGTGTTCAAGCATTCAGCACGTCCCGGGTATCCACCCACCGTGAGCTGAGCACAGCTGAAAAGTAATTCCTGAAATATCCAGGGCAATAATTTTTCTGTGTTTTATCATAACTACTTTTTTTTTATGCCTTATTATTACTTCTTTTATTCTGTGCCACTTTGGAGCTGCGAATCCAGGAAATCATTTCTCAGGGTCAGCTTTTGTTTTAGTAGATGGTTCTTTTGCATCTCTGCAGGTTTTTTTTGTTACTTCCCCACTTGCCCTTGACTTTGGGG
>VZTA01015013.1:99695-110977 GCA_013398855.1 Mohoua ochrocephala
GGGTACGTGCCCACGGGCTTTTTGGGGGGGGGGTCTGTCAGCTCAGAGCCCCTGGGGGTCACCTCAGGGTACGTGCCCAGGGAGCTTTTTTGGGGGGAGTCTGTCAGCTCAGAGCCCCTGGGGGTGCTCACAGTCCCCCAGTGGGGTGGGGACCCCCAGCCTGTCCATGGAGCTCACAGTTCTGGGGTCTGGCTCCTGTATCAGCGAAGCATCTCTGGCCTGTAGGGTGGAGCAGGTCTGGACAATACTGTGCTGTCCCTTCTCCTTCTCCCAGGCCAGAAGCTTTTGGCTCTGCGGAGAGGAGAGGAGGTGCCAGGTGTGGTGCCAGGTGACAAGTGACAGGCACTCGGTGCTAACTGCTCTTCTCCCTCCTCGCAGGGCAGTGGGTGACCATGCCATGGACGTGGCAGCCAGGGTAAGACATTCCTGATGCCTTGGGAAAAAAATCTCGCTGCTCTTGTGTTTTATTTGCCGTGGGAGGGAGGGATCTGTGCTCCTGGTTACAGCAGGGTTGTAATGGGCCTTTCTCCTCCCCACCCCGTGTCGGCAGCTGTGTTCTACAGGCAGTGACACGGTGCCTGTCCCCTCTCCTGTGCCACTTCTAAGCACACCTGGTGCCCTCCAGCCTGGCAGGGGCAAGGGGCAATGGTCAATGGTCACCCATGGGCCAGGAGCGTGGGGACCCCCTCCACCCTGCAGAGGTGACCGTGGTTCCTTCCTCATGGTGGCTGTCTCTGGGCCCTGGGATGTGTCCCAGCCCTCTCCAGCTCACCAGGCACAGGGACTCACCCCGTGCTGTGCCTGCAGCTCCGTGCCAGCACCTTGTCCCCACAGCTCTTTGCAAAGCACATTGCTTTTAAATGGAAATGAAGCAGGGAGGTTTCACAGGTGGCTCTCCCTGATAACAGCTTTGTACTCTTTGCTGGCAAAACGTGTTCCCCAGCCTCAGCTCCTCTCTGTCTCTGGGATGGGCAGGGTCTTGTCTGACTCCACATCCCTGTGCCAGCTCTGCTTGGGAGGAAACAGCAAGTACCTCCCCTCAGAAATCTCTCTCAAAGGAAAAATGTCTTTCATCTGCAGCCAGGCTTGTCTCTCCCTGGGGCTCCTTTGGTTGCCAGTGGCTCTTTCTTCACCAGGGTCTGCTCCAAGCTGGCAGTGGGGGCAAATGTGCCTTTTCCACAGGATGGGGAGCTGGCCTGTCTCCCGTGGCCCCGGTTCCCCCAGCTCTGGCAGGGAGGAGCCCAGCCTGGGGTTAAATCACTGCCTGAGTCGGGGACAGTTGCTGAAAAGGGCTGGGAGCTGTTTTGGCTTTCAGCTGGTGCTGCATGAACTCAGAGAATTCGAGTATCACAGAGTATCCCGAGCTGGAAGGGCCCCACAGGATCATCCAGTGCAGCTCCTGGCCCTGCCCAGACACCCCAACAACCCCACCCTGGGCACCCCTGGCAGCGCTGTCCAAGCCCCCCTGGAGCTCTGGCAGCCTCGGGGCCGTGCCCATTCCCTGGGGAGCCTGGGCAGTGCCCAGCACCCTCTGGGGGAAGAACCTTTCCCTGATCTCCAGCCTGAGCCTGCCCTGGCCCAGCTCCAGCCGTTCCCTGGGTGCTGTCCCTGGCCCAGGGAGCAGAGCTCAGCTCCTCTGATTCTGGAGTTACCCAAACAAGTGGTGGCACTGAAAGGCTGATGAATTCTTGAGGGTGCCTTCCTGCAGTCATTCTCAGCATCCTCCTTGCAGCCTGATTCCCAGCTCCCCCACAGGCAGTGTCTGACACACAGGCACAGTGGGCTGGTGGGCAGAGCCCAGAGCAGGGGGCACTCCTTGGCCCAGCCCGGCTGTCCCAGCAGAGCACTGCCCTCCTTCCCACCGCCAACCCCTCGGCGTCCCAGCCCCAAGCCTGTCCCCTGTCCCCTGCAGCCCGTGTTCTACCGGGGGCTGGCCGGCTCGCAGGTGACCCTGAGCACCATGGTGAACCAGACCCGCGTCATGCTGGAGGAGCAGGCCCGGCACCTGCTCAACGAACAGGAGCGGGCCACCATGGGCTACTACCTGGACGAGTACAAGGAGGGCAACATCTCCGTGGATGCTCTGGTCATGGCGCTCTTCGAGCTGCTCAACACACACGCCAAGGTGAGGCCCGCGCCAGGGCGGGGACAGCTTCTTGGGCCTGGTGGGCTGAGCAGAGTCACTGGCGCAGTGTGGACATTGTCACGGGGTGGACATTGTCACGGTGTGGACATTGTCACGGGGTGGACATTGTCACAGTGTGGACATTGGCACAGTGTGGACATTGGCACAGTGTGGACATTGTCACGGGGTGGACATTGGCACAGTGTGGACATTGTCACGGTGTGGACATTGGCACGGTGTGGACATTGTCACGGGGTGGACATTGTCACGGGGTGGACATTGTCACGGTGTGGACATTGGCACGGTGTGGACATTGTCACGGGGTGGACATTGGCACAGTGTAGCCCAGTGATCTGCTCAGGGAAAGGGGGAGGGTATGGGATCCAAATCCACGTTATCATGGAACCATCACAGAATCCCTGACTGGTTTTGGTTAAAAGGGACCTTAAAAATCATCCCATTCCCACCCCCTGCCATGGGCAGGGACATCTTCCACTATCCCAGGGTACTCCGAGCCCCGTCCAAGCTGTCCTTGGACACTTCCAGGGATCCAGGGGCAGCCCCAGCTTCTCTGGGCACCCTGTGCCAGGACCGTTCTGGGGGATGCAGGCTGGTGTTCAGTGGCAGAGGAGCTTCTGGTCACATTTAGGAGCAAACCTCCTGCATTACCTGCCAGTAAATCTCACTGCCACTGCTGACCATGGTGGGAGATCTCCAGCTTCCCAGGAATGTGATCGTGCTCCAACCTGTCTCTGGCTGTGTGTGCCTGGCCAGTTCTCGCTGCTCTCCGAGGTGCGGGGGGTGATCTCCCCACAAGACCTCGACCGCTTCGACAACCTGGTGCTGAAGAGGGAGATCGAGTCCATGAAGGCCCGGCAGCCCGCGGGGCCCAGCACCGACTCCTACTCCATGATGTCCTACAGCGACACCGTCTCATCCTCCAGCAGCCACTTCACTGCCACCACCGTCAGCTCGGCCCGGGTAGGTCCCTCCTGCCTGATCCCGTTCCTTTCAGCACCTCCTCCCAGCAGTCCTACAGCAAACTCCTTTCCCTGGAGTGCTGTAAAGGCATTTCCCCCCACAGGGAGCCCTGTCCAGTCGGCTTTCCCCATGGATTCCCCCAGAGCTTTCATTTTTCCATGATTTGTGGTGATTTGGGTGATTTGTTGGCAATGCCATGACATGTGCTGGGTATCTCTGTGCTCCTGACACCGAGGTGCTGCTGTCCCCTGCGTGTCCCTTCGTCCCGGTGAGGGACGGAGCCTGCCTTGCTTCCAGAAATCCACCGGATCTGCAATCCCAGCAGTGCACCGCTGCCCTGCCGTGCCTGCTGCTGATCACCGGCTCCTAAATCACCTCCCTGAAGATGCTGCCTGCCTGCTCCCCAGCCCAGTGGGAGCCACGGTGGCCAGGCAGCCGCATCTCATTCCCAGCCCACTCTCCAGCGCTCGGCAGCGGCAGCACTCCCACGTCTCTGCCAGGCCCCTGTCGCACGCACCGTCTAATTAAGTTACTGTAATCACCTCAGACTGTAGGACCACGCAGCCCCCAAATTAATTTCCTCTCCATAAAATGCCTTTCATCATAAATGCATTAGTAACCTTGGAAATTAAACCCTTCGTGGAAAGGAGGAGGAACAATGGGCTCTGTGCTGGTTCCTCAGCGAGGAAAGCAGCCCACGGTGGTGGGATGGGGATGGGGCTGGGGAGGGTCCACCCTGAGGAGGGGGCTTTCCTGGGGCTCTGCCTGCCTATGAGAGGCCTCAGAGAGTGTCAGAGCATCAGAGCTGTGCTTTTGTCCCGTGAAATCCACAAGTACCCATAGCAGAGCCACCTGCTCTGGTCGGGAGGGATTTCGGTGAGATCCTTTCTGGATCTGCACAAACAAAGTGAGTTTGGCTCTGCTCTGCAAGGAGCTGCTGGGAAAATTCTTCTGAGGGCTGGCACAGGTCTGCCAGGACTGTGTGCTGAGCGTGACACCCTGCTCATGCTGTGCCTGTGCCTGGGGCTGTGCCACGTGCTCCGGGCACGCCTCCTGCTCCCAACACGTGCCAGGCAGGGCTGCTGGGTCTGGTGTGTGAGCAATGGCCCAGCCCCACCTGGCACACGAGCCCAGAGCCTGGGGAGGGACACCGGGGTGCTGCTGTGGCACAGAGAAGGGAGTGGGCACTGCTTTGATGCCTTGAATGGCCACCTGAAACACAGAGACCAGACAAGAATGAAGAGAATAAAAGGAGGTGTTTATTTGAAGGGCCTTCAAAGGCTCACCCTGGGCAGTCCAGAGGCTCCAGCCAAGATGGACCCTGGCTCACGGGTTCTTCCCACTTTGATAAGTTGGGTTCATTTGCATCTCAGGGTTCATTCTCCAATGATCACCTCAGTCCATGATGGAATCAGCCCAAGTTTGCCCCCCTTGAGAGGCTTTGAGTTGACCCATTTGGGGCCCGGTGTCTTTGGAGTGGAAGCCTGCAGAGGTTTGTTGTGTGTGAGCAGCAGGAGAGAACAGCAGCTCCCAGGGCACAGGAACCTTCAGAGTCACACCCCAGGCAGGGCAGGGTTTGAAAAATAGAAAAGTTCAAACCTAAGGTGTCACTTTAAGAGGTTCCTTCAAGAGCAGCGCCCCTCAGTGCCACTGCAGTGTCTCCCTGGCTGTGTGGCACCTCTTCCCATGGGTGAGAACGGGCCCTGCTCCGAGCTCTGCGGGTGATGGGAATGCTGGCACTGCAGATGGCTGTGCCCACTCCTGCTGAAATGGCTGCCAAGCAAAGAGCACCAGCTCACGGTGGATGGGTGCTTGGAGAGCAGGGGAGATGTGGGGCAGGACTCCCAAATTGCTCCTTCTGCCTTCAACCCCTGCTGCTGTCCCCCTCCCAGCCCCTCTCGCAGGAGGGGCTCACTGCAGCCTTCCCACCCAGCCCTGGATGCAGCTGGGTGAGGATTCTGCACGGGGTTGGCTTTGGGGGACGGGATTTGCTCAGCTCGCTCGTTTGTTCTGCGCCTTCCCTGACGTTACATTTTCGCTTTTGTGCTTGTTTCCCTCTGCTCTCCCCCTGGCACGTCCCCAGGAGCGGCTCCTGTGGCTCATAGACCTGATGGAGGTAGGGGCTGCAGGGGCTGGGTCGGTGTGCGCGGGCAGGGGGAGGGCCGGGCTGCCCGGGGGGTGCTGCGGCTCCTGCACGTGCACGGCCACCTCGTGTCACCCAGCTCCGCTTTCCTCCCGCGCCTCTGCTGAGGGAGCTCCTTCCCCCAGCCCTCGGTGCTGCAGCTCAAGGCTCAGCTTGAACCGGACCCAGCTGCTGCCTGAGTGCCGCGGACACCTCGGGGATGGGGTTTTGGAGCCTGTCAGACCCCAGCCTGCCCTGCCTGCCCTGCCTGCTGCTGGGCTCTCTGCCTGTGTGGCCGCCCTGTGTGGGCTCCCCTGGCTAAATACCAGTGGAAAATCACAGAACACAGAATGGTTTGGGTTGAAAGGACCTTTAAAGCCCATCTAATTCAACGCCCCTGCGGTGAGCAGGGACATCTTCAACTGGACCAGGGTGGTCAGAGCTCCGTCCAACCTGGCCTTGGACACTTCCAGGGGTGAGGCAGCCCCAGCTTCTCTGGGCACCCTGTGCCAGGGCCTCCCCACCCCTGTTATGAAACACATCCTCCTTCTATCTCATCTAACCTGGCCCTGTTTTAGTTTAAAACCATTCTCCTTTGTGTTATCACAACGAGCCCTGTTAAAACCTGTCCCCATCTTTCGTATCCTTCTTCAAGGAGTGAAATGCCACAACAAGGTCTCTGCAGACCCTCCTCTTCTTCTCCAGGCTGAACAGCCCCAGCTCTCTCAGCTGCTCACATCCCAGCACACCTCCTTAGGATGGGGGAGAATTCTCCTCGTGGGCCTTGGGTGTGCAGAAATCCGTGCTGCAGTTCAGTGCACTCACGCTGGGTGTGAGAAATGCTCACCCGGGCTGTAGCGGGGCTGGGCGGGGGTGTGGGAGAGCCCCAGGAGCCCCTGTGTCCCACCAGGGCTCCTGGCTGGGAGCAGGCTGAGGGCAGCTGCGGGCTCCAGGCTGTGGAGCTCATTCCCTTCTCCTCGGCCAGCAGGAAATCACAGGGTCAGCGACAGCACAGAGAGCAAAGGGGGGAGCTGAGAGCTGGGAGAGAGGAGCTGTGAGCCCATCCCCGGTGGGAATGGCGCTTACCCAGCAGAGGATGCTGCAGCATTCCCAGATGGAGCTCATCCCAGGCACCCCAAACCGTGGGACACAGAGCTTTGTGGCTTCGTGACACCAGGCCAGGCCTCCTGTCCCATGGGTTGGTGGGTGAACTTCCACCAAAAATCAGCAGGGCGAGGCTGGGCAGGCCCTGCCATGGGATAAATGATTCCATCAAGGAATGCTCGAAGGATGCTTGGGAATGAGACGATGCTGTGTTTGACGGTGCCAGCCACGGATGCTCAGCCGCTGTCTGAGTGTCACCAGCACCTCCTGGAAATGCTGGGACTCGAGATGAGTCCTGCAGGGCAGAGATCAGCTGCAGACTGCAGTAATCAGGTGCAGCACGTCTGACCAGAGCAGTGGGAATTGCTGATTTTTCTGGCATTCCCTTTGTCCGTGGCTCCTGCCCTGCCCTCGGTGTTGGGATGAAGGAACTGATGTCCCTGTAGGTTTTGTTTTTCCTCTCCACCACCTCTTGGCAAAGCTGCTGCCATCCAGAGGTGCCTTCTCCTCCCAGGGCTGGTTCCAGAGGCGCTGACTTGCTCCAGCTCCCTGGGATATCCCACGTGGAGGGTTCCCACGTGCTGGGAATGATCCTCTCAGAGGATGAGGATGAAGACAGAGTGAAACCATTGCATGGGGGTCATTGTGCACCCTCAGAGCCCCTAAAATCTGGAGCAGAGGCTTGGGGCTCCTCCATCCCTGTGGCTGCGTTCCAGAGTGGGAGATGGAAGGGAAGAGAGGAGGAAAGCCAGGCTTATTCCCAGGCCGGTGCAGTTGTTCAAAACTGAAACCCCGCAGGACTCAGGCTGAGTAGCTCAGCGAAGCTCTCGTTAGCAGTAACTGGAAATCAGGGGACTGATTTGGAGCTGAGAGGTTAATTAAAGGTTGGGCTCTGTTCCCCGGGGAGATGGCAGTTTCTCCACCCTTTAATCTGCAAGTGAAAATTGTGCCTGTCTGAAAGACGCTCTGCAGCTCCCTCACTCCTGCCGGGGACTCTTTTTAGGATAAGAAGGACAAACATTTCCCAGCTGCTCTGAGGAGGGGCTGGAAGGGCTTCACCTGGCCCCAGTTTCTGTGAGGAACTGGAAAATAGATGGGGTAGAGGAGCAGGAGGGAGCAGCCTCCTCAACAGAGACTCATTTTTCAGGGCAGTGGCTTCCATGAGTCTTTCAGGGGAAATCCAGGAAGGCGCAGCCTGGAAATAGCCAATTCCTGAAAGCAAATGTGCTTAAAAGCCATCGTGTTTTATGGCCCAGAGCAATCACTGCTTAATTGCTTTTGCCCCCAGAGAACCGAGCCTGGGGAAAGGTGAATCTCCTGCTCACACACTGCAGCAGCCAGAGCTGCCCTGAGGAGAAGGAGCAGCACCGGTGTCCCTGGCAGTGGCATTGGGGGGCACAGGGACGGCTGCTGTGCCCACCCAGCATCTGCAGAGCAGCCACAGCTCAGGACAGACTGGTCCTCGCTGCCAGGCCAGAGCTGGGACGTGGCGTGTGATGGGCACAGGGTTGGGGGAAATGGCCCTGGCAGGTTTTAGAGGGCATCGGGCAGATTCTTCCCGTTTAAGTAGTGACACAGCTGTGACAGTTTGTGACAGTTCCCAGTCCTATTCCCCAGAGAAGCTGTGGCTGTCCCTGGATCCCTGGAAGTGTCCAAGGCCAGCTTGGACGGGGCTTGGAGCAACCTGGGATAGTGGAAGGTGTCCCTCCCCATGGCAGGGGGTTGGAATTAGTTGATCTTTAAAGTCCTTTCCAACCCAAACCCTCCCGTGACTCCCGTTTAAAAGCCACCTGCCCTTGTGTTGGAATAATTGAGGATGAAGCCACCCTTTGCCAGAGGAAGGTTCCCCAAGCGAAGCCTTTACCTGTCACTCCCTGAACAAGCTGTTTCTTTGTGTTCCCATTCTCCGGGGCTCCTCCAGAAGCCACGGGGATAAAAGCACTTTGCAGCAATGTTTTTGCTGCTCCTCTAATGGCCTTAATTGTCTCCCGCGTCTATTTTGGGAGGCGAACATCTCGCAGGCACAGCAGCAGCCTCCAGCAGCTGGGGGGGATGCAGATGCACCGGCGTTTCAGCTAATCAGCTGTTTACCCTGCAATAAATCACAGGCACTTACACACAAACTGCGCCCTGCCCCAGCCAAACAGCCCTGCGAGCCTGACAGGAGCCGAGCTCAGCCTCCACGAGCGGCAGCAGCCCCTCTGCAGAGCAGGACTTGCTGTGGGAGGGGGAGGCTGAGGCTGAGTTTGCCCTGGCAGAGGCACCAGGGGAGCTGGGGATGTCCCCCCCTGGTAGAGGATTCCCTCAGCAGGGCCAGGCACAGCTCCAGTGTGCCCCCTGACTTAGCCAGGTGCCCGTTTGCTCTGCTTGGCCGCATCCATGGCCTCTCCCTGGGCCCAGTCCTGCTGACAGATTCCCCCAGCCCTTCTGGATCTCTGGAGCTGTGATCTCATCTCACACCACCTTGGTGGTGTGACATTTTTGACTCTTAAAGCAATGGCAGCGGCTTCTCTTTGCATCTCAGACCCGCTGCTTTGGGTCGCAGGGGAGAGTTTTAAATTTCTATTGTCCTTCCCCTGGGAAAAAAACCCAGGTATGGAACCTGCAGCCCCCAGGGCTGGTTCCTTCCTTCCTTCCAAATCCAGCAGGAGCAGCTGATTTGGGCCTAGAGGAGCTCACCCCAACACATCAGGTCCCCACAGCGTGCTCTGAGCACATTCCTCAGCTTGGGAGGGCTGGGGGTCTCCAGGGAACCCCCGAGGAGGCAAAAACCTTTGGGTGAGACTGGCCCTGCACGGGGAGGCGTTTGGAGCATCCCTCTGCCCATTCCCTGTCACGCTGGCGCCGTGCTGGTGGCTCCTGCTGCTGTGCCATGGCTTTCTCTTCCTTCTCTGCCCCCTCAGAACACGTCGGAACTGGAGGGAGCCGGGGACTGCCACCAGAGCAGCATCAACACCCTGCCAGACGTGTCCCTGGTAAGGAAAGCCCCGCACAGAGCTGGGTGGGAGCAGGAGGCAAACTGGGGGGTACTGGGATGTGCCTCAGCTTCAGCAGCTCTGCCGTACCAACCCCCCATTCTGTTTTTCCAGATGTTGTAGGGCATCTAAAAATCTCTCCTTGTTCCATGTGACAGGAAAGCAGAGCAGATCACTTTGGGGTTTTGGCAAACAGTGCATATTCACGGGGCCAAAGAGAGTGGGAATAACTGGGTATCACAGCACACTGAACCCAGCTGACCGGATGGGTTTAGGAGAAGGATGCTGGCTGGCTGGATAGGAACAGCCTTGTGCAAACCGAAGCAGAGGTTGGGTGGTTTGTCCTGTAATTGTGCTCATTTGTGAGTCATATTCTTATTGTCAGAAGGTCGGGAAGGTGTTTCTGTAACATGGTCAGGTCAGGAAGGGGTTTCTATAACAACCAGCTTCTTCAGCCATGGCCAGCGTGAAAAGAGAAAGATGAACACACTGAGCCTGGGCATGGAGTCCTAAAAACTGTTCTTGCTTTGGCAGGATGATCTCTCCTCCTTCCCAGAGGAACCACCCAACTTCAAGCCTCCTCCTCCTCCTCCTCCGTCAGCCCCCCAGACCCTGGACCCCTCCTCTACCCAGCACCGGATCCCAGGGAAGGAGAAGCCCAAGCNAAGCCCCACCTCCCCTCCTCCGAGTCTTCCCAGTCTGGCCTTTTCTTTGTGGCCCCCCGAAACCCCTCTCCCCCTCCCAAACCCCCCGAGAAGGACACGGTCAGCGTGACCTCCACGGCCTCCACGTCCACCGAGGATTCCACGCCCAGCGCCATCTACGCCACCATCTCTCCGGCCCCGCAGAGCTCCCGCAGGCCGGCGGACGCCCAGCTCTCTGTGGTCAGCCAGCACCCCATCGGGCCCTTCCCCAGGGTGCAGTCCCCAACCAGGTTGAAGAGCCCATCCCCGGAGGGGCTTCAGAGCCCCCCGTCCCCGTCCCCTCCTCCTCCGCCCCCGCACCCGGCGCCCCCTCCCCCGGACAAGGGCAGCCCCCAGGCCGTGGCCAACCAGCATTTCATCATGGTGGAGGTGCACCAGCCCAACAGCGAGCCCGACGTCAACGAAGTGAGGCCCCTGCCCCAGGCCAGAGGTGGGTGTCACCCTAGCAGCCGGGAAAAACCATCCCTGGGGTGTTCCGAGAGAGAGAAACGGGACAGGAGGCAGATCTCAAGGTTTCAGGTCTCATGATGGGTTTCATGATCCAAGGGGTGGAGCAGCTCCCTTATGGAGACTGAGGGCACTAGGAGTGTTCAGCTGGAGAGGGGAAGGCTCCAGGGAGAGCTCAGAGTCCCTTCCAAGGCCTAAAGGGGCTCCAGGAGAGCTGGAGAGGGACTGGGGACAAGGGATGGAGGGACAGGACACAGGGAATGGCTTCCCACTGCCAGAGGGCAGGGATGGATGGGATATTGGGGGCAGAATTCCTGGCTGGGAGGGTGGGGAGGCCCTGGCACAGGGTGCCCAGAGCAGCTGTGGCTGCCCCTGGATCCCTGGCAGTGCCCAAGGCCAGGCTGGACGGGGCTTGGAGCCACCTGGGACAGTGGAAGGTGTCCCTGCCCATGGCAGGGGGGTGGGATGAGATGAGCTTTAAGATCCCTTCCAACCCAGGCCATTCTGTGATCTCAAGGAGCAGAAATAATTCTGGTCTTTTACCATCAACTGTGTGTTTTGGTGGGGAAAAAAATTCTAATTGTGCCCACACTCAGCTCAGGAGTCACGTTTATCCCGGGAAAAAGAAGTGGAGGTGAGGGAGCAGCGTGCACGGCCCCATGGGTCCCTTGGAGACGGAGAGGGAAGAGGGATCCAGGGGATCCCGGGAGCTCTTGGAGATGGAGAGGGAAGGGGGGTCCAGGGGATCCCTTGGAGATGGAGAGGGAAGGGGGATCCAGGGGGTCCCTCGGAGATGGAGAGGGAAGGGGGATCCAGGGGGTCCC
>VZTA01015013.1:132057-144959 GCA_013398855.1 Mohoua ochrocephala
CCCAGAGGGTTTTGAGGGGCCCCAGAGGGGTTTTTGGGGAGGGCCCAGAGGGTTTTGGGGAGGGGCCCAGAGGGTTTTTTGGGGGGGCCCCAGAGGGGTTTTTGGGAGGGCCCAGAGGGGTTTTTGGGGAGGGCCCAGAGGGTTTTGGGGAGGGGCCCAGAGGGTTTTTTGGGGGGGCCCCAGAGGGGTTTTTGGGAGGGCCCAGAGGGGTTTTTGGGGGGGCCTCAGGGTGACGGCACGCTCAGAAACGCTTCACCACGGGGACGACACGAGCGGAGCTGGGCACGGGGACCGAGCTTCCGTGGGGATGGGTGGCGAGAGGTATCCATGGAGAGATAGCACAGATAGATCGAGATATATATATATATATAAAACAGCTTTATTTTATATATATATATGTTTTGGAAGGAATTCCCAGAGAGAGGGAGGCGGGGCTGCAGCAGGGCCGTGCAAGCGGACGGGCCCCAGCTCCCAGTTTTGACCGCTTTGGTCCCTTTTTCCACATGGGAATTGCCACGGTGTGAAGCGTCCCGGCTGCACCCCCATCCCAAATTCCCATCCAGATGCTGGCGTGCACATCTGGCAAGGAGCACCCGCCACCCCAAAAGCCACGGGACAGATGGTGGTGCCAGCCTGGCGCCCGCCTGAGCAGCGGCTGGAGCGGCGTGGGGCGTCCGTCCATCTGTCCTCCCATCCACACAAGACCCCAACGAGGAGCATTCCCCCCCCCCAAAAAATGCGTTTTTTCTGTCATTTCCCCACCATATTCACTAGCAATGGGCAGATGGTTACTCAGCAATGAGCTCCTGGGCGCTTCCCACAGCTGCAGCTACAAATATAGAGATTTTTTTTTTTTTCCTTTTTCTCTTAAACACAATGCATCCATTTTCTTAATATATATATATATATATATATATAATTCTTTTTTTGGCTGTTATCCCCTCCCTGTGGATAAAATGAGATGGGGAAGGCGCTGGGAGGGGAGAGGAGGGGGTTCAACACAAGAACAAGAGAGAAGCTGGGCCCACTGGGTGCAGGGTGGCACCCGGGGCCGGGCGCCCGGCGGGGACGTGGGTCGGCATCGAGTGGTGACAGCGTTTCCTTTTAACTGCTGCTCTCTTCGTCTGTTTTATTGAGTTTCTTCAGCGTGTCCAGCAGTTTCTGTGGGGTGAGGATGTGCGTGGACCCTGTGGGAGCAGAGGAGAAGGGGTGGGAGGGGGGATCAGTGATGGCTTTGGGACCGCCCCGCTGCGCCCCGGCCGCCGTCCCCACAGTGCCGGGTCCCCCTTACCTGGCGGCGCCGGCCCCGCGCCGCTGGAAATGCTTGCGAGGAAATGCGGTCTATGGGGACGGGGAGAGGTTGTGGGGGCACGGAGAACGGGAAAAGGACGGAGGAGAAGGGATGGAGGCGAGGGATGGAGCTGGCGGAGTGAGGCGGAGCCGGGACGTGCCGGTGCAGGGGGGGTTTGTGGCACTGGGGTCACTCCAGGAGCCACGGGGGATGCAGGAGGCTCTGGTGGGGTGCAGGGGTGGGGGATGCAGGAAGAGCCGGCACGGAGGGACCTTCCCCAGATCCCCCAACCTGCACGGAGCATCCTGGGGACACACAGGTGGCTGGGAGGGGAGGAGGAAAAGGGCTCTCGCCTCCTGCCGCCCCTCGCTCGGGGGTCCCCCAGCACGGTGCCCACACTGGCTCAGCCCCACAGCCACCCTGGCGCTGCAGGGACCAGCACACGGGGGATGCCAGGGTGGCACTCGCTGGTGAAACCAGCAGCAGCTGAACCCCAGAGCGGGGTTTGGGGTCTGCAACGTCGGGAGGCTCCTGCCTATCCAAGGGGTCCAAGAGCAAACCTGAGCTGAGTGGGATTCCAGCCCCAGGGCACCCCAGAGCTGGGGGGTGCCAGCAGTGCCCGGCCTGTGGGGATGGACCAGGACGACTGCTGGGGTCTCCACTGCTGCCCCTCTCCCCCAGCCCCACTCCAGCCGCTCCCAGGGCAGCAGCCCGGGAGCTCCGTCCCCCTGCCCGGCCCTGGGACACCTCTGTGGGGCAGGCAGGACCCTGACCCCTCCGGCCCTGGCGAGGGGGAACTCATGGCATGAAGGAGCCGGCCAGGGGACATGGCTGAGGGATGATGGAGCGACGCCGGATGCTTTTCCACCTGGTCGGAGGAACCGCAAGCATTTTCTCATCGGTGAACCCGACAAACCCCAAAACAACAATCAAAGAAAGGAGGAACGGAAGAATCAAAGAAAACCCTTCGAAGAGGAAGAGTTTCTTTTTCATTAGTAAGCTGCCTTTACTTGGTTTCTTTGGCTCACTCCATTGCTGGAGCCTGATCCTCAAATGATACCCTAGTGGAGTCCCTGAAGTCGGGGTGCCTCAGGTCCATGAGAAATTTGGTGGGAGTGAGAATGTGAGTAGAACCTGCGGGAGAACAGAGCGGGGCTGACGGCTGCGCCGAGGCTCCCCCGCGCCGCCAACCACCACCACCACCACCACCAGCAGCTGCTTTTGGGGGCAGGGAAGAGGAAGGACGGAGCTTCGGATGCGCATGGAGCCCGGAGAGAGGCGGGATGAGGCGGGTGACAGGCGGGATGGAGCTGGGATGGGTGGCCGGTGACACAGCTGGGGCAGCGAGTGACGGAGACCGGGACGCTGCTCCCAAGGAGCAGGAGAGATGCTGGGAACGGGCTCCACCAGGCATCCAGGGCAAGAATCCGGGGATTGGATGAGATGGTGAAGGACACTTGCCTCTGCCCTATGAGATGTGTATCCAGAGGAATTTTAGGGGACCTCACAGCTCCTTGCTAACACCTGGCAGAGCTTCCCCTGTGTCCTGGCAGAGCTTTCCCTGTGCCTGACTCACAGCTCCTCCGGGAGCAGAGACAGGAGCTGACCCTGAGCACGTCCTGTGCAACTCAACAACGTGGCTCCTGCTTGCACCCCTCTTCATTTCGCACTTTTCTTCCTGTAATGACCCCGAAACCGAGGAGCAATCCGAGCTGCCAAAGCTCCTCCCCCCTCTCACCCAGCCCCGCTCGGACAAAACCAGCCAGGGGAGACGAGAAAATGGAAGCGAAAAATGAGGATGTTTGGAGTGACGCAACGCAGATGGGGAAGGGAGGGACACACGAGGGTGACAACAGATGTCCGGAGAAAACCTTTCCGCAGAGTTCCAGCTCCCGCGGCCGTCCGGAGCCGGGAATTTGCGGGATGGAGCGTGGGATGAGCAGCCAGCGGGAGGGGCCAGCCCCGGGGCCACCACTCACCTATTAGCACCTCCCACTTGCCGCTGGCTTGTGTCACCTCGTAGGCGCAGCGCATCTCGTTCATGCTCACCCCGCCCAGGATGAAGATGATGAGGCGGGGGCCGCTCCGGTACTCGCCGGGGGCCTTGTTCTTGTGCCAGTGGCCGTAGCGGGCACTGAGGAGAGGAAGAGGAGGGTGAAGGACGGGCACGAGGCACCACATCGTCATTCAATCGCACAGACGCTGCTGCCACAGCAGGGCAGGCCCAGCGTTCCAGCCGCGAGCGCTGCTCGCTGTTACAGGGAGGGAAACTGAGGCACGGGGTGTCTGGAGGGAAACTGAGGCACGGGGTGTCTGGAGGGAAAATGAGGAATGGGATTCCTAAAGGGAAACTGAGGCATGGGATGCCTAAAGGGGAACAGAAGCACAGGATGCCTGGAGGGAAACTGAGGCACGGGATGCCTGGAAGGGAAACTGAGGCACGGGGTGTCTGAAGAGAAACTGAGGCACGGGATTCCTAAAGGGAAACTGAGGCACGGGGTGTCTGAAGAGAAACTGAGGCNGGGATTCCTAAAGGGAAATTGGGGCATGGGATTCCTAAAGGGGAACAGAAGCACAGGATGCCTGGAGGGAAACTGAGGCACGGGATGCCTGGAAGGAAATTGAGGCACAGAGTGTCTGAAAGGAAGCTGAGGCACGAGATTCCTAAAGGGAAACTGAGGCACGGGGTGTCTGAATGGAAGCTAAGGCATGGGATTCCTAAAGGGAAACTGAGGCACAGGGTGCCTAAAGGGAAACTGAGGCATGGGATTCCTAAAGGGAAACTGAGGTATGGGATTCCTAAAGGGAAACTGAGGCATGGGATTCCTAAAGGGATACAGAGGCACAGGCTGTTTGGAGGGAAACTGAGGCACGGGAAGCCTGAAGGGAAATGGAGACCTGGGGTGCCTCAAAGGAACGGAGACATGAGGAGCCTGAGGGGAAACTGAGGCACGGAATGCCTGAAGGGAAATGGAGACATGGGATATCTGTAGGGGAAAATGGAGCACAGGGTGCCTGAAGGGAAAGGGAGACGAAGGATTCCTAAAGGGATACAGAGGCACAGGCTGTTTGGAGGGAAACTAAGGCACGGGATGCCTGAATGCCCTCAGAGCAGCTCCCAGAGGTGCTGGCGGATGCAGCCCCTCCGGATGGATGCTGACAGCGATCCAGGCGGGGATGGACAGGGCGGGAGGGGCACGCACCTGACGGCAGTGGTGCTGAAGGAGGCGGAGGAGCGGGTGGAGATGTACGGGTAGTGCTTGGTGTCCAGCTTGTCATCGATGGCGTCCTGAGGGCAGAGAGCCACAAGCGTGGGGTCAGTGAGGAGCCGGGCACAGCCCCTGGCCCCACAGCCCCTCGGGAGGGCTGTGCCCAGGATTCCCCTCCTGAGGAGCTCAGGAGCAGGGGCTGAGCTGGAGGTTTCAGCCTCGGGATCCCCCCCTGGCATGAAGGACCCGCTGCTGCTTCACCAGTGGCAGAGGGTCAGTGCCACCTGGGGACCTTGCTGAGGTGCTGCTGCCCTGGGCAGGGCCCTCTGTCCCGGGGGTGAGGCTCAGGGGTGTCCTGGGGGTGAAGGCACCCCGAGGGGGAGGGTGTGACAAAGGAAAACATGAGCTCTGTGCTTTTGGAACTGCTGGCCTGAGGGCAGAGGCAGCACTGAACTGCCCAGGGCTGTCCGAGTGCAGAGCTCTTGGGACAGCTCCCGAGGGTACAGGCACAGCTGCACAGAGCCCTGTCCGTCCCCTGGCTCAGCTGGGACACGGGCAAGGCTGTGACAAGGCCACCCAGCCTTGGTGGCCACGGGGGCACACACACAACCAGCCGGTTTGGTGCTGCATTTGTATTGCAGGGGTGCTAGGCAAGCCTGGTTTGGGATGTGAAGGCTGAGGGGAGACCTCACTGCAGCCTAAAACGTCCTCATGAGGGAAAGAGAAGGGGCAGCTCCGATCTCTGCTCCCTGGGCCAGGGACAGCACCCAGGGAACGGCTGGAGCTGGGCCAGGGCAGGCTCAGGCTGGAGATCAGGGAAAGGTTCTTCCCCCAGAGGGTGCTGGGCACTGCCCAGGCTCCCCAGGGAATGGGCACGGCCCCGAGGCTGCCAGAGCTCCAGGGGGGCTTGGACAGCGCTGCCAGGGGTGCCCAGGGTGGGGTTGTTGGGGTGTCTGGGCAGGGCCAGGAGTGGGACTGAACAATTCTTGTGGGTCCCTCCCAACTCAGCACATTCTGTGCTTCTCTGCATCCCACCTGGGGCCAGCACGCTCGCGGAGGCCAGGAAAGCCTCCCAAAATACCCCAACCCTGCTGCAACCCCAGGCAGGAAGCAGCCTGAAGGACACGCACCCCGAGAGAGGTTTGGGCTGGGAGCATCCAGCTCTCTGCAGGTCCCTTCCTGGGTGGCTCTGGAATTCCCTGCCTTGTCCCCCAGCCCCGTCCTCTCGCTGGCTCACCTCCATGATGTCCTTGATCACCGGGGTCCACCGGGACAGCTGGTAGGTCTGCTCGCTGATGCGCTCCTTGCGCTCCGGCTTGCTCCGGCGGCGCAGCGTGGACTGGGCACGGAGAGAGCACAGGGACACCCTGAGACACGGCGGCACCAGGGACACCCCCGAGGCCACCCCGGGGGGGACAGGGCAGCCAGAGCAGAGGGGCAGGGCAGCAGGAGGAGGGCACTCACGTCTGTGATGATGGGCACTCCGAGGTGGGCCATGTTGGTGATGATCTCGCTGTCCTCTGCCGGGATCTGGGCGTGCTGGATCAGCTTGTTCAGGTTCTCCTCGGTGATTCCTGGGAGTGCAACGCGGAGAGGGTGTTCTCCTGGGGAAGGTGTCACCAAGGGGACACAGCCCCGCTGCTGCCACCTTAGGACACTCAGCCTGGTGCTGCTCAGGGAGGCAGGGCTGGGTTTTCCCAGCTGGATCATCATGGCCAAACCTGGATCTGCCCGCCCCCACCCCCGCCCAGGCGTCCCCCTCACCGTTCTTCAGGAAGATGTAGAGCAGGATGATGCGGATCTTGTCATAGGTGCTGACGTTGCCGTCCAGCAGGATGGGGACAATGGCCCTCATGGGGTCCTTGATCTTCTCGCCTTCAGCATCGGTGCCCATGGCCAGGTCCTGTAGGGGACGTGTGCTCGTCACCCCTCCGCCCTGGGAGGGTGGAGCCGCAGCCCCCGTTGTTCCTGGGGGAGGTGTTTGGTACCTGCTCGACTCGGCAGAGCTTGTCCACAGTGCCCTGGTAGTGCTTCATGCAGTCCTCAGCCAGGTGCAGGTGGGTCGAGTACTGGGGACACAAGAGAGGTCACCTCTGCAGCGCTGGCAGCAGCTCAGGGTCCCTGGGCCACCACCCGTGGCCAGGGGAGAGCCGCCACCTCCTGCTCCCCGGGTGGGCTCAGTCACTGAACACACGCAGTGACCCCTCCCCATACCTTGCTGAGCTCCTTCTGGTACTGTGGCATCTTCTTCAGCATCTGGGACAGGTCTCTCATGGTGGTCTGCGAGGGAAGGGGGCACGGTCACTCACCCTCAGTGACCTTTGGGCCACCAGCACACAGGGGATGACCTTGACAAGGAATTCTGTCCCCCTGTGAGCCCCCCATGGGGGTCTGGTGACACCTGACGTGTCACTGCCAGGTCTCCTCCCCTGAAGCTGGGAGGGAGGGAGGCTCTGCAGCTCTGCAAACTGGGGTGGAGTGGGGAGAAATCCCCCGAGGACCTTCCTCTGGGATCCCCGTGTGCCTGGCTGGGGCTGAGATGGTCCTTTCAGCCCTGGCCACTTTTACGTCCTACTGCCACCGGGGTCCCCTCACTGCCACCAACTCGGGGAATGGGGACAGAGCAGCTGCTGTGGGAGGGGCACAGACCCTGTGCTGGGGACAAACAGACCCCTGGGTGCAGAGCTCCCCCAAAGCACCCCATTTTCCAGCCCCAGGTATAGGGCTGGCAGCCCACAGCCATCTCCCCCTGCCAGGGAGCTGACCGCACTTCTTCCTCCTCGGCAAAGTGCCCCCAGGAGACTCCACCATGTGCCAGCCCGTGGCCGAGCCCGTCCCCAGCTGGGCGGATGCATCAGGTCACCTTGTCACCCGTGTTCATCCTCTTGCTGGAAGAAAACTCCTTCAGGGACCGGGTCACCTCCCTGGGGAGAGGAGGAGGGCAGAGCTGTGAGCGGGGAGGGGACCCTCACAGCGGGGTGGGTGGCAATGCCAGGCCAGTGCCCCACCCAGCCGGCAAACCGCCCCCGGGGACACTCACTGGGACACCTCGGCGATGTGTTTGTGGCGCAAGGTGACCCACAGGTCATCATCCTCGTCCAGGAGGACCTCCTTGATCCGGGCCTCGCCGATGCCGCTCGTCTCGTACCTGGGATGAGGGGAGAGATGTCACAGTGGGGACGGGGCTCAGGGCACAGCCCCCTCACTGCTGGGCTTAGGGGGGTGGAGGGACGTGGGAAGGGGCTGAGGGCTGAAGGCTGGAAAAGCCCTTTTTGTCCCAATCCTGCCCATGGGCCCTGCCAGAGTGCAGGCAACACCAGTGACTCCCAATGGAGGAGTTGTGATGGATGAAGGGATGCTGAGCTCCCAACTCCTGCTCTAGGGCTGGCCTCAGGGCTGTCCCCGGGCTGCTGGGGATGGCAGCACTGCACTCACTTGTAGACATCGTTCTCGATGGGCAGCAGGTCGTAGCTCATGGCCTGGAAGGTCAGCTCGTGCAGCACCGGCGACGCGGGGTCAAAGCCACGGTCCAGGATGAGGAGCTGGGAGCGAGCCTTGTCCGGACCCTGCGGACGCCGCGGAACCATCAGCACTGGGGTGGGGCTCCCTCAGCCCCACAGATGCTCAGGGGACTGTTTTGGGGTCCCCACTCGGGGTCTGTGGCTGCCACAGGGCAGAGTTCGAGGGGGACTTGACATCCCACACCCTCCCCCGGGGCTGCCAGCACCGCTCACCTCGCCCATGGTGGGGTCATCAGCCTTGTAGGCGTCCAGCTTGTCCTGGATGAGCTGTGCCAGCATGGCATTGTCCTTGTAATCCCTGGGGGAGGCAGGGGGACAGGTCAGCCCCAAAGGGCACGGGATGGGGAGGAGATGTTGCTTTCCCTGTGCACCATCCTTGGCTCGTGGCAGAGGAGGGACCTGAGGAGGTTTCGTTGCACCTCTCCTCCATGAGCTCCACTTTGCCCTGGTGCCACTCAGATTTCAGCATCCCAACCCTCTCCCCAGCCCTCCAGAGCATCGAGTCTGTTCACACTGAGCAGGGCTGTCTGCCCATGTCCCCATCCCGTCCATCCCCACGCCCTGACCGGCACCGGACACGGCACGGCCTCAGCCACGCTGGCCTTACCCGCGGTACCGCACGGCCGGGTACTCCTTCAGGGTGGCACAGAGCGTGGCAATCTGCTCTGCCAGGCGCTCCAGGATCGGGTTCTTCATCTGGGCCTTGTGGGGGCTGTAAAAGCTTTGGAAGGAGTCGGCCGAATCCAGAGAATAAACCTGAGGGTGCAGCGGGAGGGAGGTCAGAGGGGATGGCTGCAGGAGAGCAGCCCCACCCCAGATGGGTTTGGAAACCAGATTCATCCCCAGATGGACCCAGCCGAGCCCGGGACCAGGGAGCTGGAGCTCAGTCATGCCTGGGATCTCCCTCAGAACTCCCTGCTCGGGACCCTGATGGGCTCCCAGGACCCCAGCTCCAGCTCCATGGCAGGATCCCTATCCCAGGCAAGCAGAGGAGGCAGGAGAACCCCTGCCCTCAGCAGTCCCCTGCTCCCAGACAGGGAACCAGAGACCTGGGGACAAGCAGAAACACGCCAGCTGTGCCCCCAGTAAAAATCAGCAGCCATTCTGGCTGCACATGAAGATGCCAAGAGGTCACTCCCCAGGAACGCTGAGGACTGAAGGGTTAATGGCAGCAAGCAGGCCTGGCACCGTCTGCCCCCTGGTCCCTTTGTCCCCAGCAGGGGCAGATGGCACGGGGCCAGCTCCCCGGTGCCCTTGGCTGGTGGCTGTGCTGGTGGCAGAGCTGGCCAGCAGCTGTGGGCACGGGGCCAAGGCACGGCACCCGCTCAATCCCCTGCGGCATCGGTAATCTAAGGAGACGGGGAGGAAGGGCTGAGCCAGCCGGGGCTGCGAGGCTGTTACACAAACCCTGGGGGGCTGCACAGGGACATGGACCCCCCCAACCCCGGGCTGTCCCACCCCCTGTCCCACCCCGAGGAGGAGGAACCTGCGACTCGGAAGGGAGGAAGGCAATGTTGATCTCCGTCAGGGTTTTGATGACCTTGGCGGCGCGGGATTTCACCAGCTCGTTGAACAGGGCGTCGGGACAGGCTGCGAGGGGAGGAGGAGGAGGAAGAGGAGGAGGAGGAGGGTGGTGCTCAGCATCTCTCCATCCCAAATCCCTCCCCACCCGCTGGCACCGTTTCGGTGACTGTCCCTCCCCTGCGGGCACTCACAGTCAGTGAAGAAGACGTGGGCAGCTCTGTACTTGGAGGTGGGGGGATCCTTGAAGTCGTTGATGAGGGAGTGGATGGACTGGAAGAGAGAGGGAGCAGCTGGGCTGGGCAGGATGGCACTGGGGGCCTCCCTCGTGGCCCAGGGCAAGCTCTGCACCTCCGTCCCACCACCCTGGCAGCCTCACTGGAGCCAGGATGCTTCCCACGGGCACAGCCGCCCATCCCAGCACCTCACCCCAGCCTCAGGCCCTGTCCCCGTGTCCCACACCGCGCTCACCTTCTCGGAGGGGGTGATGAGGTACACGGCCTCCAGGCTGGGCAGCGGCTCCCGGCGCTTGTTGATGTCTTCCACAACTTGGGGGGAAAAACAGGGATACAGGGATCGTGGCAGGGAGGGGTGTGGGCAGGGCACTCGGCCACGCAGGGCTGTTGGATAACCCACGGCAGCCCAGCACCAGCCCTGCCGACCCCTCCGTGTCCAAAACACCCCCAGCCACTCATCCCTGCCCACCCAGGAGTTGGGGCACCCCTGCCCACCCCATCCCAGCCCTGTGGTCCCCCCCAGAGCTGTGGGTGTGGGCACCTGGCCAGGTGCCAGGGGCCACGGATCTGTCTGTGCCCCTGTGCTGCTCTTCCCTTGGCTCATCCTCACATCCCCCTGCTGGAGGAGACCACCTGGAGGTGAAGCTCTGGCCGTACCCACTGTCCCCAACACCTCCCAACACCCAGCCTGAGGTTTCCTTCTCCTTCCCAAGTGTTGCGTGGAGCTGTTTAATTATTAGGCTGATAAAAACCAACACCTGGTCCCCTCCTCGAACTGAAGGACTGCCAGGAGACAAAGTGTTCTGGCTGCTCCAGCCCCAGCAGGCAAGGAGGGACTTGGGGAACTCCAGCCCGGCACCAGGAGCCGTCCACGGGCGATGGGAGGTGGGGTGGCTCCATCCCAAGTGGGACAGGGCTGGGTGGGGGCTGTGCCAAGCGCCCCGTGCCAGCCTGGAGGTGCCTTTGCGGGTTCCCCTGGTGCAGAGGGAGGTTTGGCCCTTCCCACAGGGAATGTGGGAGGCAAGGAGGGGGTACTCACTGGTTATGCCCTCTGTCATGATGTCGGTCATCTTGCAGCAGGACGAGAGCATGCGCATGCTCAGCTGGTCCACCACCAGCACCTGGGGACAGGTGAGCACCCCGTGAGCACCCCATGAGCACCCCATGAGCACCCTGGGAGCTGCCCTTCCCTTCCCTCCCCTTCCCCACCCTGCCCACACCTGCCCCCTTCCTTGCTTCCTCCCCTCCTCCTCCTCTCCTGGTCCCACCCCGGGTTCGGCGCTCACCTTCCATTCCCCCTTCTTCTTCACCTTCCGGATCACATCGTGCATAATCTCTGGAAGAAAGGGGATACGGGCAAGGGTGAGACCCCAGAGTCCCTCCTACAGCACCCCAGGGCCTGCTGGCAGCAGCGGGGGCTGCGCTGGGGGCACCAAGCCCCCACCCGTGTGCAGGGTCACGCTGAGCCCCGCTCACCCCGTGCCTTAAGTGGGGATGAAGGAGGGGATGAGGGTGGTTTTGGGGTACCCAGGGAGGGGTGGTCACCCCCCAGCCCTGTTTTTTCTCTCGTGCTTGGCACTCACAGACAGACCCCAGGCTGGTGGGGAGCACGTGCTGGTTGGGGGGTCCCTTTGGGGGAGCCTGGGGGCCGCCCCACGAGGTTCAGCCCTAATCCAAAGTGCTGGGAAAACAACAGCGGCTTAAGAGCTCCTTTTAGAAACAAGAATCCAGCGGCCTGAGCCTGTTCCTTGTAATCCCTCACAATCCCATTTCACCTCCCGTGGCTGCCGGGCTTATGCAACCAGGCAGGACAGCAGCACCCCTGGGACCCCTGGGACCCCCCCACCCCAAATTCCCCTGCTCCTGCCCCAGGCCAGCTCCCCGTGAGATGCAGGTTCAGGGACACGAGGAGGTGGCAGTGGGACAGAGATGTCACCTTTGGGGTTGGGTGGCAGGAAAGGGGTTTCAAGCCTTGCCCTCCTGCCTAAGCATCTGTTTTGGGGGAGCAAGGTGTCCCCCAAACCCTGCAGGTCCCCCTTGACCCCGGTGTGTGAACGGTGCAGAGCCGAGCCTGAGGAAAAGTCTGTGCCACGTCCTCACACAGCATTTTTCCCTGGATTTCACCCCTGCAGGGCTCTGCTCTGAGCCCCTGGTCCCAGAGACAGGGATGGAAATGCCCAATAAAAAAACAGTTAAGAAACGTTTCTAAATGAGAAACCAGAGGTGTGAGGGTGTCACCCTGCCACCCTCCCTGTGGGTTCTGGTTCCCTGGGTAAAGCCCAGCAGGGTCTCGAGCTGGCACTGGTGCCAGCAGGGACAAAACAGGAGCCTCTGAGTGTCCCTGTCCGTCTGTCCTGGCGCAAACAGCCATTCCTAAATGCCATTCCTGCCACTGCACATCCACCTCCTTTCCCAGCCAAATCTGCCTGAGGCAGCCCCAGAAGGACACTGGCCTTGCCCTCAGGGTCCTGCCTGCCCTTGGTGACATCCTGTGGCCTCTCCATGGGCACAGGGGGTGCAGGGCAGCTCCGGGCTGGGAAAGGGGGGGTGGAGGGTGCCTGGGTACCTGCACTGGGCAGGCGAAGCTGCTGCCTGTGCCCACGCGTGCTGCCCACCCGCATCCAGCAGATGCACCAGGAATTGTCCCCCGTGGGCAGCAGCTGACAGCGAGGGCTGCCCGTGCATCCCAGAGCTGTCCCTGCTCCTCCCCCGACTCGGGAGCAGGGCCGGGAAGGAGCGGTGCCAGCGCCTCCCTGCTCTTCCTGCCATTACTCACATTTGGCTCCTGCCCCGGAGCCAGGATCCAGCAACAACAGCGCTGTTCACAGGGCAGCTCCAGGGCTCCATCATCCCATCCCACGGGCTCCATCCCATCCCATCCCATCCCATCCCAGAACCTCCATTCCACTCCAGAACCTCCATCCCAATAAACACAGGGGGCCACAGGGGTGCACCATGGAAGGGGTCGGGAAAAACAAGCAGCCAGGAAGAATTCTTGCCCCTGCAATGAAAATCTGGCCAGAAGGAAGGAAGGAAGGGAAAATGAGGAGAGAGGAGAGGAAAAAGGAAAGAGGAAAGAGGAAAGAGGAAAGAGGAAAGAGGAAAGAGGAAAGAGGAAAGAGGA
>VZTA01015013.1:160487-182904 GCA_013398855.1 Mohoua ochrocephala
CATCCTCATCCTCCTCGGGCATCCATCAGGGCAGCAGGGATGAAGGAAACCCTGACCAGGAGCACGTTGGGATGTGGCCATGTGGGAATAAACCAAAATGCACTGGAGAGGAAGGACAGACCATTCTCATCCCTATTCCCATTCCCATCCCCCGTTCCCCATCCCCATCCCCATCCTCATCCTCCTCGAGCACTCACTGGGGCCATGGGGAAGGAGGAAACCCTGACCAGGAGCATGTTGGGGACAATCCCCTCTGCACATGGCCACGTGGGAATGCACCGAAATGTGCTGGAGAGGAGGACAGATCATTCTCACCCCTATTCCCATCCCCATTCCCATCGCCATTCCCATCCCCATCCCCATCCTCCTCGGGCACCCACTGGGGCTGTGGGGGGAAGGAGGAAACCCTGACCAGGAGCATGTTGGGGACAATCCCCTCTGCACATGGCCACGTGGGAACATCAACGCCGTCTGGCAGCTGCTGAGTTCTGAGTTCCCAAATGTCTCCAGTCACAACAAAACCCTTCAGACAACTGCTTGACTTTCCTCTCCCGAGCTTCAGCAGCCGAGTCTGTCTGTGCCACCGCGCAGCCTGTGCCAAAACCTCGCTGCTGTGTCACCGCGCGGCGCTGGCTGACGGTGCCAGGACATCGTGCCCACCTCCAGGTGGTTTTTGGAGCCCCGAAAGCAGCCTGAGTGTCCGTGTGACAGCTATTTCTGCATGCCACAAACGTCCCCTCCCCGCTCGCGAATCAACAACATCAACGCCGTCTGGTTTTTACCTCTTCATTCAGGTTTCATTTTTTTTTTTATTTAAGGAACACCCCAGCGGGCAAAAGAGTCGGGTGATGACTCAGTGCTCCAGTGCTTGTGTGGATGAATTTTCCAAAAATCGGGCTTTTAAACCACTTGCTCGGTTTATTTAGCAGGACCGTGTGTGCACCGCCTAAATCACACTCCATCCGTTGGTTTTTTCGGAAGGGATGAAGCTTGGTTTCCAATAATGACGTTATTTACATGGATAGATATTCCCATTTATTTTCAATTCGAAGGGGGCGGATGCATTTTCATCGCCTCTTAAATACCATCACCTTCACTAAGACAGAATCTCGAATTAATTCAGAGCCAGACTCCTCGGGGATCAGCACTGGGGAAAGCATTTAAGAGCCTCCAGTGGAACGATTTTCTCCTGGAAATGAGGTTTCGCTGCAGATAAATTTCCCACGAGAATCCCTCGCTATCAGCAGCATTTTGGCCAGGCAAACAAACCTCAAACGAGCCCTCTGCTGAGGGTAAAGCCTTCTTATGGGGCATCGCAGGGGGGAAAAAGGGAAATATTCCAGCTTTGGAATTATTTTCCCATTGAAATGAGTCGGAGGGGTGAGAACAGCGTTAGGATGGAAAAGGCTGATGCCCTGTGGGCATTCCCGAGGGTGCTTGGGACAGATGCAGGTGGCATCTGGGTGCCAGTTGATGTCCTTGGTGGTTTTTGGCCACGGGGGGAGCGTTCGGCTTGGCAGAGCTCGGCCACGGGCGCAGCCGCACCGCTCCCTGCATCCCTGCCCAAAAAGGCGGATTCTTGGCTCCAGGGTGGCATCCCCCCGGCGCGGCGAGGGGGCAGGACCCGCTGGTGTCCCCCGGGGTGGTGGCAGCGCTGCGGGGCAGGGCTGGTGGCACGGGCGGGGAGGGGCGTGCGCATCCTGCCGCCCCCTCCCCAGCCCCGCGGCGGCCGAGGGCAGCTATTTCAGGAGGATAAACAGGATGCCTCAGCCCGGCCACCTCCGATCCTCCCTCCCACCGCTCCCGGGTAAACAAGTCCAGCCCAGGAAAAGCCGCCTGGAAGCCCTTTCCACGCTGGCTGCCCCACACCAAGCCAAGCAGCTGAGCCGAGCTTCTCCCGGCCCGGCCCCGGCTTGCGGAGGTCTGGAAGCATCCAGGGAGCAGAGCGATCCCAAGGCGTGCATCCACCTCGGCAGCGACTCCCCGGAGCCGCCCTGCAGCTGGGAACAGCTTGAACTTTCTGCTCACGCCACCACGTCCTCCTTCCTCCTCCTCCTCCTCCTCCTCTTCCTCCCTCGGTCACACCCCGAGCTGCTGGCGGTGCCCAGGCTCTGGGAATGACGCCAGCGAGGCCTTTCCTCCCTGCGGATCGTGCCCAGGCAGCGCCGCAGGATCCTGCGAGGGCCGTTTCCGCCTGTTGCGCTTGGGAAAGGAGCCGCAGCAGCAGCAGCGACAGGAAGGAGGAGCTTTTCCACCGCTTCCTCCAGCCCCGCAGCTCCAGCTGCTTCCTCCCCGGCTGTGTCCGAGGAGACTTTGCAGGCTCGGTGGAACATTCCCGGTTTTAGTGTCCCTCTCTGAGTGTGCCCTCCTGCTCCCTGAGGTGTCCCCATCCCGGGACAGCTCCTGCTCCGAAATCTGTGGCCGGGGCGGGTTTTAAATCAACTCGAGCGTTCCCATGGCGTTCTCTCACGGGCTGGGGAGGGCGCGGGGCCCCTCGCTGTGCCCGCTGCCCGCCGGCTCCCACGCCCGCTCTCCGGTTGGGCACCGCCGGAGCCAAGGTCAAGGCTGGCGGCCGCGGGGTGTGGGCGCAGGTGGGACGGAGTCCGGGTGTTGCAATGCCGGGGCTGGGTGCCGGGAAGGAGCCGGTTTTCCCCGCAGGGGTGCGGGGGGGACACCCTGGCACTGCCCAGCGCCCAGCTTGGGGGGCACGGCCCCCTCCTCCATCCTGCCCATCCCCTCCCCCTCCCCCGGCAATTAGCGCAGCTAATTACCCGCAGGGGGGACACTCACAGCCTCTCCCTGCTCCCGGGGGCGGCGGGAGGGACGCGGGGCGGTGCGGGAGGAGTGGCCGGGGGGAGGCCGTGGGGCGCCGCGCTGCCGGGCCGCCCCGAGCGCTGCCTTCCTCCTCCTCCTCTTCGTCCTTCTCCTCCTCCTCCTCCCTCTTCCCTCCTCCTCCTGCCGCTCCTCCCGCCGCCCGGCCCGGCCCGGCTCCGCTCGCCATGGGAGATGTGGTCTCCACGCACCTGGACGAGGGTCGCCGCCAGCACATCGCGGGTGAGCCCCCGGCGCGCCCCCCGCTCCGCTCGTCCCCGGCGGGATCTCCCCATCCCTCCTTCAGTCCCTTTGGGAACCCCCCCCGCTGGGTGTTCCCGGGACCCCCACGCCTGTTCTTCGCCTCCCTCTCGCTCTTTAAACTTTTTTAATGTTTAGCTTCCCCGTGGTTTTGCCTGGGCGCAGCTCGGGGGGCTCCGGGGGGTACCCGAGGTGCCCGTCTGCGTCCCAAATGAAAGGCTGGGTTGTGCCGGGGTGTTTGTGTTGGCGGCGGGGCTCGGGGACCCCTCGGGCTGCTGGGAGGGGAGTGGGGAGCTGGGCTCCGGGGGATGCTGGAAGCCGGGTCCAGCGCGGGGACACCGCTGTCAGCACGGGGACTGCTGGGGCCGGCCGGCAGATGAGTCTCATCCCCCTTCCCAGTGCTGGGAGATCCTTAGGAAACCCCCCCCCCTCAAAGGTTCTGGGGTGGAGGGAAGGACTGGCTGCACCCCTGGCTGCCTCCAGCCTGCCCCGGCACAGGCAGGACACAGCGGTGCCCCCGCCAGCGCCGTGGGACGGCCAAGGGTGACAATGTGGTCATTGAGAGCCCGTCTGTCCCCGGGCGGCAGCGCCTCGCCCCTGGCACAGGATGTCTGGCCAGAGCTGCCTGGGAACCACGGAACGCGGGGTTACGGCTCTGCACAGGCAGGGATTGTGTGAAGCCGTGGCTGGGGGGGGTGTCAGGGCTGCTCGTTGGGGTCTGTGGTGACACGCCTGACCCCTGTGAGTGGGGTCACCCCTCCGTCGCGGCGCTGGGCTCCCCCAAGCCACTTTGCGTCACTGGTGATGCGGGCGCTTGGCTCCCCGGGGCTTCTGAGCGGGCAGGACGTGACCTCCGAGCCCTTTCGTGCCCCAGCTTTGGTTTCAGCTCCCCAGCAAATCCTCGTCTCCAGTGCCCGAAGCCACCCCCG
The DNA here is from genome assembly GCA_013398855.1 of Mohoua ochrocephala. Taxonomy (NCBI): domain Eukaryota; kingdom Metazoa; phylum Chordata; class Aves; order Passeriformes; family Acanthizidae; genus Mohoua; species Mohoua ochrocephala. The sequence continues at coordinate 164,489 of VZTA01015013.1, forward strand.
CAGCCGGCGGAGCCGCACCTGGGCGGGTGTCACGGCCGAGGGTGGCTTCGCGCTGGACCTTGTGCGTCTCGCAGGCAGCTCAAGGGCTGGGGAGCGCCGACGTTTCGGAGGTGACTCCGCCATACCGCTCCTCCGTCTCGGCCATAAAGCCGCGGGAGTGGCTCTGAAGTCCTTTTGTCCCCAAGGGCTCTGAGGGAAAAGCCGCTGCCGGCGGAGCAGCGCCGGAGCTGCCGTGGGGCTGGCGCGGGGACGCGGTGTCTCGCGGTGCAGCCCCTCCGCCCTGCCAAGGCCCCATCCTGGCAGGAATGCTTACGTGGTATGCGGCTCAGCAGGACGCCAGCAGGTTTCTGAGCTTTGAAGGAGAGCTTGGAACTCGCTCTGGGGTTTTCATCTTGCATTAGTTAAAAGCTCAGCCCGGCTGATCCGCGAGGCTGCACCGGGTCGGGGCTGCCCGTGGCGTGTTTGGATCCAAAGCACATCCCGAATTTCCCTGTAACTTGCTGGTTGTCTGTGCAGAGATAGCTCCCTGTGCAAGCCCCTGTGATCCTAATCCTGAAGAATAACAAGGAAAAGCCTGGCTGGGTTTCCTGCGCAGGAATCTGTCTCTGCTGGGTCAGGGATTGGGTGTTTGCAAGGCCAGGCTGGATGGTTGCACCCCGGCAGGGGCTGAGCTCTTAGCCCAGGGTGGGTTTTAACCCATGCTCGGGGGCTGCAGAGGGCTTTCCGTGGGAAAAAAGTTTTCATGGGAAAAAGATTTCACGAGGACAAAAAGCTCCCTGTGGAATAGGATTCTGGAGGCTGGGCTGGGACATGCCGCAGCTCCGAAGGTTTGGGGTGAGTAGCGGGGGACACACCTGTGCTGGGACACCTCCCTGGGAGAGACTGGGGCAAGCTGGGTTCCTGGAGCACCTCTGTGCTCCTGCCAGGGCTCCCGGCTGGCTGAGGAGCCCCCGGAGCTGGGAGGGGCTGTAACCCAACAGGCAAGGCACGACTTGCTGTCAGGCATGCAAAGCAACGTGGCGGGGAAAACTCCGGGTTTTCCTGCCTAGCTCGGCCTGTTCTCTGCTGCCGCTGCCCCAGGAGGCATCCAGCCCTTCTCCAAGCAGCTTTTCCCAGTTGTCCTCCCAAAATTTGGGGGGTTTGGATTTGCCGTCCAGGCTGCCACGACCCCTGGTTGCTGGAGGGCCAGGAGCTCTTTGGGCTTGGCAGTGCTTCCCAAGGTTGCAGCCCCTCAGACCGGCAGAGCTGCTGGGGAGAGCCTGGGCTGGACCTGTGCCCCTCCTGGGAACGGGTGAAAGGCAGGAGGGAGGTGGGAAAAGCCCTGCCATGCCCACAGTGCCCAGGCTGTGGAGGTCCCATGCCCTGTCCCAGCCCATGTGATGGTGGCTGCGTGAGGCTCCAAGAAGTCACGAGCCACACACGCGTGACTCGGGTGGCTCAGGACCAGGGTCTTTCCTCCCACCGGTGGTTCTGGTGGGGCTGGAGAGCTCCGGGCAGGCACGGAGGCAGCTCCCTGCCGGCACTGGGGCTGTCAGGGCAGCCAGCTGCTGGCAGAGCTCCCTGCAGCTCCTGCAGTCCCGTTTCCAGGGTCTGTCTGACCAGTGCTTCCTCCTGCCACCCTGGTTTGGACATCTTCCTGCCTGAGTCATCCGGTTTGTTTGTCAACACCCTCCGGCTGCCCTCCTCCTCCTCCTCCTCTTCCTCCCAGATGTGGGTTGGGAGTTGCTTCCAACCTGCTCTGTGGGCTGGAGCAGGGACCGGCTCACCCTCCTTGTGCAAGGATGCCCAGCGTGGGCACCAGCACTGGGCACACACGAGGGTGGCAGGGATGGGGTGTCCTGGGACACCAGGGTGTCACTGGGTGCCCTGGATTTTTGCAGGGTCCTCTCCTGTCCAGGGCAGTGGGTGCTCTCAGCACGGGACTGGATGAAGCTCTTCCCTCATGCTGGAATAACTCCTTCCCTCGAGCACCCCATGGACCCCTTCTGCTGGGGGCTGAGGTGAAGTGGGGCTGGCTGGGGGCTGGGTGGAGCTGGTGCTCCTGAGCCCAGGGATGCAGCAGGAGCTTCTGGGTGCCATCCCAGGGGGTGGCAGAGCCCAGGGATGCAGCAGGAGCTTCTGGGTGCCATCCCAGGGGGGTGGGGGAGCCCAGGGATGCAGCAGGAGCTTCTGGGTGCCATCCCAGGGGGTGGCAGAGCCCAGGGATGCAGCAGGAGCTTCTGGGTGCCATCCCAGGGGGGTGGGGGAGCCCAGGGATGCAGCAGGAGCTTCTGGGTGCCATCCCAGGGGAATGGCAGAGCCCAGGGATGCAACAGGAGCTTCTGGGTGCCGTCCCAGGGGGGTGGCAGAGCCCAGGGATGCAGCAGGAGCTTCTGGGTGCCATCCCAGGGGAGTGGGGGAGCCCAGGGATGCAGCAGGAGCTTCTGGGTGCCATCCCAGGGGAGTGGGGGAGCCCAGGGATGCAGCAGGAGCTGCCGAGTGTCTCCGTGGCCAGAGGGATGTGCGGGTGGGTGGCAGCACAGGGAGGGTCCCTGGGAGCTCACACCTTGCTCTGGCATCTCCGGGGAGTCGCCAGCCCGTTAATTACGGAGTGAAGCAGCTGCTAATTTCGGGGTAGGACTTCCACAGGCACCAGCCCACGCAGAGGTGGCGGAGGTGACACCGACCTCATCCCTGGGGCCGGCCCTGCAGCTTCCCTGCTCCAACGAGCCTTGTCGGGCATCGGTGGCTGCATATCGCCGATCCCACCAAGCAGGAGGCTGGATGCCGATGGGATGGGCTGCAGGGCCGGCTCCAGAGGTGCCAGAAGGCACCGGGCTGCGGCGTGCCCCAGGGATGGAGGCTGCTGGCAGCGGGAGGAGGTTCGCTGCGGCTTTTCCCTAAGCGTGACACTCATTTCCCAGCCTTTGCCGCAGCTCAGCTCCAGCCGGCGTGGGAGGCGGAGGCTGCCGGGCTCTGGGGTTGGTCTTGAGGCTGAAACCCTCACCCTGCCCCGGGGGAGCCGCGCAGGGAGGCTCCGAGGGCTCGGCGAGTGGTTTCTCCCAACGAAATGTGCGTCTTTCATCGCGAAATAAATAACTCCCCTGGCACGTCAGGGCTCCCTGCCAGCGGCGAGGGCTGGTTCTGGCAAGCTGGGGCTTTACCTGCAGCCGTCGTGTCGGGGCACGGGGCTCGCTCCGAGCCAGCGTGTTGGGGCAGGGGACATGGTTCTGGTGGCCTTCCCACGTGGGAGGGCCATGGGAGCCCTCCCGGCCGCGGCCGTGCTCAGCCCCGGGGGCAGAGGCTGCCTTCCCTCGGGGAGGGCTTTCCCTGCCTCCCCCAGAGACGGTTTAGCCAGAGGCCCCGGCTGGAGCGAGCCGGGGCACGCACGGAGGGGATCCCTGCTCCGCCTGCGAGAGGCAGGGCTGGGGCAGGAGGAACTGAGCCAGGATGGCAGCTGAGAGCTCTCCTTGGGCCGGTCCGGGGAGGGAAAAGCACCCCCAGAGCGGGACACCCCCACAGCGGTATCGGACACCCCAAAACGCGCTGTAGGGATACAGCCAGGAGCTGGGATTTCCCAAGCCTTTGCCTCCCCTCCTCCCCAAATCACTGCAGAGGCTGGCTCAGAGCTCGGAGGCGCTCGGTGCCTCTCGGCACAGCCCCTGTCAGCTCCATCCCACCCTCCTGGCACTGAGAGGCTCCCGTGCCTCCGAGCTTCCCAGCGGGAAGAAGAGCTGGAGGGATCCAGGGATATTTATCCACGGGCACTTGATGGGGCAAGGTGAGGATCAGCTCTCCAGGACCTGCTCTGCCCCTGCAGGACACAGGTCTGCTCCCACCACCCAGTTTGGGGGGGATGTCACCTCATCCTGGGGCTGTCACCTCATCCTGGGGCTGTGGCCTCCAGAGCCCATCTGGTGACATCCCCAAGCAGGAGCTGTGCCCCCTCCCCAGCCCCTGGCTGGCCTTGGAGCCTTGTCCCGTGCCTGGACGTGCCTGCGGTGGCTCCATGGAGAGCCCAGTGCCGGGGCCAGGAGGGGAGGAAGGGGCAGAGCAGAGCAGCTCGTTGCTTCCTCCCGGTCTCTTGGACCGGCGGGGGAGGAAGGAATAAAACTCCACCTTTTCCCCCTTTTCAAAGGGAAAGAGCAGCGACATTTGACACAGGCCCCAGCTCTGGTAGAGCACAGTGCCCTTCTCGGTGCCTTCCTGCCCTCTGCCATGCCCTCCTGCCCTTCTTTGTCCCCTCCTGCTCTCCCCTGGCAGGGATCTCGCTGAGGAATTCCTCTTGGGAACTCGGACCCCTTCACTAGGGGATTCCCCAGATGGGACATTCCCTCACAGCAGCATGGATGGGACGCTGCCCTGGAGGTGACAGAGGACCCGGGGCAGGGTCTCGCCCATCTCCTGCTGTGCTGGTGGCTCCTGGGATGCAGGACACTTGTCCTGGCTTCCTCTCTCCCTCTGCCAGCTCTGCTCAGCCCCTTGGGAGGTTTCCCTGCACGAGGAGATGTGCCCAAAGCTGGGGTGAGCCAGCTCCCAGACCCCAAAGTGGTGGTGGGAAAGCATCCTGTGGGATGGGTATGGAGGAGCTGGGGAGGGAGCTCCAGGACAGGCTCCAGGACAGGCTCAGGGCTGTTTTCTTCAAATCCCTCTTGGTTGGGTTGTTTTTTTGGAAACACATAAAAATCTTTGTTTGGTCTCCTCCCCCGGGGCTGGATTGGGTTTCCCACTGGCACCGTCCAGCTGGGCACAGGGACAGCGTGCCAGGTTCAGCGCCTCTCCCCGGGGCTGGGCACGAGGGGACCCAAGGGAAGCGGCTGCTGGGACATCCCGGAGCAAGGGCTGCCCACCCCGGCTGCCCCCAGCACAGGAGATGTCCCAGTTTGCTCCGTCCCCTTTGCCGTGGGGACCTCAGCTCCCTGCGCCACAGCTCCCGGGAGGATGTGGGTGCCTGCGCACACCCCGGATTGCGCCATTCCCGAGGGCTGCAATGCGGCCCGGCCGGTGCTGGGGGATGAGCCGGACCTTATCTGGGCAGGGGTGGTGCTGGGTCCCACCCTGCTGGGGGAGAACCAGAGGGGTGGCAGCTCTTCTCCACCCTGGCCGGGTGCCGGTGGCACCCAGGGGGACAAGGGACATGTGGGGTGATGTGGTTGCAGCCAGGATGAGGGCAGTGGGTGCTGGCCCAGCTCAGGGGTTGGGGTTGGTGTTCAGCTTGAGCCAAGCCCCTCTACAGGGATGCTCCATCTCCCCACAGCCACCTGTGTCCATGGGACATATCCTGACAGTCCTGGGAGTGCGGTCACCTCTGCTGGTGGCTTGAAGCGGTCCCTGTGCCCGCTGTCAGGTGGCACTCCGGGCTGGGGTGGCTTTAACCCAGCTGTGATGCCACCTCTGCCCCACATCTTTGGAGCATTGCCCCACAGGCTGCTCCAAGGGGAAAGGGGGCTCGCAGGTTGGCTGGGGACAGGGATCTCCTCCTCCCGCATCCCTCGGAGGCTGTTTGGGCAGGGAGGCTCAGGGCAGGCACCTCGGTGCAGCCCCGGGAGCCGCTGGAAGGCCCCGCTGCTGTTTGTTATTCACGGGCACATTCCTCGCACGCAGCAGCCCCGCGCTGCCTTGTTCCCAGGAAGCAGCGGGACACCGGCATCCACGCCACGGGAAAACACCCGCCGGCACGTAGCCGGCCTCTAATCCCCGTCCTGCCGGGCTGGATGTGACCCCGAGCCACGGCAAGGGGCTGGTGCAGGGGGCCGAGCCCGGCGCACGGCTGGGATTGGGGAGCAGGAGCAGCGGTGTCCAAAGAAGCAGCAGAAGGGGTCCAAAGCTCGGCCGAGAGCGGGTTTTTCAGTGTTTTTCAGCTGTGCAGAGGTTAAGGAGCTGCTGCTGAATGTGCTGCTGAATGTGCTGCTTCGTTTTCAGCCCCGTGCATCCCGCGGTTGGCTCCAGAGCCTCGCAGGGAGCACGGCCGTGTCCTGGCAGCTCGGATTGCCACGGGCTGCGAGGGCAGCGGCAGGGCGAGGTGCTGGGACATGGGCCGGCTGCTCCAGGGTGGGCACACAGCCCTGGGAGCACCCGCGGGGTCCCAGCCGGCCGGGGATGGGGGGCACCTCTCACGGAGCCGTGTCCCCGGCGGGTGCCCCAGCCCTGCGCTGGCACCACGGCCGCTTCTGACTCATCCGGGGGCAGAGCCCGGCACGGCACAGGCACGGCCAGAGAGGATGAACCGGTTCAGGCCCGGCCCTAGCTGGTTTCTCCGGCGAGGCTCCGCTGCCTCATCCCTTCCTGCCCGGCCTGCCCACCCTTCCCAGCGCGGCTGAGTCACAGCGCAGCCGGCTGCTGCCGAGCGCGCTCCCTTTCCACCCCCATCGGCCTTCGGAGCTGGTTTCAGGAAATCTTTTCAGTTCTGAAAATATTGCCGATGGATTTTGGAGCCTGGCAGTGCCCCCGTGTCCTGCCGGATCGCTGGTGCTGAGCTGTGCCTGGCATCAGAGCCCCCTCTGCTCCCCGTTTGTTCCATCAAGCTCAGCGCCAATCCTGACAGCACCTCGGAGCAGGAACACCCCGGGGTGGCTTTGGGTGGGTTTGTGTGGCTTTGGGTGGGTTTGTGTGGCTTTGGGTGGGTTTGTGTGAAGGGTGCATTTGGGTGCAAGGAGGTCAGAGGGGAAACTCTGCCGGTTTTTGCTCTCGCACACTTTGCTTTCCCTGCTCCAGCCTCTCCTGGTTTGTGTGAGAGGGGGGAACACGGAGAGCTGCTGGGTCAGCCCCTGGGTTTTGCTGTCATCAGGAACAAAACCTCCTCCAGCCTTTCTCTGCCACAGGGCCCCGGGTGAGGAACTGGTGCCCAACTTCCCCCAGTCCTGGCATCTCCTCTGGATGCTCAGCCGGGCTGAGTCAGGCCCGTGTGAAGGAGTTTGTGTTTCTGGGTGGAAATGAGCTCACATTCAAATTCCCGAAACCCTAAACTGCCGGCTGGGGTTTAACCCTTTGCGTGCACCCGTCGGCTCTGCAGGACGTGCCCCATCCGTAGTGGCACTGTCCCTTGTGCTGCCTGTCCCTGCACTGCTGGTGCTCAGCCTGCCTGGAGCCACCTCCCGCTGTCACTCTGCCTTTCCCAAATTCCTGCTGGGGTGAGCCTGCCTGAGCCAGGACAGCTCATGGCCACAGCTCCTCATATCCAGGTGCTGTTCAGGGCTTGTGGGGTGCCCTGGGCACCTCATCCATGGCATCCTGTGCCCCCCATCCATGTGTGCACCCCATCCTCGCCATGCTGTGCCCTCGGGGGGATGCCCACACAGCCTGTCTGCACAATTCCAGGATTCGGGGCACAGGAGGATGGCGGAGGGACAGTGGGAACACCCCCTGGGGGTGCCTGGAGCAGCCCCACTGAGAGGGGTGACCTGGGGGCATCACCTGGGGACAACCAGTGGCATCAGTGGCTTTGTTTCCCTTGCTGGAAGAGCCATCCAGGCCATCACTGTCAGTGTCCTGTCAGTGTCCTGTCAGTGTCCTGTCAGTGCCACCGTGGTGGATGTCCCTGTCACTGCCACTGGTCTGGGGATGCTGGGAGCCCGTGCTCCCCCTCCCTGCAGCCCGCCCCCGCTCACTAATCATTTACCGGCTAAATTAGTAATTAACTCCTCCCTCAGCAGCCTTGGCAGTCTGGCCAGGCCAGCACATGCTGCCCACGGGTCACCTGTCCCACAGGGATGGTCACCAGGGCAGGGACCCCCAGAAAAGGGATGGGAGGGTGTGGGCCCCCCCTACCCCGTGTCTGCTCCTGCACTGCCCTGCAAGCACATCCCGGCCCTCACCCCCTGCCTGAGATGGCCAGGGGGACACTGGACACTGCGTGGGGCCAGGGGGAGCTGGCCTGAGTCCGGCTGTCCCACAGGGCTGGGAAAGGAGCCAGGCCAGGCCATGGCCCCCACCACCCCCCAGCCTGGGGGTTCTGCTTCAGTGAGCTGGTTTGGGCTTTTTGTTTTTCTTAATTTTTTCTGGACCGAGAGGAAAATTCCCTGCCTGGGATGAGGCATCCCTGTGGCACCCACAGGGGTTTGGGCACCCTGCTCCAGCTCCTGCTGCCACTCCGCTCCTGGGATAGTGGAAGGTGTCCCTGCCCATGGCAGGGGGTGGAATGGGATGAGCTTTGAGGTCCCTTCCAACCCAAACCAGTCTGTTATTCCACGATTCTGTGATTCTGCATCATCCCAGGGGGCTTCTGGGGAGGGCTGGGATTCCAAAGGCACCTCAGCCCCTGGGCAGATGCAAAGGGCAGCGGACACGTGAGGGCCGTGGCTGCCAGACGGGATGTGGGCTTGGAGGAGGATGCAGATGACTGTTCCTGCTGGGATTTGCCAGCTGCTGGCCTCCAGCCCCTCCGAGGGAGCACACGTGTGTGGGTGTGCATGCTGGAGCAGAGAAGGTCCTGTGGAGACCTCACAGCTCCCTCCCAGTGTCTGAAGGGGCCACAAAGAAGCTGGAGAGGGACTTTCATTGAAAATTGTAGTGACAGGACAGGGGAGAACGGCTTCAAACTGAAAGAAGGGAAATTAGGTGAGATATATGGAAAAAACCCTTCCCTGGGAGGGTGGGAAAGCCCTGGCACAGGGTGCCCAGAGAAGCTGGGGCTGCCCCTGGATCCCTGGCAGTGCCCAAGGCCAGGCTGGACGGGGCTTGGAGTACCCTGGGACAGTGGAAGGTGTGTCTGGAGTGGCACTGGATGAGCTGTAAGATCCTTCCAACCCAACCCACTCCCTGATTCCCTGTTGATGGCTGTGCCTGTGGGGTGCCCCAGCCCCAGAGCTCTGGTCCCCACTGCCTTTGGGAGCAGCTGCCTGGTGGCCGAGCCCTGGGGACACGCCTGGGCAGAGCCACGTCCCTGTCCCCACTGAGCTCTGTCCCACCAGGGACACGCGGCATCCCCGATACTCCCACAGGAGGTTGAGAGGACGCTGAGCAAGAATGAAGAGGGGGAGGAAGGACAAGGAAATTTTGGAGCAAACCTTTACAGGACCGATTTCCCCGTGGCTGCATCTGCTGCCCGGGCTGCCCAGGCCTGGGCTGCTTCCAGCAGCACTCCCATTCTCACATGATCTCAAGGACAAGGAGGAAAACGAGCTCTGGGCACACACACTGGTGCTGGAAGGGCTCTCCGTGAGCCTGGAGCTGTGGGATGGGGTTTCTGGAGCTCTGCTCTTCCCGCTGTGGTGGAACAAGCTGCGGGCAGCAAATGCAGCAGCTGGAGGGAAGAGCGAGGGGCAGCTGTGCAGGCTCGGGGTGATCGGGGCTCTGGGCCACACCTGCAGCTCATGGGTTGGTTTTTCCCCACCTCTCAGAGGTGGGGCTGGCTCTGGTCTTATGGGAGGTCAGGATCAGAGCTGGCTGCTGCCTCAGGATGTGCCTGTGTTGGAGAGAGTCCAGAGGAGGCCTCGGAGCTGCTCCAAGGCCTGGAGCCCCTCTGCTCTGGAGCCAGGCTGGGAGAGCTGGGGGTGCTCACCTGGAGAGGAGAAGGCTCCAGGGAGAGCTCAGAGCCCCTTGCAGGGCCTAAAGGGGCTCCAGGAGAGCTGGAGAGGGACTGGGGACAAGGCATGGAGGGACAGGACAAAGGGGAATGACTTTACATGGAAAAAGAGCAGATTTAGATTGGATATTAGGGAAAAAAAAATCTACTCTGAGGGTGGGGAGGCCCTGGCACAGGATGCCCAGAGAAGCTGGGGCTGCCCCTGCATCCCTGGCAGTGTCCAAGGCCAGGCTGGACGGGGCTTGGAGCAGCCTGGGACAGTGGAAGGGGGTGGCACTGGATGATGTTGAAGGTCCCTTCCAACCCAGCCCATTCCGTGATTCCGTGTGTGGGGCTGATTACGGTGCTGGAGGTGCTTCCAAGGGCAGCACGCAGCCAGTCCCGGCTGCCGGACTAGCTCGGACAGTTTGCCTCTGGAATCCCGAAGGCAAAATCCGCCTCCTGCCCTGGCTCAGAGGGACCAAGACCCAGCCAGGGCTGCCCTGGCCGGGCCGTGACCTCTGAGCAGGCGAGGGCTGCACCTGCCCTTGGGGCACCCACAGCTCCAGGGCTGTGCCCTGGCCGTGGCCCCGCCGTGGGCTCGGTGACAGCTGCGGTGTCACGGCCGGGCAGGGGCTGGGCAGGACGGGAGCCTCCTCTCCCGGCTGCTTTCACCCGCGGGAGCCTCGGGCTCTGCGCTCCTCGGGCGTCACCCGGGACAAGGACAAACCTGCGCTGCCCCGCTCCGTCCCCGTGTCCTGGGGGGGCCACAGCTCAGGTTGGGCGTGGGGGGGCGTGGGGGTCCCCGGGCACCTGGCAGGGAGGGCTGGAGCGTGCCTGGGAGCTGCTGTGACCCTGTCCTTGCTCCCAGCATCCCGCCCAGCCCCGCACGGGGTTCGCCGATGCCCAGAGCCCTCTGTGTGCTTCCCCGGCTGTGCTGCCCCTTTATCTCCCTCCTCCTGGGGCCACCACGCGCGCCTGAGTCACGGAGAGGCAGGAGGGGCTGGGGACAGAGGAGCTCTGTGACCGGAGCTGCTGGCACAGGGATCCTGCTGAGCCAGGCGTTGGTGCTGCCGGCGCTCTTGGAACCCCAGAGCGGCGTCTCCTGCCAGGAGCCGGGAGCCAGCGGGGACGTGCCAGGGCCTGCGCCAGCCCAGCCACCCCCTGGGTGTGACAGGGACCGGGCGGTGGCAGGGGGAGGGTGCGGGCGCTGCGGTCCCAGCGCAAACACCGCGGTTGGGAAAGCTGGGGACACCCGTCCCTGGGAGGTCCCCGGGGGTTCTCCCGGTCTCCAAAGTGCTTTGTGGCTGGCTGAGCCCACACCCGGGGTGCTGTTGGCTGTGGGGGGGGTCCCTTCCCTCCTTTGCCATGATGGCGAGGGGTCTGAGGACAGGTGACAATCTAGGGGGCTGTGTCCCCTGTCCCCAGACCCCTCCAGCTCTTGGCTGGATGTGGGACAGCCACTCGTGGGTGGCTTTGGTCGTGGAGCTGGAGCAGGGAATGCTCTCCATAGCCCTCAGTGCCCCGTGTGGAGCAGGGAATGCTCTCCATAGCCCTCAGTGCTCTGTGTGCACCCAGGGAATGCTCTCCATAGCCCTCAGTGCTGTGTGTGCACCCAGGGAATGCTCTCCATAGCCCTCAGTGCCCCGTGTGGAGCAGGGAATGCTCTCCATAGCCCTCAGTGATCCGTGTGGAGCAGGAAATGCTCTCAGCACTTTTGGGAGGCTTCTCTAGCCTGATGAAGAAGCTGGTGGGTGGCTGAGTGTGACACATCAGCCCTGCAAGGGCGTTCCGGGTGTGAGGGGTCAGGACACCCTCTGGCATCATCCCACCCTCTGCTGTGCCACCACCAGCACCCCACTTTGTGTCCCCTCCTGACCCCACAGAGGTCCACGTCCCTCTCGCTCCCCTGAGGGCTACCAGGGAGCACCAGTGGCCCCCAGCATCCCCTCAGCACCCCGGGAGAGCCCTGGGCAGATTTAGTCACCTCGCGTGTTTGACTGCGAGCCTTGTTCCAACCTCTGCAAATAATTGACTTTTGCTTTTCCATTTACTTAAACCCTCCTAATTGGCCCCGCTGTTAATCAGGGAAGAATGAGTGACTAAGCCCGCCCGGGGACCGGGGGCTCTTTTTTTTCCCATGGACTGAAAGGAAATGAAACCTCAGAACGTCCTTTTAAATCTCAGCCTGTCTGCATGGCTGCCCAGAGCCCCGGCCAAAATCACACGGCTTGGGAGACGGGAATTGCAACAGAGGTGCTGCATGGGCGCCAGGAGGAAAGGCCAAAACCCCGGCTGAGGAATGGCCGTGCCGGGATGAGCTGGGCCGGCCCATCCTTTGCTGTGAATTTGTTCAATTTCCTGGGATTTCACAGCGTGGTGCTGGTCTGGAGTTTGCTCCGGCGGCTGGTGGTGCTGGCATCTCCTCAGGGATGGGTTTATCCCTCCTCAGGGATGGCTTTATCCCTCCTCAGGGATGGCTTTATCCCTCCTCAGGCAGCATTTTCCTCTGGAGCCGCTCATCCCGTGGGGATTTGCAGCACCCTGCAGCAAAGTTGCTCCTTGTGCTGCCTTGGCTGCCAGCACAGCTCCCGCTGGAGATTTTGGCTCCCGCTGGAGATTTTGGCTCCCTCTGGAGATTTTGGCTGCTGCCAGGCTGTGCCGAGCGGGCGTGGGGGCTGTTTTGTCTGGGTTTGTGCCCCCAGCATCGTGCTGGCTCCAGCACTGGGATGCAGAGCCAGGATCCGTCCTCCCCGCGCCCATCGCCGGCGCTCTGGCGGAGGCTGAGCTGTCAGAAATTGTTGGAGGAGACTCAAATTCTTCATTTTTCACAGGCTCTGGGGCAAAGTTGACAGGGGAGTTCAAAGTCGAGGCCCCGTGTGCCAAAAGCAGCTCGGGGGGGGAGTTGTTTCTCCAGCCTTGGGATGCTTCGGGATGGGGTTTTGGTGTGGGACCCCCGTGTGGGGTCTGGAGCAGGGGTGGGGAGGGTGCTGGGTGGGTCAGGGTGCCCAAGGGGCTCCCGTGGCCACGCTGGGGCAGGAAAAGCCCCGTCCCTGCTGTTGGGGGTGGGTTTGCAATGTGCCCCCAGCCCCTGCATCGAGGGCTGCCGGGGAAGGGGCTGCCTGTGGGATGGAGGGGATCTCCTGCAGTGTGGGGTGCGGGGGGATACCTGGCAGCTCAGGCCCTCCCAGCACCTTGGACTCATCCCAGAGTGGGGTTTGGGGTCCTGGTGGGGGTCTCTGCCTCACATGGGGGAGTGTGGGGGGGTGGTGCAGGCTGTCCTTTCCCCTCACCCCAACCCTAACCCCGCTGCTTCACGAGCTGCAGGGCCGGGACCCCTTTGTGGGATGGCCCTTCTGGGGGGGCCAGGGGGGTGCGGGTGATGTTTGGGCTGGGGAATGGGGGGGGTTGCCCCAATCCCGGCGGGCAGAGGTGGTCGGAGCAGGGCCAGGAGCTGCACAAGGCACAGGAAGCCTCGGCACCGCCGGAATCAGCTCAATGTCAGGAATTTCCTGCCGGGGAGAGGAATCCATGAAATTAATGTGAAAGGCCAAAAAAAAGAGATCATCCTGACCCCGAATCGGGCCCTGGGCTGGGCAGGGAGGGCAGAAGGCAGCGGGTTTGCCATGATCCCCGCACCAAAGGCTGTAGGGTGATAGGGGAGGGGTCTGGGTGGGTGCTGGGGGGGTTTCAGAGCCCAAACCCGGCCCGTGCCTGACGTGGCTCTGCTGTCCTGTTGCAGAGAAGACGGGGAAGGTGCTGGGCGAGTTCTGCCGGTGCTACAAGGAGCAGTTCGGGGTAGCTCTCTTCAACAGCGTCCGCTATGAGATCGAGGGCGCCGGGGGCCCGCAGGCCCAGCTGCTCCACCGCAAGGTAAGGGCTCCATCCCCCAGCCCCACGTCCTCCCCAGAGCCCAGGCACGTCCCCTGTCCCTGTGCCACCCTGTGCTCCTGGTCTGGCCTGTCCCTGGGGTGTTGAGCACAGTGGGGCTCCCTGGGATGGTTTTCATTCCCACTCCACAGAAGGAGCGCGCGGAGCCAGCAGGGTAAGGCTGGCTTTGGATGTCGCAGGAGCTCAGGGACGCCTCAGTGCCCAGAGAAGCCCTGAGCAGCCGTGCCAGGCTGTGTCCTGCTGCTCCCGAGTGTGAGGGATGCTCCCACCTGGGCAGATTCCCAGGGAGGAGTAGGAAACCCCTGGCAGGCGTCCCTGACCCCAGAGGTGGCTCCGAGTCTGACCCACAGCAGCCACGTGTGTCCTGCCTGGCTAAAGGGGTGGCATTTGTGGCTGTGGCTTCTGGGGGAGATCCTGCCTTCCTTCCCCTCCCTCCCTCCTGCAAAGGAGATGCACCTCAGGTGGGACTGACATGGCTTGGGGTGGCTTTCTTGGGGTTTTCCCTGGCCGGGTTGGTTGGTGGAGCTGCTGTCCTTGAAAGCAGGAAGAGATGGGATTGCATGTCTGCTTTTGTCTGGGGCTTCAAGGGGTGGCTCTGTTAAACAAATCTGGGCAATGCCTCCCTGAGCTCAGCCTCCAGCCCTGGGAGCTCGCAGCCATCGTGGCCCTGACCCACCCATGAAGGTGACACCTTGCCCAGGCACCAGGACGTGCCCTATCTCCTCAGGGGCCTGCTCTGGGTGTGGTAGGAAAAACAAAGGAGTGGAAATTCCTGGTGGGGAGCCAGGGCCGGTGTCCTCAGCACCCCGGGTTCCCTCAGCCCCCCCCGGGAGCTGCCTCCATCCCCAAGTTGGTTACTTCATCAAAAAGCTCCAGCAAGCAGCCCAGGAATGTCTGAGGGACAGCAGCGAGGTCGGGAGGTCAGGGACACTGCAAGTCTTGGAAAAACCCTGTGGAGAAACAGGAATTCCTCCTGCTCAGTGTCCTGTCTGCTGCCCATCCCTTCCAGGGACCCAGCAGTGCCACTGGGATGTCCCATTTTCTGCCCATCCCTTCCAGGGTCCTGGCAGTGCCACTGGGACATGTCCATGCCACTCATCCCCTCCCAGGGTCCTGGCAGTGCCACTGGGACATGTCCCATCTGCTTCCCATCCCTCCCAGGGTCCTGGCAGTGCCACTGGAATATGTCCCATTTGGTGCCCATCCCCTCCCAAGGTCCTGGCAGGGCCACTGGGATGTGTCCCATCTTCTGCCCGTCCCCTCCCAGGGTCCTGCCAGTGCCACTGGGACGTGTCCCATCTTCTGTCCGTCCCCTCTCAGGGTCCTGGCAGTGCCACTGGAATATGTCCCTTTTGGTGCCCATCCCCTCCCAAGGTCCTGGCAGGGCCACTGGGATGTGTCCCATCTTCTGCCCGTCCCCTCCCAGGGTCCTGCCAGTGCCACTGGGATGTCCCATCTTCTGCCCATCCCTCCCAGGGTCCTGGCAGTGCCACTGGGATGTCCCAGTGCTCCAAACACCACATCTGTGAGGGATGAGCATCTCCAGCTGCGCTTTGTGCCCCACAAACATGCCCCAAAAAGCTGTGGATGGCACGAGGGTGGTGGGTGCCATCCTGCCTGGCCTCAGCTGGGATGTGGCACTCGGGGTTTTTAAATGTTTGTTAATTAATGTTGTTTGTGAGCTCTGTGGTGCTCGGAGCGGTGACACCGGGGTGACACTGGTGGCCCTCCTGGGCAGAGGGGGACAGCGGGAACGGGGTGTGAAGGGTGATTCAGGCACCTGCAATGCCAGCAATGAGAATATGGAATAACCACGTCTGCCTTTGGCCTCTCCAGCAATGCAGAGCTCCTGAACACCCAGCCCTGACACCCTCTGCTCCCTCTGGGACAGGGACAGGGACAGCCCAGGGGCTCCCCGGCCCCTCCCTGCCCAGCCCCACGGTTTGGCACGCACCTGCCTGGCCCAAATATTTGCTGGAGCTGGGAGGAGCCCCCTCGGTGCCTCCCTGGGGTGGGGACAGCCGTGCTGGGGCTCTCCAGGGTCCCCAGAGCCATGTCAGGGCTCAGGCTGGATTTTATCCCCTCTGCAGCCGGTCTGTCCTGCCCTGCCTGCCCTGAGCCTCAGGAGGGCTCGTTCCCCTCGCAGGAGTCACTGGTGGGGGTTCCCCGGAGCTGGCACCTCCTTTCTGTCCCCATCCCTGCTGCTGGCCTTGGGGTTCGGGTTCTCCTTCCTCCTGCTGGCCCCCAGCCCTGCAGGGCTCTCCTTGGGCTCTCTTTTCCCTCTCCCGAAGGCTTTGGGAAGCAGCGAGGAGCAGCCAAGCTGCTGTCAGAGCTCCTCCAGCCCGAGGGGGTGTGTGGTCGGGGCCTGGGGAAGGCTGTGAGGTTCCTGTGAGCCGGGAGAAGAGTGGGAAAAGCTCCCCCAGAAGGGTCCTGCTGCCGGGACAGGGTGGGATCCAAGCCCTGGCTGGTCCCTCCTGGTGGCCACCGTGGTGGAGGGTGGGTGGCCACGGCAGCGGAGGCGGCCGCCGCACGTTCCAGCCCTCACGAGAGCTCTCAGCTCTTGTTTATGTTCCTGAGATCATAAAAATTCCTGGGATGAATTCCTGGCTGCCTCAGGCAGGCTGTGCTTGGGATGGTGTCAACACTGGCGGCCAGAAGGTGCTGGAGAGCCGGGGAGGGGCTGCACAGCCAGGGGGGCACGGGGTGTCCTTGGCCTGTTCCTGCCATGGAATCCTGTCATGGAATCATGGAATGGTTTGGGCGGGAAGGGACCTTAAAGCTCATCCAGTCCCACCCCTTCCCATGGGCAGGGACACCTCCCACTGTCCCAGGCTGCTCCAAGCCCCGTCCAGCCTGGCCTTGGGCACTGCCAGGGATCCAGGGGCAGCCCCAGCTTCTCTGGGCACCCTGTGCCAGGGCCTCCCCACCCTCCCAGGGAACAATTCCTTCCCAAAGTCCACTCAAAAATCTCTCCCAGCTTAAAAAAGCTGTCACTGGTCCCGGTGAAGTCCAGAACATCTGAGCATCGTCTGGTGCTGGGCTCCGTAGGGTGGCTTCTTGCTTTTCCTCTTCCCTGTCCCATCTGGAGACCGTGCTGGGCAGGGCTTGGTTCCTGCCACCCGCAGGTGCCTCTGGCAGGACCTGCTGGCAGCAGTGCCACACATCCTGCCTGTGCCCCGTGCCAGGGAAATTGCACTCGCTGGGGCTGGGAATTGCTGCTGGAGGGCTCTGCTCCAACCTTCCCCTCACCCAGGGGAGCTGGGGCGGCTCAGCCGAGCTCGCTGTGTCCCAGAGGGGAGATGCCAGGGGCAGAGGTGGCACCAGAGGTGTGACCAGAGGTGTCCCCACGTGCTGGGTGAGCCGCCCCTCTGGGCTTTTCTCGGGCCGTGCCTGTGGTGCCCCTCAAAGGCATCACCCAGATGCACCAACTCGGGCAACAAACTTTGTTGAGGGACGCTCCTACCTGGGCAGATTCCCAGGGAGGAGTAGGAAACCCCTGGCAGGCGTAGGAGATGATCCAGTGGAGACCCTCAGCACGGGCCTAGAGCACAAACACCCACCCAAAGCACCGTGGATGGACCTCGCCGAGCTCCCCAGGGCACAGCTATCCCCTCCCTGAGTCCCCCGTGCTCGTCCCCTCCCGGCAGGTTCCGCTGGAGGACCACGTCATCTACTCGGGCAACATCTTCCAGTACATCGAGGAGAACAAGAAGTGGAGGAACCGCTTCTGCGTGGTGCCCCACAACTACGGGCTGGTCCTCTACGAGAACAAACTGGTGAGGAGGAACCCCCCTTTCACCCCTGGGGTCACTCCCCAGGGGACACCCCATCCATGACCGTCTCTCCTGCCCAGGCCTACGAGCGGGAGCTGCCGCCCCGGGTGCTGGTCAACAGCGCTGGCTACAAGATCCTCACCTCCGTGGAGCAGTACCTGGAGCTGGTCAACAACAGCCTGCCTGGTGAGGGCTCTCATGCTGCTGGGCAGCCCTTGGGGGACCTTGGGGTGGGTTTGGGGGGCGTGATCCCTGAGGACCTCCGGAAAAGGGTGATTTTGGGGTGTAGCATCCTTAAACAACTTCTGGAAGGGGGAGGTTTGGGGTGCAGCATCCCTGGGAACCTTCTAGAAAAGGTGGGTTTGGGATGGAGCATCCTTGAAGTCCTTCTGGAAGGGGGAGGTTTGGGGTGTGATCCTTGAGGACCTTCTGAAAAGGATGATTTTGGGGTGTAGCATCCCTGAGGACCTTCTGGGAAAAGGTGGTTTTGGGATGCAGCACCCCTGGGGACCTTCAGAAAAGGGTGATTTTGGGGCGTAGCATCTTCAAAGACCTTCTGGAAGGGATAGGTTTGGGGTGTGATCCCTGAGGACCTCCAGAAAGGGTAGGTTTGGGGTGTAGAATGCTTAAAGACCTTCTGGAAGGGGGAGTTTTGGGGTGCAGCATCCCTGAGGACCTTCAGAAAAGGTGGGTTTGGGGATCCTTAAAGACCTTCTGGAAGGGTTTATTTGGGATGTAGCGTCCATGAAGACCTTTGGGAAGAGGTTTTTTGGGACGTAGTATCCTTGAAGGGGTTTTTATGGGATGGAGCATCCTTGAAGACCTTTGGGAAGGGTTTTTTTGGGATGTAGCATCCTTGAAGGGGTTTTTTTGGGATGGAGCATCCTTGAAGACCTTTGGGAAGGGTTTTTTTGGGATATAGCATCCATGAAGACCTTTGGGAAAGGGTTTATTTGGGATGTAGCATCCTTGAAGGGGTTTTTCTGGGATGTAGCGTCCATGAAGACCTTCGGGAAGGGGTTTTTATGGGATGGANTTCGTTGCAGACCTTTGTGAAGGTGTTTTTTTGGGATATAGCATCCTTGAAGACCTTTGGGAAGGGGTTTTTTTGGGATGTAGCATCCTTGAAGACCTTCAGGAAGGGTTTTTTTTGGGATGTAGTATCCCTGGGCACCTTTGGTAGCTTTGTGTAATGGGGCTGTAGGGAAGGAGAACAGCCCCATCCCACAGTGGGCTGTGGGGTCTCCGCTGCTCAGGTCCTGCCACAGCCA
>VZTA01015013.1:183238-204763 GCA_013398855.1 Mohoua ochrocephala
CTCCCACCAAAGACCCCAGGAAGGAGCTGAGTGCTCTGCGTGTCCCTTCTGGACACCTCCAACCCCGCAGCTTCCCCATCCCCACCCGGCCCTATCTCCCACCCACCCCTCAAACCATCCGTGCTTCCCCACAGGCGTGACCCCGAAATCTGGGCACTCCCCCATCCTGAAGTGCCCCACGGATTTCCCGCTGATCCTGTGGCACCCCTATGCCCGGCACTATTATTTCTGTGTGATGACGGGCAAGGAGCAGGAGCGCTGGCGGGCGGTGTTCCAGGACTGCGTGCGGCACTGCAACAACGGTGAGCGACCTCCGGGGGGCTCTGCGGGGGGACGTCAGTGTCACACGGGGCGGTGGAGACCCTCTGGTGGCCACGTTGGGATTTTTGGGTCAAGGGGGGGGATGGTTTGGAGCTCGTGAGGAGGAGTTGGGTGGGAGTTGGGAGTTGTTGAGAGAACGGAAGTTCGGAGAAGGGAAGGAGCTGGAAAGACCCTTCCAGTGACTAAAGGGGCTCCAGGAGAGCTGGAGAGGGATTTTGGACAAGGGATGGAGGGACAGGACACAGGGAACGGCTTCCCACTGCCAGAGGGCAGGGATGGAAGGAATTTGGGGATATTGGGAAGGAATCCTTCCCTGTGAGGGTGATGAGGCCCTGACACAGGATGCCCAGAGAAACCGTGGCTGTTCCATCCCTGGAAGTGTCCAAGGTCAGGTTGGAAGCACCCTGAGATGGTGGAAGGTGGTGGAACAGGATGATTTCAAGGTCCCTTCCAACCCAAACCAGTCAGGGATTCCACGATTGAGCATCTCCTCAATGCCAGCATCACCTCCAGCCTCCTGGAGCGTCCCTGGGCCCAGCGTTTTTGTTTGCCCAGGGAAAAAGCACTTCCAGGGGTCAGCACAGAGCCTGGCTCCAGAGCTGCCCTGATGCCCATTTCCCACCCCGAGGTTGAAAATAGTTGTTAATTAAAGTCATCCAACCCCAAACCCACCCTCCTCCCCACAAGGGGGCTGTGGGCAGGGGGTGCAGGGCTGTGCAGCCTCCCACATCAGGGATACTCTGGCAGGAAAACACGATTTTCCTGCTTGGCCGTGGCCTGGGCACTCCTGGGCTGAGCCCCAGGTCTCGGCCGTGCCTTGGGATGGTGAGAAATTTCCTGAGGAAGGCGGTGCCAGAGCTGAAACCTGCTCAGAATGGGGTGTTTCAGTGGGCATTTTAGATGCTGCCCGTTTTCTGGATGCTGCTTTCACTCCCAGGAGCTCTGCGTAGTCTCAGTTTCACCTCAGTTTTGCCAGGGCTGCTGTAATAGGGTGAGATCTGGAACCTGGGTTTCACGGAGGGTTTCCATCCTCCCACGTTGGATTAAATCTCCTGAAAATTTGCTTCTTTCCCCTTGTTTTTGTTGTGCCGGGGGTGTCTGAGCTCGTTGGGCTGAATGTGGCCCCTCAACCCAGCCAGGGCTCCTTTGAGTGGGGCTGGGTGGAGTGACCCCTCATCCCCCTGGGATTCTCCTGAGGATCATGTCTGGATGGAGCTCAGCACCCCAGGACCCAACTGGGGGCAAACCCAGCTCTGGATAAAAGAGGAATCGATCTCCTGCTATCAAACCCCCAATTCTTATCTCCAATTCCCCCTCCCACCTGCTGGGTGCTGCTGTGAGACCCAGGGGAGGTGAGATCCCCTCCGCCACCCCCTCTGCCACCCCTGGTCATGCCAGAAAATCCTCTCCTCCCTCTCCTTCTGCTCAGCATGAGATGGAAAAGCCTTCCCGAAGTGGGCAGTGGCCAAGGAGGGCTCGGTGCCGGGCCTTCTGCATTCCTCCAGCCCAGATTTCTCTGGGACATCGTTCTTCCTGCCCCTCTCTGCTCCCGGGAGCTCCAGGATCCTGTTTCATATTCCATGAAAGCTCTTTTGTTGTTGTAAAGCACTTTAGGGTTGGTTTGGCTTTTTTTTCCCCCCTAAATTAGAGGCTCTGTTTCTGCCTCTGGTTGTGACTGGTGTGGGAATTTTCACCTCCCTTTCTCAGAGTGGGTTTGTGGAACAGCGGCTCTTCTGTAAGGGCTGGGGATGTGCAGCCCTGTTCCTCACACAGATTGGGTCCAGCCTGGTGTCCAGCTGCTCCAAAACTGTCCCCTCGCCCTGTCTGGTGTCACCTGGGGCTGGGCAGGGCCCACCCTGAGGGCTCTTGCCCCTTGTTGCAGGGTGGTTTGAGTTAAAAGGGACCTTAAACCCCACCCCTGCCATGGGCAGGGACACCTCCCACTGTCCCAGGCTGCTCCAAGCCCCAATGTCCAGCCTGGCCTTGGGCACTGCCAGGGATCCAGGGGCAGCCCCAGCTTCTCTGGGCACCCTGTGCCAGGGCCTCCCCACCCTCCCGGGGAACAATTCCTTCCCAATATCCCACCCAGCCCTGCCCTCTGGCACTGGGAAGCCATTCCCTGTGTCCTGTCACTCCAGGCCCTAAACCTCACATCAATGAAGGAAACTCCTTCAATTTGCCCCCTGAAGTGGCACGGGGGCTTCTTGCAGCAGCCCTGCCTGGACAGGGCTGTCCCCTGTCTGTCCCCTGCAGGGCTGGGGACAGACTCAGCGATGTCCCCAGGCTCAGCCTGGAGCGAGTGACACCAGGAGGGTTCTTCGGGGGCAAATCCTGCCCCCGGCCCTGCAGGGACAGAAGGTGACAAGTTGTCCCACCCGGGAGGGGATGTGAGCTCCCAGAAGCCGTGCATGGAGCCCACCAACCCCTGGAAGCTCAGCCCAGCTCTGCCTCCCACCAAAGACTGAGAAAGGAACAGATTTGACTTTCTCAGTGGTTTTTATTTTTTCCCCTTGATTATTAAGCTGCCCTTTAGGAAAAGCTGCTTAGGCTTGGAGTTAATTGTAATCACCTTAGGAAAGTCTGTGTGCCCTGGGAGAGATCTGCTCACTGCCCCGGGCCGTCCCTCCGGGACACCTGGCCCTGTCCCCCAGCACTGCCAGGTGCTCTGGGACGGGTCAGCACCACAGGGATGATCCCCTGGAGCCTCCCTGCAGGGTCACCCTGGCTCAGATCCCATCCTGGTCCCCTCCTCTGGGCATGGGGAGGGGAATTGGGGTGGAGGGTTCTCTCCTCCTCTCCTCCGGGCATGGGGAGGGGAGTCGGGGTGGAGGGTTCTCTCCTCCGGGCATGGGGAGGGGAATTGGGGTGGAGGGTTCTCTCCCAGGGGTGTTTCCCTGTCTGGCAGGGACCTCCTCAGCCCGGACATGCTGGGACAGGACAGGGACATGCACGGGACATGTGGGACAGCTCCCGGGCTGTGCTGCCTGCCCGCTGTCCCCATCTCCTCCTCCTCGCTGCGGGATATGGCCGCAGGCTCCCAGCCCTGCCCCTCCTCCCGATGGGTACTGTGGCAGGGTGGGGGTGACATCTGAGCCCCCCCTCGTGCTGCAGTGACACACCCCGGGGACAGCCCGGCCCTGACTCGCTCCTGGTGCCTCTTGGCCACGTTCCTCTTCCTTCCAAGAGCCTCGCTGCTCCCCGCAGGGCCCCCCCATCCTCCAACCTCCCCTCAGCTGGTCCATCCTGCAGTGCTGGGGGGTGCCATGTGGTGTTAGGGGTCACCGAGCCCCCCATCCTGGTGAGCCCCTGCGCCTGCTGTGCTTTTGGGGGTCACTGAGCCCCCAGGTCCCTGTGCACCATTTGGGGGTCACAAGCCCCCAGGTCCCTGTGCACCCCTTGGGGGTCACCGAGCCCCCCATCCTGGTGAGCCTCTGCTCCTGCTGTGCTTTTGGAACTTACTGAGCCCCCAGGACTCCATGTACCATTTGGGGGTCACTGAGCTCCCAGGACCCTGTGCACCATTTGGGGGTCACTGTGCCCCCAGGACTCCATGTACCATTTAGGGGTCACTGAGCCCCCCCATCCTGGCGAGCCCCTGCTCCTGCTGTGCCTTTGGGACTCACTGAGCCCCCAGGCCCCTGTGCACCATTTGGGAGTCACCGAGCCCCCCATCCTGGTGAGCCTCTGCTCTTGCTGTGCTTTTGGGGGTTACTGAGCCCCAGGACCCCGTGCACCATTTGGGGGTCACTGAGCCCCTGCTCCTGCTGTGCCTTTGGGACTCACTGAGCCCCCAGGACTCCATGCACCATTTAGTGGTCACCGAGCCCCCATCCTGCCAAGCCGCTGCTCCTGGGTGCCTCCCTGCCCTCGGGGTGGCTCTGGAGGGGGTCACTGGACATAGCAGGAGCCCCCCACCCTGTCAGGGGCAGTGTCTTGGGATGGGATCCCCCAATCCTGGTGAGAGCCCTGGGGGCTTGCACGGGTCCGAGGGTGTGGGGGAAGGAACCCCACAGAGGTGGGCTGGGGTGCTGGGCTGCCCCTCATTGCCACTTCCAGGCTGCTCACTCGTCCCCGTATCCCCTCCGCAGGGATCTCCGAGGACTCCAAAGTGGAGGCTCCGGCCTTCACGGACGCCATCCGCATGTACCGGCAGTCCAAGGAGCAGTACGGCACCTGGGACATGCTCTGCGGCAACGAGACCCAGGTGAGCACCCGCACCCCCGGCCTGGGGGCGTGGGGGGGCTGAGCAGGCTCCCCAAAAACCTCCTGCCTCCTTCCACAGGTCCTGAGCAACCTGGTGATGGAGGAGCTGCTCCCCGAGCTGCGCAGCACCATCGGCCCCCGGCTGAAGGGCAAAGCCCCGGAGCGCCAGCGGACCTGGATCCAGGTGTGGGGCTGGGGCTGCCCGGGGGGGTCCCCACCGCCTCTTCCCCCCCATCACCCCCAGACCCTGCTTGGGGGGGCCTCCCTTCCCCGCTGGGCTCGGTGCCCACCGCCTTTGCTGCCCCCTTCTCGCGGCCCCTTCCGAAGAATCCGTCCTTTCTCCGCGGTGGTTTTTAAAGCTCCTTCTGTGCCCCTGCCCGGCCCTGCCCGGCCCCGCCCGCGCCGCCGCGTCCCTGGGGCCAGGGAAGCAAACAGGAGGAAGCCCAGCCCCGGAGCGAAGCCCGTCCTGGCTAAATTTAGCGAGCCATTTTTAGAGCAGCGCGGGCTAAATCCAGCCCAAAACCCTTGCGAAAGACTGAGGGCTCTTCAGAACTGCTTGCTAAAACCTTAAACCCCGATAGATAATTACCGCCGGGCTCCTAATGGGCCACTTGAGCAGCCGAAAAACACACAAACGCTGCTTTTTCCAGTAGCTGCGGTCGCTGGGAAGCCCGGGGGAGGGAGGAGGGGGGGCGGCTCTGCATCCTGCCAGTCCCGCCAGCCCTAAAATCGCAGCGTTTGGCAGCAAAGTGAGGGTGAAGCCTCAGCGAGCGGCACCATCCTGCTCAGGAGGTTGGCTCTGAGACCCCTCTGAGGGAGGGCGAACAGGGCAGGGAACAGATTTCAGGGGGGTCTCCTGCTTGGACCACCACTATCCCTGGGCTACCACTACCCCTGGACCACCAGTACCCCCAGACCTGCAGCATTTCCAGACCCACAGCATCCCCAGACCTGCAGCATTTCCAGACCTGCAGCATCCCCAGATTTGCAGCATTTCCAGACCTGCAGCATCCCCAGATTTGCAGCATTTCTGGATCTGCAGCATCCCTGGACCACCAGCGTCCCCAGCCCTGCCTGGCTCAGGTTGCCTGATGGAGGCAGCCCTCACCTCTCTGCCCCTCCAGCACCACCACTTTGAAGCGGTTTCTGCACTTCAGGAGCTCCATCTCACCCAGCTGGAGGGTTCCTGGTGTGGAGACCCCTGCCAGGCTGTGGGAAAGGGTCCTGTCAGGGCATGGGGGGATGGCTCAGCAGGTCCCGGTGCTGCAGGCGATGGTTGGGGGTGCTGCTGGAGGCGTGGGGGGGTCTCTGACCGGCCCACCTGTGCCCCCAGGTGTCGGATGCTGTCTATAGGATGGTCTACGAGCTGGCCAAGGCGCAGTACGACGCTGCAGTGGCCAGGTGTGAGCAGGAGCGGCCGCAGCTGGAGAGCACCATCCGCACGGACATGGACCAGATCATCACCTCCAAGGAGCACCTGGCCAGCAAGATCCGAGGTACAGCCCTGCAGGGATGCACGGCAACGTGGGGCTGTGCCCGTGGCTCCTGGGGTGGCTGTTCCTGGGGTGCACAGCTCCTGGCACTCTTAGGGGTGCACGTCCTCACTGGTGTTGTCCCAGGAGGTCGGGGACAAGGTGGGCAGTGTCCGGGTTTGAGACAGAATTGGGAGGAGCGCTCTGGGAGGAACGGCTCCTCTGTAGAAGGCAGGTTACAGCCACCCCTCCCACACCAGGGTCAGGAAAAAATTCCTCAAAGGAAAGTGAAAGAAGGGAAAAAAACCCCTATTTATTTACCAAACACACGGGAAAAGAATAATGCTAAATAATAAAACCTCTCGCTGTGGAGAGAAAACCTGGGAAGATTTGAGAGTCCTTTCCGTGGCTGTGGGCTCTCTCTCTCTCTCTCTCTCTCTCTCTCGGGCCCCTCCGGGCCGAGGTGTGAGGGCTCCCAGTGAGGTTCTGATGTTCTGGTGCTCTGAACAGCCCAGAAGAGAAGAAGGAAAAACCAAAGTCGCAGGGAAACAAAGGAGTTGAACTCTGCGTCTCTCTCTGCTGAGAAAAGGAGCCCAGGGCCAGGGAAAGCAGGAAGGTGCCTCTGCTGTGCAGCAGCAGGAACGCAGGGCAGTGTGTGTGTCCTGGAACACAAATCTGCTTTGAAAAGTTCCTCTGGCTTTTTTCTTTCTCTCACACCCAGTTTTAAAGCCACAGAAAGGCCCAGGAATCATGGCTGGGCATGGAGCGGCCATAGGGGATACACAGCATAAAGTCACCCCGTGACAGCAGTCGCGCCCCAAGCGTGGCAGGAATGGGTTCAGGACGGACCAGGGGCACTCTGCAAGAATTCCCGGTGTTGTCATGAAGGGGGAGCCTCCTCCTAAAGGGGTTTGGGCACAGGGGCAGCTCCTCCTCGCTGGGGTGGGTTTAGGATGAGATGTGAAGGGCTGGAAGGACAGAGGAGCCTCACCACCCTCATCCCTGCTCTCTCCCAGCCTTCGTCCTGCCCAAGGCAGAGGTCTGTGTCCGTAACCACGTCCAGCCCTACATCTCCTCCATCCTGGAGGCCCTGATGACCCCCACGAGCCAGGGCTTCGCCGAGGTGCGGGAGGTGTTCTTCAAGGAGGTGACCGACATGAACATGAACGTCGTCAACGAGGGCGGCCTGGAGAAGCTGGTGGAGGTGAGACCTGGTGGAGCTCCTTGCTGGCTTGGGGGTGACGGGGCCAGTCCTGCTGCCACCCCCAGCGTGGGCAGCACTGGGGGAACCCAGGCTGAGAAGATGCCACCCATGTGGGGTGGAATGTCCCTGCCCTGAGTACGTGGAGAGGCTGAGCTTGGCTTTGTCCCCAGTACATGGAGAAGCTCTCCCACCTGGCCTTCCACCCCGTGAAGATGCAGTCGTGCTATGAGAAGATGGACCAGCTGAAACTGGAGGGTCTTCAGCAGCGATTCGATGTCTCCAGCACATCTGTCTTCAAGCAGAGGGCCCAGATCCACATGAGACAGGTGGGATGGGGACCAGGGTCCTCCCCTGACCCCAGGGCTGGGGAGCCCAGGCTGGTCCAAGCCAGGCTGGGATGTCTGTGCTGTCTCCAAGGGTGGGTGATGGAGCCCCTTTGGCCTGGAGCTCGTGGTGGGTTTGGGTATCACGGCACCGCTGCCCCTCTGCCCCGAGCCCAGTGGCACCAGCAGGGCCAGTAGCCCAGTTCTGGGGTCTGATCCGGCCTAACCTGGAGTGGGGTCTAGGAGGATGAGGGGTTGCAAACCAGCTCTGAGCACCCTCCTGTCCCAACACTCCTGGTCTTCACTGTGGGGGCTGTGGATGCCGCGCTGCGATGTCAGGAATTTTCCCAGAGTGGAGGCTCTTTGCCTGTTGGATACTGGGAAGGAATTGTTCCCTGGGAGGGTGGGCAGGCCCTGGCACAGGGTGCCCAGAGAAGCTGGGGCTGCCCCTGGATCCCTGGCAGTGCCCAAGGCCAGGTTGGACAGAGTTTGGAGCAGCCTGGGACAGTGGGAGGTGTCCCTGCCCACGGCAGGGGGATGGGGATGAGTTTTAAGGTCCCTTCCACCCCAAACCAGTGCGGGGCTCTGTGCTAAGGCTCATCTCGGTGTGGCAGTGCCCCGAGAGCCCCCTGCCCACCCTTGGGGTGCCCCCCCACACTGACCACGTGCCTCTGGCCGCAGCAAATGGACGATGCCGTGTACACCTTCGAGACGCTGCTGCACCAGGAGCTGGGCAAGCTGCAGGGCAAGGATGACCTGTGCAAGTCCATCCAGCGCATCCTCGAGAGGGTGCTCAAGGTGAGGCAGGGGGTCAGGACCTTCGGGGGCCTTTGGTGGCCTTTGGTGGCCTTATTCCAGGGCCAGAAAAGAGGCCAGGAGTGATGTTATTTATTTCAACAAAAGCCTTCTGGGGAAATTCTTTATATTGAGGTTTTCATGGATTTTTCTGGGGGCAGGCAAGTGGGAAATCACCTGGAGGAGCCAGGTCCCCTCTGACCACACTGGAAAAGCCACCCAGGGATCAGACTGGCCCCCAAGCCCTCCTGCAGGTGGAGGAGCTGCCTCCTACCCGGGCTCACAAACACTGGGAAACAGCTGGGGAGAGGGATGTGAGGCCAGAGGGGTCTGTTCACGCCTGTGCAAACGGGTCTGGGGGGGCAAATCTCAGGGGTTTGTGCCCGTGGGCAGAGGGCTGCCAGCCCACAGCGCTGGGTGACCCGGGGCACCCTGTCATCCTGCAGAAATTCGACTACGACAGCAGCACGGTGAGGAAGAAATTCTTCAGGGAGGCCCTGCTGCAGATCACCATCCCCTTCCTGCTGAAAAAGCTGGCACCCACCTGCAAGGGGGTAAGAGGGGAAGGTTTGGGGTGTGGGACAGGAGCACCCGCCCCCGTGGAGGGGCTGGAGTGTCCATCACACCCATCCCGCTGGGCTGAGCCACCTCTCCCCCTGGCAGGAATTAGCCAAGTTCCAGGAGCTGATCTTCGAGGACTTCGCCAGCTTCATCCTGGTGGAGAACACCTACGAGGAGGTGGTGCTGCAGTCGGTGATGAAAGACATCATGCAAGGTAGGGTCCTGTGGCGCCTGTGTGAGGAGGGGGGTGACCCCATGGAGGGTCCTGTGACACCTGTGTGAGGAGGGAGTGACCCCATGGACGGTGTTGGGGGCTCTACAGGAAGGGGGTCACCCTATGACGAGGGCTGGATAAGGAGGAGTATTCCCATGCAGAGGCAGCTGGGGGCTGTATGAGAAGGGGGTGACCCCCTGAGGTCCCAGCGGGAGCCGGGACACGCCGCCATTCAGGGTGTTGGGGGCTATACAAGGTGGGGTGACCCAGTGCTGGGTGCTGGGTGCTATGTGAGGAGGGGGTAACCCCATGTAAGGTACTGGGGCTGTATGAAGAGGGGATGACCCCATTTAGGGTGCTGGGGGGTATCTGAGGAGGGGTGACCCAGTGCAGGGTGCTGAGGGCTGTACGAGGTGGGGTGACCCCATTTAGGGTGCCGGAGACTCTATAAGGAGCGGTTACCCCATTCAGGGTGCTGGGGACTCTATAAGGAGCGGTTACCCCATTCAGGGTGCTGAGGACTCTATAAGGAGGGGTGACCCCATTTAGGGTGCTGGGGACTCCATAAGGAGGGGTGACCCCATTTAGGGTGCTGGGGACTCCATAAGGAGGGGTGACCCCATTTAGGGTGCTGGGGACTCCATAAGGAGGGGTGACCCCGTGCCGGGTGCTGGCGGCTGCCCCAAAAGCAGCTTTCCCAGCTGGCTTCCCCACTGGCAGGACTGGGCAGTGGGTGGGATGCCAACCCCTCCGCCCAGCCCCACCTCTCCCAGCACCCACGGGCAGCGCTGGCCGAGGCCCCCGAACCCGGCGGTGCCCGCGGCCCCCGTGACCCGTCCCTCCCTGTCCCCAGCCGTGAAGGAGGCGGCCGTGCAGCGCAAGCACAACCTGTACAGGGACAGCATGGTGATGCACAACAGCGATCCCAACCTGCACCTGCTGGGCGAGGGCCTGGCCATCGACTGGAGCGAGGAGTACAGCGGGCAGCCCGAGGCCGAGCCGGCCGCGGACCGGCGCCGCAGGGCCAAGCAGGTGGTGTCGGTCATCCAGGACGACGAGGGGGCCCTGCCCTACGGGGTGGTGGCCGAGGCGCTGCTGCAGCCCGGCTCCCCCGAGCCACGGGAGCCGGAGGAGGCGCATCCCGGGGCGCCCCCGAGTCCCCTGGGTGCGGTGAAGGAGATCCGGGAGGCGCTGGTGCAGGAGAGCCTCGGGGATGGCGCTGAGGAGCGGCTGATGAACGGGACCGACGGCAGCGGTGGCAGCGAGGAGGGGGTGCCGCTGGCAGGGGCTGCCCAAGGGGGTGTCACACACCAAGGTGACGGGGACGGGGTGCGCTGTGCCGCGGCGACATCGCCAGCACCTGGAGCGGAGATCCCAGCAGGGACTGGGACACAACGTGCCACAGCAGCATCGTCTCCTGTCCCTGGAGCGGAGATGCCAGCAGGGACTGGGACACAACCAGCGTCACCTGTCCCTGGAGCCGAGGTCCCAGCGGGAGCCGGGACACGCCGGGCTGCGCCGGCACCGCCTGTGCCCGGCGCGGAGGTGCCAGCAGGGGGGCAGCGTGCCACAGCAGCGTCACCTGTCCCTGGAGCCGAGGTCCCAGCGGGAGCCGGGACACGCCGGGCTGCGCCGGCACCGCCTGTGCCCGGCGCGGAGGTGCCAGCAGGGGGGCAGCGTGCCACAGCAGCGTCACCTGTCCCTGGAGCCGAGGTCCTGTCAGGGGCTGGGGAGCAACGTTCTGCACCAGCATCCCCCGTGCCCGGAGCCGATGTCCCATCCGAGGCTGAGGTGCCACACGCCACACCGAGATCGTCCGTGCCAGCGTCCCCCGTGTCCGGAGCCGATGTCCCATCAGGGGCTGAAGTGCCACACGTCGCACCGAGATCATCCGTGCCGGCATCGCCCGTGCCCAGAGCTGATGTCCCGTCAGGAGCCGAGGTGCCACAAGCCACACCGAGATCGTCCGTGCCAGCGTCCCCCGTGCCCGGAGCTGACCCGCCATCGGTGTCCAGCGTGCCCCACGCCACACCAGCGCCACCCAGCCCCCGAGCCGATGTCCCGGCAGAGGCCAAGGTGCCCCATGCCACGCCAGCAGCACCCGGAGCCCAGAGCCCGTCAGCAGCGTGCCACCAGCGCGGCGACAACGAGCCGGGCGAGCACGGCGAGCGCAGCCCCCCGCGGCCCAGGGGCACCACGGAGAGCGGTGAGGGGGTGCAGACTGAGTTCTAGCCCCAGCCCCTGCCATGGACTGGCCCCGGTGACACCGGGGCTGGGGGACGGGGGACAGGACCCCCCGGGATGGAGAGCAGCACCGCGGGAGAGGGAGGGGATGGGGACACCGAGACCTTACTGCCTAACGGGGGTCCCGCTGCCGTGGGGGGCTGGCCACAGCCACAGCCCCGACTGGGTCGGACTGGGGGTGGCCCCAGCCCGGCACGGGGCATCCCCTGCGCTCTGCTCTGTCCTTCTTCTGCCTTCTTTTCTTTTCTACTGAGGAGATGCTTTACTGAAGAGCTTTATCTGCCCCCCACACCAGTGCCCGGGGCTGCCGGGGGGGCTGGCACTAGCCCTGCTGAGGGTGGGTGTGTGGGGACGCTCCTGGCTGTCCCTGGGGTTGTCCCCTGCCCCAATTCGGGGCGTTTCCTGGGAGCCTGCCCACCGCCATCCCACCCGGAGAGGGGGGTTCCTGGGAGCCTGCCCACCGCCATCCCACCCGGCCGGCTCCAGGAGTGCCGGCGGGAGGGGGGGCTGCAGGGGATGATGGAAAATGGGGAGGGCAAACGGGGGCACGGCAGGAACAGCAACGCTGGGGGGCTTGAGGCACTGCCGAGGGGGAACAGCTGAGGCAGGAGTGGGCTCCTGGTGCCCAGGGTGGGCTCAGAATCCAGACCGGGCTCCTGATACCCAGGATGGGTTCACAGCACCCAGACTGGGCTCAGCATCCAGGCTGGGCTCAGTATCCAGACTGGATTCCTGATACGCAGGATGGGCTCGCAGCATCCAGGCTGGGCTCACAGCATGCAGAGCCCACCCCCAGCCCTCCTCACCCCAGGGTCTCCTCGCAGCTGTTTTAAGTTCAGAGTTCGAGCCCCGGGGGAAGGTGGCACTCAGGCCGTGGCCCAGCTGTGCCTGGCAGGACCGGGATAATTCCAGGCTCAGCTCGCTGTGCAGTGGAGAGATCCCAGCCCCTGCCCTCCAGCACTCCCCAGCTCCTTCCATGGCTGGTTTCTCCAGCTTGGCGGATTTTGGCTCCTGCTGTGATGCTTTAGCAAAGAGCAGGGCTTTGCTGACCCCCTGCCAGCCCTGCCCGTGTGGGGAGGGGGCCAGGGCTGCTGCAGCCCCCACACAGCGATGCCAAAAGCCCTGCAGGTGCTGGGGGTCTGCAGGACACCTGGGTGTGACACCCGGAGCGGGGACCAGCACCCCGACACCCACCTGTGCTTAGGTGCCACCTTGCTGCCTCAGAAGGGGGGTGCCCAGCCTAACCCACTCGGGGGGGACCCCAAAGTGCCTCGGGAGGCCCCCCTCAAAGTGCCTTTCTCTGTGAACTTCCAACCTGTCTCTTCCAGGATATTTTATTAAGAAAGTTATACAAATGTTTAAAGATATGCTTATAATAATTAATAAAATGGAAAAGCTTTATTTAAAGCCAGAGGAGACTCTCCTTCCTTCCCTCATTCCCTGCGTGGGGCTGGGGATCCCCAGTCCCACTGGGACAACCCAGGGACGTCACATCC
This sequence comes from Mohoua ochrocephala, assembly GCA_013398855.1. Taxonomy (NCBI): domain Eukaryota; kingdom Metazoa; phylum Chordata; class Aves; order Passeriformes; family Acanthizidae; genus Mohoua; species Mohoua ochrocephala. The sequence continues at coordinate 196,072 of VZTA01015013.1, forward strand.
CGAGCCCACCCAGCAGTGACACAAACCAGGAGCGGAGCTGAGATGATTTTTATTAAAAGGGGTGTCCTGAGGAAGCAGCAAGAGGCACCTGGAGCAGCATTTTCCCCCCTGGCACAGCCACACCAGCGGCCCAGGGGCTGCCCCAGCCCCATCCCTGAAGCGCTGGCAGGAGCGGGGTGGGGGGTGGCAGGAGCTCCCCCCCAGTGTCCCCAAAGGCACTGTGTGAAGAGGGGCTTGGTGCGGGGCAGCTCTGGGCAGGAGGGCGGGGGTCCCTGTCCCCAGCTTGTCCCCTCCCCCAGCAAGTCACCGGATCCTTCCCGTCCCAGCCAGGATGAACCTCCTCGAAAAGCAGGGAGGGGAGGAAATGCCAGCACCACCCCCCACCGCCGCCGCCATCACCCGGACAAAGGTCCCTGAGAGCCGGGGGACAGCCACCAGCCGAGGCCGGTGGCAGCGTGGCGAGTGCTGGCCGTGGGGCTCCCCGTCCCCAGAGCGGGGCCAGCCCCGAGGGCCCCCAGCGAGTCCTTGGGAGTTCTGCATCCCACAGAGCACGGGGACAAGGACAGAGCCAGCAGAAGTGACAGCAGCTATTCCAGACAGAGGAGCAGGAGGTGGCACACGAGTGCCACCGCCCCGGGGGGGGCTCTAGCCCCGGCCGAGCAGGGGGTACACCATGAAATAGCCCAGCGTGGAGCCCGCGATGGCCCCCAGGAAGATCCAGGCGTTGTAGGACATGACAGCCAACATCACCATGTAGCCCAGCACCACCTGCACCACGTGGAACAGCGTCTGGCCCACGTGGAACCAAAACCACCTGGGGAAGGAGATGGGAAATGCCATCGACGAGGGGCTGGGGCAGCCGGAATCGCCTCCCGCCGGGATCCTGGAGCGGCCAGAGCGGGGTTCGGGGAGCAGGGAGAGGGGCGGGGGCTGCAAACAGCAGCTCAGGGGGAAATCCTGCTCCAAAATCAATGAGGCTGGCGGGAGGAGCAGCCTCAGGAGTGGTCTGGGATTAAATACAGGAGGAAGAACCCGGAGCTTGGCTCCAAAGGAAGGAACCGCCAGGGCCAGGCTTGTGCGGGGACTGAGCTGCTGCTCGTGCCCATCCCTGAACCATGAGGACCCCCCTGCACCCACGATGGGTCCTGGAGCCTTTAAACACCACCCTGGCCATCTCCCACAGGACCTGGAGGGGCTGGGCTGCCCCTGGAGCCACCTCCCCAGGCTGTACCCCCCCACTCCATTCTCCTCCTCACAGCCCTTCTCCCCCGTGTGCCGGCCGTGGGGCCGCTGAGCCATCCCTGAGCCCCCCGGGTGGGTGCCAGGGGGTCCCTGTGGTACCTGCCCTGCGCGGGGCCGCTGTCCCCCTCCTGCGGCTCGGTCAGGGCCTCCTGGCTGAGGCTGCGGGGCAGGGCCAGCAGCGCCCGCCGCAGCAGCACGGCCTTGCCCATCTTCACGGCCTCGTAGAGCACGGAGAGCAGCAGGATCACCAGCACCAAGAGCGCCATCCCTGCAGGAGAAACATCCCAGCGCTGCCGTGGGGGCGACGGGGGCACGGCAGGGCCCGGCATTCCCGGGGTGTTTGGGAATGTCCACGGGGTGAAGGGGAGGGCTCCTGGCAGCGGGGTTGTAAATGGCAGGAAATGGGGTATTTAGCTTTTTAATTCACAGAATTAGGTTGGAAAAGCCCTTTGAGATCATCGAGTCCAACCTGTGACCCAACAGACCCCGAGGGCCACGTCCAGTCTGTCCTTCAACACCTCCAGGGACAGAGGTTCCACCGCCTCCCTGGGCAGCCCCTTCCAATGCCCAATCACCCTTTGTGTGAAGAACTCTTTCCTAACGTCCAGCCCAAACTTCTCCTGGCTCAGCTTAAGGCTGTGTCCTCTTGGGACAGGGATGGAGGGGTGGAGGGAGGGATGAAAGGATGGATGGGTGAAGGGAGGGATGGAGGGATGGGTGGGTGGATGGGTGGAGGGATGGACCCATGGATGGATGGATGGATGGATCCATGGATGGATGGATCGATCGATGGACAGGTGGATGGATGGATGGATGGATGGATGGATGGATCCATGGATGGATGGATGGAGGGATGGATGGAGACATGGATAGGGGGATGGATGGATGGATGAAGGGATGGATCCATGGATGGGTGGATGGGTGGATGGATGGATGGATCCATGGATGGATGGAGGCATGGATAGGTGGATGGATGGATGGATGGATGGATCCATGGATGGATGGATCCATGGATCCATGGCTGGGTGGATGGAGGGATGGATCCATAGATCCAGGGATGGAGAGATGGATCCATGGATGGGTGGGTGGATGGATGGGTGGATGAAAGGATGGATCCATGGATGGATGGGTGGATGAAGGGATGGATGAATGGGTGGATGGATGGATGGGTGGATGGATGAATGGGTGGATCCATAGATCCATGGATAGATGGATGGAGGGAGGGATGTCCCAGTGCTGGCAGCCTACCTGCGGGGCTGTGGACATTCCAGAAGTCAAACAGCAGCACCACCGTGTCCGAGAAGTAGAAGGTCATCTGGAAAAGAGGCCAGGAAAGGGCAGTGCTGGAGCCTCTCGGGGTGCTGGCTGCCCACACTGTCAGCAGCTCCTCGCAGCCCACCCCGGGATGCTCATCTGGGGTTTTACCACATGGTGCAAGGGTTTTGCCCAGTTCCGAAACGGGAAGAGGAACTTGCACGGACAATCACGGTCACGCTGAGCGGGCTAAACTCTTCCCGTGACCTCCAGCGGGACAATTTTCACCCCCAGCAGCAGCTCCTGTGCGTGGCTGGGCTGTGAGAAAAGCCAGCTGGCAAAGAGAGATCAGTCCAGGACTTCACCCAGCTGGATCGGAGGAGGGAAAGCCCCTGGGGACAGGTGGAGGCTGGGGACACCACCCACAGCCTGAGGTGAAGCTGGTGGGCAGAGCCTCTGCTCCCAAACCTCCTGCACCGCCAGGACACCCAAGAACTCAACCACCAAAGCACCCAGAGGCACCAGTGCGACCACCCAACGATGGGGGCCAGGTCCAGGGGTGCTCCCTGGCAGAGGAGCATCAACCCCAACACCGTCCAACCTGCCAGGACCTACAAGGGCAGCGACCCTGCTCCTTCGCCCCGCTGAAACAGGAGGAGCAGGAACTGCTCTTGTGTAACACCGGCTGCAGAGCTCATCCCCGGCTGCCAAGGTCTTGCCCAAAAAGTGGAACTTTCGTTGGGTTTTTCATCCTCCATTCGGTGAATCTCTGCAGGAGGTGTTTGTGGAGCTCACGGCCGCCCCTCTCCCTCACGGATCCACGCTTGGATCCGTGTTTGGATCCTCTGTCCTGCCTTTTCCAGCACCGGCAGAGGTGAGTGACAGGAGCAGGCCCTGCCTCAGCCAGAAATACCATCCCATAAATCCCCCGGGGGTGTTCACCACAGCCCGGCTCCAATTACAGCCCTCGTTACCCAAAGCACATTAGCACACGTAATTGGCTCGCCCTTTTAAGCCTCCTTTGGCCACTAATTAATGATAATTAGCCTTTAAATGAAGCTATTTCTCCTTTACAGGTTTCACCCACAGGTCTGTAGGTGGTGGAAGGAGCAGGCGACCGTTTTAGGGATGGGGGTTCCAGGGAAATTTAAGGGGTTCCAGGGAGATTTAAGGGGTTCCAGAGGGGATTCACTGGATTTCAGAGGGGATTCATGGGGGTCCAGAGAGATTTAAGGGGTTCCTGAGGGGGATTCACAGGGTTGCAGGGAAATTTAAGGGGTTCCTGAGGGCATTCATGGGGTTCTAGAGAGATTTAAGGGGTTCCAGAGGGGATTCATGGGGTTCCAGGGGAATTTAAGGGGTTCCAGGAGGGGATTCACGGGGTTCTAGAGGGATTTAAGTGCTGGGCAGAATCAGAGTCATTAACTTTGGAAAAGCCCTCTAAGATCATGAAACCCAAACATTAACCCAGCGCTGCCAAGGCCTCCACCAAACCCTGTCCCCAAGTGCCACCTCTCTCTAAAGTGTCACCTTTTTATGGTGATTCCCCCCCTTTCCCTGGGCAGCCTATTCCAGAGATCCAGAAGATCCCTTTGCTGCCCCAGCCTGGGGTGAAGCCCCGTTTTTGGGTGCCCAGCGTGGGCGTGACCCGAAAATGATGCTCCCTGGGCCAACAGCCCCTCACTCCTCTCCTACAGAGAGATTTCTCCGGTGGGTGAAGGTCAAGAGGGCAAAATCCTAAAAAGCCCTGAATTTTTCCGATCCCAGGCGCGGGGATGTTGTTCAGAGGGATGGGATCCCGTCCTTCCCCCCCTGCCCACGCAGGTGAGGCTGCGCCCGGCTCCTCCTCCGCAGGAATTCCCACAAGGAAAAGCAGCTGCTGGGAAACCTCCCGTGCTCAACCTGCATTTAGGGGCTGGGCCCGCTGCAGTTTTGGGGTTACTCTCAGCAGAACTGCACAGAGTGCAGCGCCAGGCTGCACCCCAGCCTGCTGCTCCGGTCCCACCGGGATGGCTGATCCCACACGCTGGGATAGAGCTGCCTTCCTGGAGCACACTGGGGACGCGGTGGCCACGGGGGTGTCCCCAAACTGGGATCCTCTTCGGGACTGGTGCCACCCTCCGGGCGAGCAAACCGAGGGGTCTGGGAGCCTTAAACACCAAACGAAATCGTGGGATGGTTTGGGTGGAAGGAATCTCAAAGCCCATCCCATTGCACCCCCTGCCCTTCCACACCTTCCACTGTGGAAGCCCCGTCCAACCTGGCCTTGGGCACTGCCAGGGGGATTTAAGGGGTTCCAGGGGGGATTTAAGGGGTTCCAAGGGGGAATCACAGGATTCCAGCAGGGATTCATGGGATTCCAGAGGGGATCTAAGGGGTTCCAGAGGGGGATTTAAGGGGTTCCAGAAGGGATTCACGGCATTCCAGGGGGGGATTTAAGGGGTTCCAGAAGGGATTCACGGGGCTTCAGAGGGGATTCACGGGGTTCCAGCGGGGGATTTAAGGGGTTCCAGAGGGGAATCACGGGATTCCAGGGGGGATTCACGGTATTCCAGGGGGGGGATTTGAGGGATTCCAGAGGGGAATCACGGGGTTCCAGGGGGGGATTTCCGAGGTTCCAGAGGGGATTTCCGGGGTTCCAGGGGGGGATTTCCGGGGTTCCAGAGGGGATTTAAGGGGTTCCAGAGCAGAATCACGATATTCCGGGGGGGAATTCACGGGGTTCCGGGGCGGACTCTCGGGGTTCCAGCGGGATTTCCGGGGTTCCAGGAAGGACTCCCGGTACCGTGCCCGTCCGGGCCCGGGGCTCACCTGCATGGTGGCGGTGGCAGCGGGCGCGGGGCCCGGCCCGTCCCCGCCGGTGCTGTGGCGGTGCTGTGGCGGTGCTGTGGCGGCGATGTCGCGGTGATGTCGCGCAGATGTCGCGGTGATGTCGCGTAGATGTCGCTGCCCCGCGCGGGGCTCCCCGGGAGCTGTAGTCCGGGGCGGTGCCGGTGTTTGTCCCCTCCCCGCGTCCCCTCCCCGGGCTCGGCGTCCCTGGAGGCAGCGGGGCCCGGCCCCTCCGCGCTCCGGGGTTTCGCTTTCTTTTCCCTCCTGGCTCCATCCGCTTTTCCCCCGCCCCATCCCGGTCCCGGAGCGGATCAAAGTTCCCAAGGGTTTTTCTGCTGGTCCCCTCCCCCCCCGGCACCCGGAGCGCGGGGTTTGCACCCTAAAAATGGTGAAGGTTTTTTAGGGGTATTCGGTTTAGACAGGAGAAGGCTCCAGGGAGAGCTCAGAGCCCCTTCCAGAGCCTAAAGGGGCTCCAGGAGAGCTGGAGAGGGACTTGGGATAAGGGATGGAGGGACAGAACACAGGGAATGGCTTCAGTCTGACAGAGAGTAAGGTTAGATGGGATATTGGGAAGGAATTGTTCCCTGGGAGGGTGGGAGGGGCTGGGATGGAATTCCCAGAGGAGCTGTGGCTGTCCTTGGATCCCTGGAAGTGTCCAAGGCCAGGCTGGAGCAGCCTGGGGTAGTGGGAGGTGTCCCTGATAGTGGAACGAGACGGTGTCTAAGTTCTATTCCAACCCAAACCATTTAGGATTTGATGATTTTATTTTCCCCATAGACAGGAAGGACAAAGGGGAACTTCCCTTCCAGCTGGGACTGGAAGCACACAGATGTTCGCTCTGTGCTGGGACATTCCAACCATCCCCATTGCCCCTGGGAATGGGGTGTGCTGAGCTGCCCCTGCCTCAGTTTCCCCAGGTGCCAAAGGTGCCAGTGCCCATGAAGGCACCCCGGGCGTGCCAGCGGGTCCGATTGTCCCTGACTGGGAGGGTGAGCTGGCATTGCCCCGACCACTGCCTGGGGACAAAAACCTCCCCCTGCTTCTCCCCCTGACCCCAGCACAGGCTCTGACCTGGCTGCCACCCTGCTCTGCTGGCATTGGCATCGCTGCCCGGCCTTGCCTGGGCACGGGAGCTTCACCGAGCAGTGGTGGGTGCTGAGAAAATCAGCAAAGCCACTGGATCTGGGGGTTTTGGGGGCTGTGCAGCAGAGAAATGGGGGTGCTGTAACTCAGCCAGGGCCCAGGCTCACCCTGGGCCACGCAGGAGTGGGGGAGGCAGGGGAATTCTTGCTGGGAACAACAACAACAAGGTGAGAAAGAGCAGTGCTGCAGCAAAGCGCTTCAATGCCACCCCTGCGCACCCCGAGCGGTGCTGCCGTGGCTCAGCTGTGCTACAGAGCCTGGCTCCACCCCACAAACATCCCTCTCAGTGAGATGGAGCCCCAAAACAGAGGCAGGATTTGGGGGGATTGACATTTTCACTCCTTTGCAGCCCTTTGCAGCCTGGCTGGGCTAGAGCAGCACCACGCTGGGCTCTCCCAGGCTCACCAGGGCCACTTCCCAGCCCCATCCTGGGGAATCAATGCTCCAATGATTTGTGCACTCGACCCTGGCAGAGAAAAGCCCCTTTCCTTCCCCTTTTCCCAAGCTGGCAGGAATTTTGCTCCTCGTTTCTTTTTTTCTTCAGCAGATGGCTGCCAGCGATTATAATTACAGGAACCTCTCCCAAGCAGTCATTAAATCAGCACCTCCTCGTCTATAATATATACATATATAATATATATATAATTTATAGAGAAAGGACTTTTGTAAACAATATTCCTCTGCTCCAGAAGGAACCGGAGTCCGGGGCATAACGCAGCTCCAAACACGGAGCTCGGAGAGAGAACCGGCAGCTCTGGGGAGCCCCGTGCCACCCCCGGTGGAGACTTGTCCCCACGGGGACGGCTCTTGGGTGGGGACAGAACCGGCCGGCTCGGTTTGGGTGGCACCAGTTTCAGCTGAAGCAAACTGGTCCGACTGTGAAACCAAACTGGTGCGAGGCGTCGCCGTTGTGGAAGACAGCCAGGTCCCGCAGGGGCAGCAGCCACAGCTCCTCCGTGCTGAACTGGAAGATGGTGTCGGTGATGGAGGACTCGTTGTCCAGCTGAAACGACCACCAGGGACAGCTGAGTGGCACCAAACCCCTCAGATGAGGGCCTTGGAGCTCCCTTGGCTGCTCCTCGATGCACCCAATCTCCATCCCCAGCCCGTCCTGGCTTTTCCAGGGTGGTGACCTCCCCCATCCCAAGCACAGCTCCTTGGGCCCGGGGAGGGGATGCTCTCCATCCCATCGCCGTGTGCAGCCTCATCCACCCGGTCTATCCCAGCTGTGGGGGTTCAAACCCGCTCCAAAGGGCTCTCCAAACCTCGGGAGGCTTTTCCAGGCACACAGCCCGCGCGGGGCCAGGCTCACCAGGCAGCCCTGCAGGCTGGCCGCGTAGCTGTGATCCCGGGAGTCGGCCAGGAAGCGGATTTCCTTGGCGGCTTGGGGCCGGCCGCGCTCCGGGGCCGGTCTGCAGGAGTACGAGACCTTCTGGGCGGCGCGGTGGCTGTGCAGGCGCAGGAAGCGGAGCTGCACCGGGCTGGCCCCCGCGTATTCCAGCTGCGGGAGAGAAATCCGGGAAGCGGGGGCTGCTTGGAGGGGGCCAAGCTCCCCCCAGGGCAAACCTCGGCAGGGTCCAGCCGCTGTTACAGCAGTTCCTCGCACAAGGAGGTGTCACATCCCTCTGTGCACGGCCAGGGGAGCTGGGTGCTGTCCCCTCACTGCGGGGTGGCACCCGGGGACCCCTGACCTCACCTCTGTGCACGGCCAGGGGAGCTGGGTGCTGTCCCCTCACTGCGGGGTGGCACCCGGGGACCCCTGACCTCACCTCTGTGTCCCCTCGGCTCTTCCAGCCGGGCACTCACCAGGAAGCCCCCGGGCAGGGTGCTGAACCACTCAAAGGTGTCCTCAGAGCTGTAGGTGCTCAGCCAAGCCTTGATGGGGACCTGAGGGCAGCGGGGACAATTGGCACGCTGTCCCAGCAGGGGACAGTGGCACTGACAGGACGAGGAGGCAGCACGGAGCCCGTGTGTGTGGCCTGTCCCTGCAGCCTGGGCACAGGATCCTCACTGCAGAGTGCCCCAACAGCTCCCTGCCACGGCAGTGGGCACCACGGCAAGGGACCGGGCACCACGGCAAGGGACCGGGCACCATGGCAAGGGACTGGGCACCACGGCAAGGGATTGGTCACCACGGCAAGGGATTGGCCACCACGGCAAGGGACGGGGCACCACGGCAAGGAACCGGGCACCACGGCAAGGGATTGGTCACCACGGCAAGGGA
>VZTA01015013.1:208078-219866 GCA_013398855.1 Mohoua ochrocephala
GGGATGGGATCCATGGGATGGGATGGGATGGGATGGGATGGGATGGGATGGGATGGGATGGGAATGTTGGGATGGGATGGGATCCATGGGATGGCATGGGATGGGATGAGAATGTTGGGATGTGCTCGGCTTCTCCAGCCAAGCCTGGATCCCTCAGGAATGGCACGAGGGAGGTTCAGCTCATGGTGCATCAGCACCGATGCTGAGAGCAGGGGTTTAAAGGCTCCACGCTGCTGCTTGCAGCTCCAGGAGGATGGAAAAGCTGGGAAAGGACTGGATTTGGGAGAAAATCTAAAGGTTCTCTCTCCCAGCACCTGGGACACGGGGAAAAACCCCCAGAGAAGGATGGTGCAGCCATCAGGGTTCAAGAAGAGGGGAATAAGGGGTGGCATCCAGCAAATGAAATGCCACCCTGTGCCCAGCATCCCTGCTGGGCCTGGCACGTGTCCCCTACCTTGTGTCCTTTGGCTCCAGGGTCTCCTTTGGTGCCCTTCAGCCCCGGGATGCCCTAAGAGACAAACACGGAACTGCCTCGCAGGAGCTGCTCCTCTCAGCCCCTGGCAAGGAGGGATCCCTCCCCCCATCTGAGGATTCTGGGGATTTCAGGCAGTTTTAGACACTTCGAGGCATTTTCTCATCATTCCTTTGATTTTTGCTTTAAGGATCCCTCGGCAAACCCCACTAAAAATGCACTGGAGGTGCCTTGGCTGGATGAGAATATCCAGCTTTTTTTGGTGAAGTTGCCAAAGTTGGGTTTTTTTCTTTTAAGTAGAGAAAAAAGCAATTTCTGGTAATTAAAATAAATATTTAAGGGGTTTTTTTGGCAGTTGGTCCCTCCAGCCATGGCACCTCTCTGGGAAGGTGGGCACAGCCCTGTACCAGTGCTCAGCACCGCCTGGCATCAACCACATCCCTGAAAAAGAAGGATTTGGCCTCCAGAACCACATTTTGGGAACGATGGGATCTGCCTGACCGCACACTCCCTCCTGGGATGTTAATCTGGGAGTAGAAGACAGAAGGAGGTGGATGAACCACTTCAAAACTCCCCTTGTTTTAAACAGCTCCCTGCTTCGGGTCCCTGCAGAGCTGAGTCCCACAGTGGGGTCAAGCAGGGAGCAGCCAGCACCCCAAAACCCCCAAGCTGATACTCACGTAGGGTCCCTGGGGGCCCTGGGGTCCTGGAAGTCCTTTGGCACCTGGGTAGCCCTGAAATGCAAAGGGAGTGCCCGGGGTGATGCTCCAGGGCAGGGAGAGCATCCCACAGGGGCTGGGGGTGTGGGGGACCCCCCCCTTGTTGGGCTGGGAGGCTCTGGGGGCACAGAACCCTCCAGTTATCGTGGTTTATTCTTTCCTAAACAGGGGGCTCAGGCAGGTGGGAGCACCCCCAAAGTGCCAGGGGGGCAAGGCAGCCCCCCAAAGCCACCACCTACCTTGTGTCCCCGGGGGCCCCGCAGGGGCTGCTGGCCCATCTTGCCTCGCTTGCCCTGGGGACCACAGGTGAAAGACTCACAGGTAATTCCCAGCTGATCCGGCCACCCCTCATCCCTGCAGGGATTCCGAGCCCCCAGAAAACTGGGACCTCCCTGGGAAACCCGCACGGGCTCCAAGGAGCAGCCCCACGCTCCCTGCCACCCTCCGTGGGCACAGCGGTGCCACTTACCCGTCTGCCAGCTTCTCCAGGGACCCCTTCTTCCCCTTCCTGCCCCACGTCGCCCTGGGGGAGAAGAGATGGGGGGTGTGGGTCTCCAACAGCTCAGCCACATCCCAGGAGTGGGGAACAGCAGCTGCTGCCTGCAGGAGATGGGGACAGAGCCCACCAGGCACCGGGGGACCCTGGATGGGCACCAAGAGCTGGGGAGGCCCCCGTGCCCCCCCCCAGGGGCACCTGAGCCAGGCTGGAGGCAGGATCTGCCAGCCCCTCACCCAAAAACCGCCCAAGGGCGTCCTGTGTTTGCCAGGTGGGGAAAAACATGTCCCCCCTGGGCAATTCCCACTGGATCCGAATGGGACTGACCACCCCAGGCTTGCTCACCCTGTCCCCCTCAGGTGCCACGCCCAGGGGAGGATTTTGGGGGGTACCTTATCTCCTTTGCGGCCTTTCCATCCTTTAGGACCAGCTTGTCCAGGAGACCCCTAAAATCCCAAAGGAAAAGAGGATGAGGATGAGGATGCTGTGCCAGGGATGCCCCTCCTGGCTTCCCTCCCTGCCCTGCCCCAGTGAGCCCAGGAGGATGCTCTAAGCTGGAATCTTCTCTTTGGGATTCTCCCCCTCTCTGGAGCAGGCTGGGCAGAGTGGGGCTGTGGGAGGGTTCAGCAGGAGCAGGAGATGAGGTCTGCATGGGCCTTTTACACCTCCAGAGGATCCCAGCATCCCACAGGCTCTTTCAGGGAGAGCCACCACGGCTCCATCCCACTCCTCACCGTTTGTCCCGGTTTTCCCGGCTTGCCCGGCTCCCCTTTTGCACCCACCAGGCCCTAAGAAGGAAAACAAAATTCAAGTCAAATCCAAACCTTTGGGTTATTCACCCAATTCCCGGGCAGGCCGTCAGAGGGACACAGACGTGGGAGGCTGGAAAAGCTGGAGCAGGGAATGGGGCAGAGCTCACCTCGGTGCCACTCAGCCCGGTGGCTCCAGCTTCTCCCGGTGGCCCAAGAGTCCCCTGCGTTCATTTGGGGACAAAACATGAGGCTGGCACCAGGGGAAGGCAGGAGGGCACAGCTGGGGCTGCTGTCCCCAGGGAGAGCTGTGCCAGGGATGTCCCCGTGCAGCACAGAGGCGTTACCTGCCGGCCTGGCTGTCCCTTGGTGCCCGTCACTCCTCTGGCTCCCTCGTGCCCGGTGTACCCCCGGAGCCCGGGGGCACCTGCCAGTCCCCGAGCCCCCTGCGAGCCCTGCAGGGCACAGAGAGGGGGACACTGCTCACCCCCATCCCCAGCAGGGCCCCAGCAGCTGCCCTTCAAGGGGCTTTGACAGCACCGAGCTTTGCAACCCCCCTGGAGTTTATTCTACAGCAAATCCCCCTGGAGTTTATTCCACAGCAAACCCCCCTGGAGTTTATTCCACAGCAAATCCCTCTGGAGTTTATTCCACAGCAAATCCACCCTGGAGTTTATTCCACAGCAAATCCACCCTGGAGTTTATTCCACAGCAAATCTCCCTGGAGGTTATTCCACAGCAAATCTCCCTGGAGTTTATTCCACAGCAGATTCACCCAGAATTTATTCTACAGCTCGACCTCTCCCAGAAAATCACCCAAATTAAAGGCTTGGAGCATCCTGGTCTGTAAAAGGCATCCCTGCCCATGGCAGGGGATGGAATTCAATGAGCTTTGAGGTCCCTTCCAACCCAGAGCAGTCTGGGACTCTGGCATCCCATAAGGGCACGTCTTGCCCGGGCAGAGTGGCACTGGGAGAACTGGGCTGCACGTGGGATTCATCCTGCAGCTGAGCTCAGGGCATGGATAACCCATCTGGGGCTCTCTGTCATGACCATAATCCCCATCCTGGGGCACCTCAGATGTTCCCGGAGCCACACGGACACTGCTCCAAGGAGGGGGAAATCCAGAGCCCTGGAGCTGCCTCCGGCAGATTCCAGCAGCCGAGCGTTACCTGTGCAACAGCCCTGGCACCTTGGCACCTTGGCACCTTGGCACCTTGGCACGGCTTTTAACAGCTCTGTTAAAACTCCTTTAGGGAATTTGCTGTGGGAAATCCAAGGAAGCAGTGGCTCGGTCCCAGGGTGGGAGTTGGGAGCCACGGCCAGGCTGGCAGAGCTCACTGTGCAGCCACCCCCAGGTGTGGGGTCAGACACATCCCAAAATGCCACCAAACCTCTTTCCCAGGGGAAATTTTTTGGGGCAGGGCGGGTACTCACCACTGGGCCGGGCTTGCCACCATCTCCCTTCGCTCCGTCATCTCCGGCCAGTCCCTGTGGGGACATTGAGGGGTCAGAAAAAGCCCCTCAGCACCGTGGCCTTCACCTCTGGGGGGACTTTGAGCATCCTGTCCCACATCCCACGCTCAGCTGGCCAAGAGAGCACCGGGAAATCACGTGGGAGTAAATGGGATTCAGTGGCAGGAACAGGTTTTCCATGGGGCACCCCTGGGTGCTGGAAAGGGTCTGATTTTTGGGGTTTTAGGTACTGGGAGTTTGGGGGTTTAGGTACTGGGAGTTTGGGGTTTTGGGTACTGGGAATTTGGGTTTGAGGTATTGGGAGTTTGGGTTTTTAGGTACTAAGAGTTGGGGTTTTAGGTACTGGGAGTTTGGGGTTTAGGTACTGGGAATTTGGGGTTTAAGTGCTGGGAGTTTGGGGTTTTAGGTACTGGATTTTTGGGGTTTTAGGTACTAAGAGTTGAGGTTTTAGGTACTGGGAGTTTGGGGTTTAGGTACTAGGAGTTTGGGGTTTTAGGTACTGGATTTTTAGGGTTTTAGGTACTGGGAGTTTGGGGTTTTACGTACCGGGAGTTTGGGGGTTTAGGCACCGGGAGTTTGGGGGTTTAGGGTCCTGGAAGTTTGGGGTTTTAGGTGCTGGGAGTTTGGGGGTTTAGGTACTGGGAGTGTGGGGTTTTTGGGTCCTGGAAATTTGGGGTTTTTGGGTACTGGGAGTTTGGGGTTTTAGGCACTGGGAGTTTGGGGGGTTAGGTGCAGGGAGTTTGGGGTTTTAGGCACTGGGAGTTTGGGGGTTTAGGGTCCTGGGAGTTTGGGGCTTTAGGGTCCTGGGAGTCAGTGCTGAGGTATGAGGTGTTAAACCCCCTCCTCACTTCTGAGCCCCTTGACCTGGCCAGTGAAGAGGCAATAAAACCCTTTGGGCTGGGAATAGGGAAGCACTGGGGAAGCCTCTGGCAATTCCAGGCATCAGTACCTCAAATCCCACAGCCCCAGCAGCTCCATCCACCCCTCGTGGCCCTGGATCTCCCTGGGAAAGGAGGATAAACAGCTCTGTCCATGGAAAAACCCTTCCCTGTCTCGCTGCCTTTGGATCTCAGGCAACGAGGCAAGGGGTGTCCCCTGGCAGGTCCCCCTGTCCCCAGCCTGCCCAGGACATCCGTGCAGCCAGTCCCACCACATTCCCACTGGGAAAGCTTGGGAAGGGGCCAGGAGAGGGTGATCCAGCCAGAGATGGGGGCTTGGAGCCATCATCCCACCGTACCTTCTCTCCCTCGGGACCATCGAGCCCAGGAGGACCTCGGAGTCCTGTCCCCCCCTGTTTAGGGGACAAACGGAGGAGCCTGGGTCACTCAGCCCTGCCCAGTGCTCCCAGTCACACCAGTGTCCCCTCACCAGGTCTGGGACAGAGACAGGGCCCTGCCCAGTGCTCCCAGTCACACCAATGTCCCCTCACCAGGTCTGGGACAGAGACAGGGCCCTGCCCAGTGCTCCCAGTCACTCCCATGTCCCCCATACCAGGCCCATGACAGAGACAGGGCCCTGCCCAGCACTCCCAGTCACACCAATGTCCCCCCTCACCAGGTCTGGGACAGAGACAGGGCCCTGCCCAGTGCTCCCAGTCACTCCCATGTCCTCTCACCAGGCCCATGACAGAGACAGGGCCCTGCCCAGTGCTCCCAGTCACACCAGTGTCCCCCCACCAGGTCACTGACCGGTTGAAAGGGGAGAGGGGACATGATCTGACTTACAAACCATCCCCTGGCTCCAGCAGGTCCTGCAGCTCCGGTGACACCGCCCTGGCCCTGGGACACAGAGGGAGACGTGTCCCAGCCCGGCAGGGGCTGCAGGTTGGCTGAGGGCAGCATTACCCCAAACTGCCCCACAAACCCCCACCGCCCGCTTGTGCCAACAAGACCCAATTTCTGTGAGACACGGAACTCCCTAATTAAGGGAATTTGACAATTCCTAGGATTTTCTGCGGCTCCCAGAGCCCGAGGTTTCCCAGTGGGGGTGAGCCCCCTGCTTGGCACCCATCACCCAGCCTTTGGGGCCATCGGGCACGTGTAGGGTGAGGCAGCCCGGCCCCAGCTGTACTTGCCAGCAAACCTTCTCGGCCCTTCTCTCCCTTCTGGCCTTTCCCTCCGATCTCCCCCGTGGCAGCTCCCGGACCGGGAATTCCAGGAAGGCCCCTGGGGCCAGCATTGCCCTGCTCAGGGATGGAGACAAGTGTCACCACAAAGAGGGAGGAGGAACAGCAGTAAATGAGCTGCTGCACGGACATGAGCTGTGTCACCCTCTGGCTGGGTGCCACCGAGAGCGGGTCACCCTGGAGTGCTCCTCAGCCATGGGGACACCCCTGTGCTGCTCTGCCCCACTGTGGAGCAGCAGATGAGCAGGCCAGGGGTAATCCCGAGGTGCTGGAAGGAGGGACAGAGTTACAGACACCCCTCACCTTCCGTCCCTGCAGTCCTGGCTCGCCCGGGTCTCCAGTGTCACCAGTGTCACCCTGCCCGGAGGGAGATGCCCACGTCAGACACAGCAGCTGCTGCCCAGCCCCATCCCAGGGTGGGTTAAAAGCTGGGCTTTGACTTCCATGGGCTTTTCCACCCTCCCCTGGCTGGGATTTTGATGCTGGGTAAGGCACGGCCTCGCCTCCCGTGCAGGGAGGTCACCCCAGCTGTGACCCTGCTGCCCCAAAAGGGAGTGGGGACAAAATGCTGAGCACGCCTTGCCCAGCACGGGGACCCCGAAACATCAACCCCTGGTTCTATGGGAGCATCCCAGGCTGTGTGGGGCAAAGCCACGGCACGGGCAGTGTCCCATTCCCATTCCCATTCCCATTCCCATTCCCATTCCCTGTGAGCACAATCCCACACCTACCTCCTTCCCTTGCTTCCCAGGCCGTCCCGATGGCCCCTCTGTCCCCTCGTCCCCTGGCTCCCCAGGGCTTCCTCTGATGCCCTCAGCTCCACGGCTTCCTGCCTCTCCCTGGACAGGATGAAGATCACCAGGATGATTCTTGGCTGCCTTTTCCAGCTGGGCCTGGCTCTGCCCTCCATCATTTCCCATAGTGAGAAAAACCCAGTTTCCTTATGGGATCCCCCTGCCATGCCCAGCCACGTCAATCCCCAGGCATGAGGATGCTGGGAGGGGGGGGCGTTTCAAACACCTCCCATGGATTCAGGTGCCTGTGTGACCCTGCAGGAGTGGGGTGAGCCCAGCACCACCCTAGACATCACCCCCAGCACCCACCTGCTCCCCCTTGGGCCCCGGCTGGCCCTCTGCTCCCGGCACTCCTGGTGCTCCCTGGGGAGGAAAGAAAAGCCCAGCCCTCGGCTCGTTGACTCAGCTTTAACTTTCTGGCTGTTTTAAGGATCAACAGCCTCCTCCCATCCTTTTCCACCTCTGGAATGGGGGATTGGGGAGGGGGAGGCTGGAGCAGCCCCATCAGGGGTGGGCACAGGGTTCCCACTGCTGTACCTGCTCCCCGTCCAGCCCGCAGACTCCGGCTCCGCCGGGATCTCCCACCTCACCCTGCGGAGGACACAAAATCAGGACAAGCCCTGTGGCGGTTCTCTGTCTCTGCATCCCACTGGGATGGGGCCAAACTGGGAGCAGTGCTTGTCCCCACAGCGCTGGTCAGGTCAGTGGGGCGAGCCGGGGGCTCTGGGCAGCTCCCAGGGGAACCAAACCCCCTCCTCTGTCCTCACCTTCTCTCCTCTCATCCCCGCAGGCCCCTCACGCCCGGTCGGACCTTCCCGGCCCTGAGAACAAACACCCCACATCAGCAGAGAGGCTTGGCCCCAGCTCAGGAGCCTTTGCAGCTCCCAGGCGGGGTGTGGGATGTCCTGGCACACCACACATCCCCACGGGAAGAGAATCCACGCTCCCTTTCCCTTCCCTCCCTGCAGGCGCTTCAGGGAGCTCCCCAAAGGTGCTGCAGCTCCATCCCTGCCCTGCTGAGGGGATCAGTGGCACTCACCGGGTACCCAGCAGGGCCAGCAGCACCAGCTGCTCCAGGAGCGCCTCTTTCTCCAGCCAAGCCAGGCTTCCCGGGAATGCCGTCCGGCCCTCTTGTGCCAGGAACACCCTGCAAGGCCAAAAAGCCCCTTAGGCCCCCCAAAACACAGCTCTGGGAGAGCAAAGCCAGGGGGAGCCCTGTGGCTGATGCAGTTGGGTCACCTCGGGGTCCAAAAGGTGCCACCTGCTCCAGGCCCCATCCCTGCAGGTGCAGGACATTGCTGTCCCCACACCCCACACACACACAGGGTTTGGGGTGTTCCCTGCCCCACAACCACCCCAAGGGATGAAAATGCCCCGGAGTGAGCAGCGATCTGCACCCCGTGGGACATCACTTCCCCCAGCGAGGGGCAGCTCTGCACTCACAGGCAGCCCTGGGAGCCCTCGAGGACCTGGGTCGCCCGTCCTGCCCTGGGAAAAGAAGGATGTTCAGCAGGGTGTCCATGGAAAGGGGGACTGGGATCGGGGTGAGGCTTTGCTCAGATAAGTCCCAGTGCCTTGGGACCATCTCAGCGGTGTCTGTGCTGCAGCAGGACAGCTGGGAGTGGGACCAGGGTCCTGCCTGCTCCCAAAAAAGGGTTTGGGATGGATCCAGGCTAGTGGCAGCACAGGGGATGTACTGCAGGTTACACATCCACGCAGAGGGATCGGAGCAGCCAGGAGCACAGGGAGCATGGAGAGCCCTACCTGGGAGCCGGGAGCACCACGAGGACCAGGGGGACCTGGCAGGGCCTGGGGGACAAGAGCACCATCAGTGACACAGCCCTGGCTGAGCCCTCCCTCCCAATTTAGCTGCAAGGTTGGCAAAAATTCCCCACAGCAAAGATTTCCCATTTTCCCCATTCCTAGCTCAGCACAGTGAACTTGCTTGGTGCTTTTCCAGAGAGCTGGAGCTGCCCGGAACAGCAGCAAACAGCACTCACCTTTGGACCAGCTTTTCCTGGAAATCCTGGTGAACCTTGAGCTCCCCTTTCTCCCTGTTAGGAGGCAAGAAAGATTTCCTTTCCTCCCTATGTTTTAATGTGAAAACCTCTTAAAAAAACACAATAAAACCAACAAAATGCAGCTCTTAGAACAGTCCAGAGGTGTTTGAGCAGAGGAAGTGCTGGGGAGCCACTGGTTCACCTGCTGTGGGAGACAGATCCAGCTGTTCTCCCACCATGGCTGTTGGAGACTGTGGACACCTCCAAACCCATCCACTGGGTTCAAAACTCATCCCAAAAATGCTTCCAGACTCCCACCCCGGTGCTGGAGTGGGTGTCCCATCCCTACCTTGTCTCCCCTGCGTCCCAACCTCCCGCGGTCTCCGGCAGGTCCTGGGTAGCCCTGGGAAGAGCTCGGGGTTAGGAGGCAGCTGGGGCTGCCCGGCACCTCTGGATTTTTGGGAAAAGGCAGCTGAGGGAAAGGCAGGAGCCTTGGGAGGATGGAGGAAGCTGCTCCAACCTCCTCCCAGTCCGGCCACCGCCGTGTCCCCTCCGTGGGCAGCTCCGTCACTTACATAGGTGCCCACAGGTCCTTGTGGCCCCTCCAAGCCGGGCTTCCCAGGCAGCCCCTGCCAGGCAAAACAAGGGAATGAGCATCCCCCACTCCTGGGATGCAGTCAGGGACCCTCCCTCTTTCAGTGATCCCATGGGATCTGGTGAGCCCTTGGGCTGAGTCCGTGGGATCCCCCCAGGGGTCAGCCCAGAGCCTCTGGGGGCTGTTCACCACCATCGCTCCCCCAAGCAGCCCCCAGACACACTCAGGGCCCCCCCCAAACCCCAGTTCTCACCTTTGGGCCCAGGGAACCCGGCTCTCCATCAGGTCCAGGCTTTCCTGGAGAGCCCTTTGGGGTTATTTGGGAAGGAGGTGTCAGTCAAGGGCCGAGAGGGGACGAGCCCCACCGAGCCCCCACTGCTGCCCCTGAGCTCATGGCCAGGGGTCACCTGGGGCCAGCAGGGTCCCAGGGGACAAACTCAGCCATTGTGGCTGGTCCTGGTGGCTCCTGCACACCAGCCCCCCATGGCTGGCAGGGCTGTCCCCGGGGAAGGTGACAATCCTCACTCTCAATGCCATCACCCAGCCCAGCTGAGGACAAGCTCTCAGGGAGGAGCTGGTCCAGCTGCAGGAGCTGTTCCAGGTCTCCCTCCCAGATCTCTGAGCTGGATGGGACCCACCAGGATCATCCAGTCCCACTCTTGGCCCTGCACAGACACCCCAACAATCCCTGGGAGCGGTGTCCGAGCCCTCCTGGAGCTCTGGCAGCCCTGGGGCCGTGCCCACTCCCTGGGCAGCCTGGGCAGTGCTCAAGTGCCCTCGCCCTGACCCTGTGCCACCCTCTGTCACTGGCATCTCCCCCCGGGACCCAGGGCCAGCTCCTGCTCAGCCACGGAGGGTTTCCATGAGCTGCCATTCCCCACGGACACCGTGCTGGGCTCAGGGAAGTTGCACAGTTCCTGGAGCAGGCTGATTCCTTGGGGGAATGATTCTGCTCTTCCCTACCCCAGTTATTTCCACCACTGAGGCTTTTTAATGTCTTTTATCAACCAGGTAAGAGCAGGTCCTACAGATGCCCTGATTCCCAAGGAAAATCCCACACCCCCCACCAGCAGCAACAGCCCCACTGACATCCACCCCCAGGAAAACACGAGAGTTCCTGCAGAGGAACATTTTTTTTCCTTACTATGGATCCAGGAGTTCCGGCGTGCCCACGGCTCCCCGGCAAACCGGCAAATCCCTGGGGGAAAGGGCAGCAGAGGAGCCATGGAGGGCAGGCAGGGGAGGAGGATGGAGAGACTCAGCCCCGGCTTTGAGCCCGACCCAAAGCACAGGTGAAGGGCTTGGCCTGGTGAAGGCAGCACCGGGGCTTTTCCCTAAAATCCAGCTCCTGGATTCCTCATGGAATCACCACAGCTGGACACACGCAACGGCCACTTGCACCCCCGGACACTCAGGTGTGTCTCTGACCCAGTTTTCATCCTCTCTTTTGAGGGAAGTGTCAGATTTTTATTTTTTAATTATTTTTTTTACGTTTCAGAGCAAAGATAAATATATGAAATCTCGCAGAAGGGAAAACCTGCTGCCAACCCCACTGCTGCTGGATCTGTCCGGGATAGCAGTGCCAGGGCTGGGAAATCCTGTTCCCAATCCTTCCCCCCTCAGCAGGGTTCCCAGAGGGGCACCCTCCAGCTGCTCCTGCTCCACTCCATCCCACCCACATGCTTTGGAGGCACATTCCCTAAGGGATAAAGCTGAGCAGAGGGGTGGAAGGCCAGAGATCAGCTCTACTCACCGGTGCTCCCCTCCTGCCTGGGCTGCCCACGATCCCTGGGTGACCCTGCAGGATGAGGATGAGGATGAGGATGGGGAGGCAGAACGGCCTCTCCCAGTCCCCAGCAGGGCCAGGTCCGTGGGATCAAGGTCTTGTCCCACACGGGGATGGGAGGTTGGGAAGTGTCCCCATGGATGGGATCAAGGTCTTGTCCCACACGGGGATGGGAGGTTGGGAAGTGTCCCCATGGATGGCATCAAGGTCGTGTCCCACACGGGGATGGGAGGTTGGGATGTGTCCCCATGGATGGGATCAAGGTCTTGTCCCACACGGGGATGAGAGGTTGGGAATGTCCCCACTGATGGGATCAAGGCCTTGTCCCACATGGGGACGGGAGGTTGGGAAGTGTCCCCATGGATGGGATCAAGGTCTTTTCTCACACGGGGACGGGAGGTTGGGATGTGTCCCCATGGATGGGATCAAGGTCTTGTCCCACATGGCAATGGGGATGAGAGGGTTGGGAAGTGTCTCCATTGATGGCATCAAGGTCTTGTCCCACATGGTCCCGGGGATGGGAGGTTGGGAAGTGTCCCCATGGATGGCATCAAGGTCGTGTCCCACACGGGGATG
>VZTA01015013.1:235761-270365 GCA_013398855.1 Mohoua ochrocephala
CCCCCTGCACTCACTCCATGGCCATCTCCCCCTGTGCCACCCTCTGCGGTCACCCCACAACCACCCCCCCACGGCAGATGCCAACCCCACAGTAGCAGCACATCCCTACAAGTTCCTTTTCTCATGGAGCAATATTTTCTTTCCCCCCGAGGTCCCCAGGCACCATTCCCAGCCTGCCTCCCGCCCTCACAGGCGCTGGGATGGGTGAAAGGAAAGGGCTCTGGCGCTGCAGATTAAGCTCTCCTGTAACTGTGGGAGCTCCAGTTCTCCTTCCCAGGATTCTGGGACTTCCCCACTGCTGAATCAATTCCAGAACAAGCCAGCAGCAGCTCCCGCCCCTCCGGCCACACCGAGACAACTTCTTGGCAAAGCCAACGTCTGTCAGCACGTCGGGAACAAAAACACAGGGCAGGGGCTCGGGCTGCAATCACAGTGGCCTTGAGTGGCTTTTCCTTCATTCCCATCCACAACAAAGGGTTTTTTCCACGGGACGGAGCAGGAGAGGCTGCTGAGCACCACGGCAGCCACAGCTGCTTTGGGACAGTCACCACATCCCCTGTTTTCCCAGCCCATCCTCCTGCAGTGTCCCTGAGCCTCAGGGGCGGCTTCCCTGCGCTGCATTTCCAACACCAACAGACCCCGGTATACCCCAAATCCCCCAAACCCACAGGGATGCGCTCCATGGGAGCGGCACCGCCCCAAACCACGGCGCTGGGGGGGCTGCAGGCACAGCCGGCCCCATCCCCAGAGCAGCCAGCCTCCCATCCCAGCCTTATCTCAGCAGAGATTAGCAAATCCCAGCCCAGGGCTTTGCGCTTTCCTGCTGCCGCCGGCGGCACCGCCGGGGTCACAGGGCCACAGACACAATGGCCCCGCGTGGCTTTGGGGTGGCCCACGGCCCCCTGGCAGGCACTGCCTTCCCCTGAGGTCAGCACCGGGCCAGCCCCGCTGGGACCAGGGCCAGCACCAGAGCCCAGGGGACAAGGGACAGCACCAGAGCCTAAGGGATAAGGGCCAGCACCAGAGCCCAGGGGACAAGGGACAGCACCAGAGCCTAAGGGATAAGGGCCAGCACCAGAGCCCAGGGGACAAGGGACAGCACCAGAGCCTAAGGGATAAGGGACAGCACCAGAGCCCAGGGGACGAGGGACAGCACCCAGAGCCCAGGGGACAAGGGACAGCACCAGAGCCCAGGGGACAAGGGACAGCACCAGAGCCTAAGGGATAAGGGACAGCCCTCAGGGCCTAAGGGACCAGGGCCAGCACTCAGGGCCCAGGGGACAGGGGACAGCACCAGAGCCTAAGGGATAAGGGACAGCACCAGAGCCCAGGGGACAAGGGACAGCACTCAGGGCCTAAGGGACAAGGGCCAGCACTCAGACCCTAAAGGACAAGGGACAGCACTCAGGGCCTAAGGGACAAGGGCCAGCACTCAGACCCTAAAGGACAAGGGCCAGCACTCAGGGCCTAAAGGACAAGGGACGGTACTCAGGGCCCAGGGGACAAGGGACAGCACCAGACCCTAAGGGACAAGGGACAGCACTCAGGGCCCAGGGAACAAGGGACAGCACTCAGGGCCCACGGCCAGGATCCAGCAGCTCTCCAGCTTTGGCTTCCCAAGCACAGACAGGACATTTCCCTCCAGCATTCCAAAGCAGGGACACCAAGGAATTCCCAGTCCACAGGTGTGACTGTTTCTGCCTGCAGGAGAACAAAGCCCGAGGTCTCCTTCCAAACGCAGGCAGGGGGAAATAAAGGGAATTCTGACTGCAGAGCAAAGTGCTGTGAGCATGGCCTGAGACAGGAATCGATGAGGGAGGGGTCTGCCCTGGGTGGAAGGAGATCCCTGGCACAGGGATATCCAGCTCCCTCTTATCCCTGTTTATTCCTGCACACCCTCTGTGCCTGGGGTGGATCCTGTGAGCACTGAGAGCTGCCCAGCTCCTGCCCTGGAGCAGCAGGGGGATGGCAGAAGGCAAAGGTTCTCCAGGTCAACCAGGACTTCTGACGATCAGCTCTGCTGCTCTTCCCAGCAGGAATCTGATCTCTGCTTGGATCCAATCCAACCCAAACCCACAAGGATTCCCAGCAGGTCAATCCAAGCTCAGATCCAAACCAGGACCATCCTCCTCCTCCTCCTCCTCCTCCTCCAGCACCATCCCCGCCCCCGGTGTGCTGTGCTGGCAGAGCAGAGATCCTCCTGCTGCATCCTCTCCCCAGAATTCCAGGCATTTCCCCCAGAGCAGAGGATGCAATGACGGCTCTTCACCAATGAATGAGCTGTGGAGAACTCAAATACCCTGCCCAAGGTCACTGGAGCTCTTGGAGAGCTGGAGAGTGGAGCCTGAGCTCTCCCCAGCCCAGCTCTGCCCCTGAATCCACCGGTGCCATCGTGCCCCACTGCAGGGACCAGAGGGACAACAGAGCATTCCCAGCCCCAGGAGAGAGCACAGCAAAGAGCATTCCCAGCCCCAGGAGAGAGAACAGCAAAGAGCATTCCTAGCCCCAGGAAAAGTGCCTGGGGCACTTAGAAACCCAACGCCTTCAGCTACTGCCCTGCCCAGATCACTCCAGGCTCCACAGGGAGTTTAAAATTCAGCTTAATCACAGCATGGCTGCGCTGTCAGGAGTTGGGAGTTCTTGATGAGCCTGGCTGGGCTGCTCAGTGAGTTTTGGAGTCATCCCGTGGAGTTTTCCAGCTATGCAGTGCCTGAGGTGCTGCTGCCTCCCCACAGATCCTGTCCTGCTGCAGTGGGTCAGGTGAGAAAGTATCTCAGCCAGAGCTGGATGGGCACAAACCCTGCGAGCCGAAGGCTGGGGCCCAGCAGCTCCCATCGACAGACTGGGGAACAGGAGAGGGGCTTTGTAACCAGCAACACTGAGCAGGAGAAGGGCTGCTCGTGCACGGCTCAGATCTTCCCTGGGCCCTGTCCTGCAGAACCATCCCAGGGGGGTGATGGATGGACTGTGAGGGGCCAAGATGTCCTGGTCAGTCACAGGGGACAGAGGGACAGGGCACACACTGATCCCATTCCAGCCACAGAGCCACCCCCAGGGAGCTGCACCTCCCTCCTTGGCACCTCCCTCCTTGGCACCTCACCCCTGCCCTCAGCTCCCACCCAACAATGAGGAAACTCAGCCATGGCAAACCCTTCCTCCCATCCCATCCCATGGCTCCCATCCCATCCCATCGATCCTATCCCATCCCCTGGATCCCATCCCATCCCCTCCCATCCCATCCCATCGATCCTATCCCATCCCCTGGATCCCATCCCATCCCCTCCCATCCCATCCCATCGATCCTATCCCATCCCCTGGATCCCATCCCATCCCCTCCCATCCCATCCCATCGATCCTATCCCATCCCCTGGATCCCATCCCATCCCCTCCCATCCCATCCCATCGATCCTATCCCATCCCCTGGATCCCATCCCATCCCCTCCCATCCCATCCCATCGATCCTATCCCATCCCCTGGATCCCATCCCATCCCCTCCCATCCCATCCCATCGATCCTATCCCATCCCCTGGATCCCATCCCATCCCCTCCCATCCCATCCCATCGATCCTATCCCATCCCCTGGATCCCATCCCATCCCCTCCCATCCCATCCCATCGATCCTATCCCATCCCCTGGATCCCATCCCATCCCCTCCCATCCCATCCCATCGATCCTATCCCATCCCCTGGATCCCATCCCATCCCCTCCCATCCCATCCCATCGATCCTATCCCATCCCATGGATCCCATCCCATCCCTGCAGAGCAGAGGGATGCAGGGAGCTGCTGGGGAGGTGTTTCCAGGAGCACTCGTGCCCTGTGGGTGCAGCTCACCGTGAATGACTGCCAGTCCTCCCTGGAGTTCCTCCAGAGGACGATGGTGGGGACACCGGGGATGCCAGCGGGGCCGGGGTCGCCTGGGGGGCCCGTCCGCCCCATGGCTCCAGGGTATCCCTGAGGAGACAAGGGCAGCTCCTCAAAACCAGCGGGGATTTAGGACCCAGCACAGGCCGGACACCGGCTCTGACTCTGAGCAGAGTCGGGGCCTGGGCAGGGAGGGCAGCCTGGGCCTGACCGGTGCAGGGCTGGAGGACAAATGTCTCTGCAAGATGATTTCATGGATATGAAATGGGTTTGGGCTTTGGGACACACCAGTGTCCCTCCTCCAGGTGACCTGAGCTGAGGCTGCTCCATGTCCCAGCTCTGCTGCCTCTGCAGAGCCATTGAGTGGCCCAGAGGAAAGAGAGCAGCTTGTCCAGGCAGATCAGTCACAGATTCCCAGGATATCCCGAGCTGGAAGGGATCCCCAGGGATCATCAAGTCCAGTTCCAGCACAGACACCCCAACAACCCCACCCTGGGCACCCCTGGCAGCGCTGTCCAAGCCCCCCTGGAGCTCTGGCAGCCTCGGGGCCGTGCCCATTCCCTGGGGAGCCTGGGCAGTGCCCAGCACCCTCTGGGGGAAGAACCTTTCCCTGATCTCCAGCCTGAGCCTGCCCTGGCCCAGCTCCAGCCGTTCCCTGGGTGCTGTCCCTGGCCCAGGGAGCAGAGATCGGAGCTGCCTCCTCGGGAGGAGCTGCAGCCCCCGGGGAGCTCTGCCCTCAGTCTGCTCCAGCTCAACAACCCCAGTGCCCTCAGCTGCTCCTCATGGGCCCCTCCAGACCCTTCCCCATCCTCGTGGCCTCCTCTGAACGCTCTCTCATAACTCAATGTCCTTTTTTATATTGCGGTGCCCAAAACTGCCCCAGAACTCAAAGCGAAGTCCTGAGCCTGGGCTTAAAGTGCTCACTAAACCCAGTTCCTTCCTCTTCCAAACCCTCAGAGAGGGCCCCCATCCTGTCAGGAGCTCCCACTGCCCTCTGGATGAAAAACCCCCACACCAACCCAGACCACCGGTGGTGTTTGCCCCAGACCCTACACCCCACACTGGCCACCCCCCTGCTTTTCTGGACACTCACTTTGTCTCCTTTGGGTCCCACCAGCCCCCGTCTGCCAGGACAGCCCTGAAAGGCAAAGGAGGAGAGCTGTGACCCCGAAGGGGAGATCCCGCAGTGGCTGAGTGACCGATGCCACAGCCCCAGGCGAGCAGGGGCTGAAAGGGCTCGTTCAGAGCAAACCAGCAGCTTCGATCTCTGAGAAACACCCCAAAATCCAGTGTGGGGTGGTAAGAGCCCCCTGGTTTGGCTGCTCCTGCCCTGGCACCACAGAAACACCTCAGAGCAGGCAGGGGAGCAGGAGAACATCTCCTGACACCTGGGGAGGAAAGGCAGCGTGTTAGGGGAAAAGAAAAATCCCCTAAAATTGAATCATATCCACGCTCCAGTCGGAGTTTGGACAAGGACACAAACACCTGCTGCTTTTAGCTGGTGGGAGATGTGATCTGGGTCAAAAATGCACATTTTGGCCAAGGGCTGACTCCATTTGAGGGTGCTTACCAAGGCACCTGTGTGGGCAGAAACAGCCAGGTGGGAGATCCTGGCTTTTTGGGGTGACAGCACAGAGATCCCGGCTTTTTGGGATGACAGCATGGAGATCCTGGCTTTTTGGGGTGACAGCACGGAGATCCTGGCTTTTTGGGATGACAGCACAGAGATCCTGGCTTTTTGGGATGACAGCACAGAGATCCCGGCTTTTTGGGATCACAACAATTCCCCGGAAGGTGCTGCCCAACAGCCTCTACCTGAGCCTGCTGCAGAGCTGCAGCTCTGACAGCTTCAGTTCCAGACACAGATTTGTTCTGAGCCTGAAGAGCACCCACCAGATCTGACCCCACAGAGCTCCACGGCTCCGTTCCCTCTCCCTGGGAGCCCCAGAGCCCCCCACCCCTGCCCTCAGCCCTCGGGAGCAGCAGCAGGAGGACATCAGGGAAGGCTGCCAGGCTGGGGACACATTTTAGCCAAAATAATGGTTCTGGCCATGCCTGGCAGGGGCCAGCATGGAGCTTCAGTCCTCCACAGAACCCCAGCCTGGTTTGGGTTAAAAGGGACCTTAAAGCTCATCCCATCCCCCCCCACCATGGGCAGGGACACCTCCCACTGTCCCAGGCTGCTCCAAGCCCCGTCCAGCCTGGCCTTGGACACTGCCAGGGATCCAGGGGCAGCCCCAGCTTCTCTGGGCACCCTGTGCCAGGGCCTCCCCACCCTCCCGGGGAACAATTCCTTCCCAATATCCCATCCATCCCTGTTCTTTTTCCACGTGCAGCCCTTCCCTGCGTCCTGTCACTCCATGCCCTTCTCCATCTTTCCCCTAAAGCTGGGATGGAGCTCTGGTACCACTGTTTCCACCCAGGATACTCAGGACCAAGGACAAAAATCCCATCTCCAGGCTTCCTCCGGGAGAGGAAAGCAGCTCCTCCCGGCTGGATCCCTCCTGACAGCCGGGCTGTCAAACGTCGTGACGTCTCCCCTGCTCCTGGGATTTTTTCAGCCTCCAGCATCTGTTCCTTTTGCCTTTTTCTTCTATTTTTGCAGGCAAGAGCTGCAGCAGTGAGGAGATGGCTTGAGGGGGAAGTTAGCAATCCTAAATTTATCCCGAGCCTGGCTCAGGGATGATGGATTTAGCGCCAGGTCCCTCAGACACGGCCATGGAAACGGCCCTGCAGGAGCCCCCCGAGCCCCAGGGCAGAGCCCCCCAACTTCCACGGGGACGGAAGGAAAAGGGAAGAGGGGGTGCTCAGGGTCGCTTCTGGCAGTGGGGAAATAAAATAAAATTTCCTAGAGGAATTGTGAGGAAAATAGAACTGAATTAGGAAAATCATTCTGGCAGAATGAACACACAGAGAAATATTTAAAAACATTTTTCAGCTACTCCTCAACAAAGACTCTTCTAAAATGTTTTCTATTTGAAGTTTACCTTTTTTTAAATTTTCCTTTTCTCCTCAATGAAGACAAGACTCCTCTGAAGCTTTTTCTGTTTCAAGTTTACCTTTTTTTTTTTCAATTTTCCCTTTTTTCATCCTCAGTGAAGACGGGACTCCTCTAAAGCTTTCTCCAGTCTAAGTTTACCTTTTTTTCCCCCTAAATTTCCCTTTTTTCATCCTCTACAACGACTGAATGACTTGAAAAAACAGTCAGAGCTTATTACAAGATAAATTCAGTGCTCTGCTTTGAACCAGGCATCACTTTGGGGGAGAAGAAGCCAAAAGCAGCAATGCCAGTGGGGTCCATGGGTGGATGGCAGGGGTTTGTGTGGGGGCTGGGGCTGGAGGGGATGGTTTGGTCCCCTCTGATCCCCTCAGCCTGACTCTGGGCAGGACCAGGGTGAAATAAAAGTGAAAAAAAAAATAAAAGTGAAAAAAAAAAGTTTGATTAAATGATTTGAGACCATCTCTAGAGCAAGGAGGACAAGGGAATCATCCTCCCTCCAGTTTTCAGTGACGTTTCTTCAGTGACATCCAAAAATCTTCTCCCAGGGACAGTGCACAGCCCCACTGTGCCTGCACGGGGAGGGTTCCCCATCCTGGAGAAAGTTTTCCCACCCTGGAGGTTTCCCATCCTGAAGATGGTTTCCCACCCTGGGGAAGGTTTCCCCATCCTGGAGAAGCTTTCCCACCCTGGAGAAGGTTTCCCCATCCTGAAGAAGGTTTCCCCATCCTGGAGAAGCTTTCCCACCCTGGAGCAGGTTTCCCCATCCTTGGGAACNNCCCTGGAGAAGCTTTCCCCACCCTGGAGAAGCTTTCCCCATCCTGGGTGTTTCCCATCCTTAAGATGGTTTCCCATCCTGGAGAAGCTTTCCCACCCTGGAGAAGGTTTTTCACCCTGGAGAAGGTTTCTTGCCCTGGAGAAGCTTTCTCCATCCTGGAGGTTTTCCATCCTGAAGATGGTTTTCCATCCTGAAGGTGGTTTCCCATCCTGGATGTTTCCCACCCTGGAGAAGCTTTCCCATCCTGGAGAAGGTTTCCCCACCCTGGAGAAGGTTCCCCATCCTGGTTTCCCATCCTGGAGAAGCTTTCCCTGTGTTGTCTCCCCCATCTCAGCAGCCTTTCCCCACCACCCACCCCTCCCACCCCTTCTCCACTCACCGGCAGCCCCGGAGGTCCCGGCAGCCCCGGCGGTCCCGGCTTCACACGGCCCTGGTGTCCACGTGCCACCCACAGTCCGGGATGTCCTGCTCCGAGAGGATTCTCTGGGACACCCAGCACAGCCCCTGCCCTCAGGGCACCTTTGGGGACGTTTCCTTCGGGAGCAGCCCCCCGATGAGGTGACGGGGACACCTTGGGGAAGGGGTCCAGGCGAGGTTTGCCGGGCGGGAGCCGCCGCCGCATGCCCGCGTCCCCCGACAGCTTCTGGGTGGTGACGTTCTCCTCGCGGGGGTCAGAGCCACGCTCCTTCTTGGCTGCCCAGGGGGGTTTGATGGAGGCTCCTGGGTGGGTGAAGCACTGTCAGATTCCCAGGTGTTGGGATGGAGAAAAGGAGGAAAATCGTGGACTCACCGGAGCTTCTCCTGAGCGCTGGCCTGCCGGGGCCGGTGATTTTGTTGTAGGTGGAGTTCAGCAGCTCAAAGCCTTCATCCTCAATGGAAAGGCTGCCCTCCTCCTCTCCCTCCTCCTCCTCCTCAGCTGGCGGCACCTCGTGAGCAGAGAGGGAAGCCAGGGCGCTCCCATCGGGCTGGAGGTGGAGTGTCCCCTGGGCGTCCTCCCACGGCCAAGGTGGCCCCAGGGTCAAATCTGAACTGGTGAGTCTGGAGTCCTGAAACAGGAGAAGGGAAAACAAAATGAACTTTGAAGGGTTCGCTTATTTTTTCCCCCCTTTCCTGCTCCGTGGAGGTGATGGAGCCACCAGCCCTGGGAGTATCCAAGGAACGATGGGATGTGGCACCTTGGACACTGCCAGGGATCCAGGGGCAGCCCCAGCTTCTCTGGGCACCCTGTGCCAGGGCCTCCCCACCCTCCCAGGGAACAATTCCTTCCCAATATCCCACCCATCCCTGCCCTCTGGCAGTGGGAAGCCATTCCCTGTGTCCTGTCCCTCCAGCCCTTGTCCCCAGTCCCTCTCCAGCTCTCCTGGAGCTCCTTCAGGTCCTGGAAGGGGCTCTGAGGTCTCCCTGGAGCCCGCAGCTTAATGACAGGAATCCAATCTTGAGAGAAATTACAGCAAATGTCTAAAGTGACACCAGGGATCGATCTGTCCCTTCAGCCTCTGGGTTCTGCTGTTCCTGCACGTTCCAAGGCTCACGGTGTTCTCCTGGGAGAACGGTGCCAGCAGGTCAGAGGGGAGCTCGGAGCCCCTACCGCACAACTTCCCACTGGAGCAGCCACAAACCTCCGAGGGCTGGGGAGGGGGGACGGGCACAAGGCCAAGAGGAGCCTCCTGGATGCTTCCAGCGATTTCATTCAAGGCAGCGACTTGCAAAGGGCTCTCTCAGCCCTCAGCTGCCACCTCGGATGGTCCCTGCAGGTCTCGAGAGCTCTTTCTGCCCTACAACCTCTGGCAGAGCCCAGGCACCACCCAGGGATGGGGGGAAACTGCAAGGCTGGGAGGAATATCCACACTCGACACAAAAGCACTGGCTGTGGGAAAGGAGCTGAACTTCAGAGCTCCCCGCGCTTCAAAATCCCACCATTTTTCCGCCCAGCACCAGTGAAAGCTGGTCCCATTTGGTGGGATGACCTCAGACTGGGCTGGTGGGTGGGTGTGGTGGTCCTGCACCTTTCCTGGAGCAGCTGCAGCATTTCCAGCAGCCCTACATGGCCACCAGCCCTGCCTGGAGCCTGCTCCGTGCTCCTCCTGGGCTCTGTGGGGACACGGACAGCGCGTGGCACCCAGAGCTGGTGGCACCAGCCCTGCCTGGAGCCTGCTCCGTGCTCCTCCTGAGCTCCATGGGGACACAGACAGCGCGTGGCACCCAGAGCTGGTGGCACCAGCCCTGCCTGGAGCCTGCTCCGTGCTCCTCCTGAGCTCCATGGGGACACGGACAGCGCGTGGCACCCAGAGCTGGTGGCACCAGCCCTGGCTGGTGGCTCCTGGTGGAGGAGCTGCTGAGGAACCAGCTGAGAGAAGTCACTAGAGGGAGATGCAGCCCCGCGCTTGCCTTGCAGGGCTGGGAAGGAGACCTGGAGAGTCCTTCCCGTCCTTCTTCCCACATTCCATTGGCTGAGCCCATCACCTGCCTCCCGTTCTGCTCTGCTCCATGGATCCACTGCCTTGGGAGCACCAAGGGGGATTTGCAGGAGCAGCAAGCAGGAAAAACAACAATTTCCCTGCCAGAAGTGGTGATCCTTCAGGTGAGATCCTTCAGGCGAGATCTTTCAGGTGAGAACCCAGTGGTCCCGGTGGAGCCGACTCCGGCCAAGCCCCATTTGGTGGGATGACCGTGGGAGGCAGAGGGGAGCTCCAAAGGCAGCAGGAGCTGCTGAAGCTTTCACTCTGCTGCCATCAGATTGGAGATTCCCAAGCTCTTCCCATCCCAAGTGGAGAAGAAAATTTTAATTTTTTAATTTAACTTTGGAATTTTGGAATTTTTCTTTCTTATTTTGCTGTTAAAATGCTAAAAAAGAGAAGCCGCTTGCTGCTCAGCTGTCCCAAGCAAAGGGGCTGCAAGGGTTGCAATTAATCAATTAAAAGATATTAGTGGAGGCATTGCTCCACACAGAGAACCAGAGGGGAGGATTCCAAACCCTCTCCCTTCACCCCATCAACCCCCCACCCTCACAGTGTCCCCTCGGAGGTGGTGGCCAGTCAGAACTCACCCGAAGAGAAGCTGAAATTGGGTCCCTGGTGCGACTAAACCCACCCGGGCATGACCTTTCCTGCCCCACGGAGCTGGAAAGAGGCTTTGCCCAAAATTTAGAGCATCACCAGGGTCCTCCCTGTGCAGCCTGGGGGTGGCACCTCTGCCAGGGGCACCTCGAGAGCCCCATTCCTCATTTCCACACCCCAGCCAAGCTCCTGAGAGAGGGACAAGGGACGGCAGAGTCCCCCCAGGGCAGCAGCTCCCTCGAGGGGAGCACAGGGAATATTTGTTCTTTTCGCAGCAGTTCCTGGGAGGGATGAAATCCACAGCCCTTTCTTTTGGAGCTGCAATAAAGAAAGGAAGAGCTGAAATCAAGAATTTTTCTTTCAGAAATCAAACCGTGAAGCGGCGCAGTTCGGATGTTACAATTTTTGGTGCTTTGGGGCTTTTCTGATGAAAAGCAGGTCTTGAAATACATCTTTAATGGTGGGGAAAAAACCAACCAAACAATGGACTTCAGCTTCCCGACTTGATCCGTATTTCTCCCTCCAACCAACTGTTCCAGTTTTGATCCGCAGTGGTAATTTCCTTAAAGCATATTTTGCAACCAAAGAACTCCCAGGACTGGGAAGCTGCAGCTGCAGCCACTTGGAAGAGAACTTGGTGCCTCGTTTTGTACACCTTGGAGTGGAAAATTCATGGGAGACCCCAGCACCTCTCTGCTCCATGGGGCTGGGGGATTCGACAGCCAAAGATGCACAAACCAGTTCCTCAAAGGATGGGTGCCCGTGGATAACAGCTGGCAGATGCTGTCAGGGAATGATTTGAGTCAGAAAAGACCCTAAATCCCATCTCATTCCACCCCTGCCACGGGCAGGGACACCTTCCATAGACCGGGTTGCTCAGATTTCCATCCAACTCGACCACCAGGTGAGGAAAAGTGCGGTGAGAATTCCCAAATCTTATTAACCGCGAGCCGTGAGGCGCTGCAGGGGCAGGAGCTGAAGAGTCCGGGTTCTGTGCAGAACGGCCCCACGGGATGTGCCAGCCTGGGAATCCCAGCGGGAAGCCACAGCCAGGCCTGGCAGCTGGCACTGGGAGCCTGGAATTCCCACACAGTGCAGACGAGGGGGTTTTCATTCCACTTCAACACTCGACATGGGAAAGGTCCACGCTGGAAACTCCCATCTGGCGAGGCTCAGGGGAAAAGGGTCTCGAGCGAGTTACTGAGGCACGAGGCTGAATTATATTGGTTGTGTAAACACGATTAAAGCCAAAATCAATAGAATCCATCCCTGCTCCTCCAAACAGGCCAAATTTAGAGGAGAACCAGCTGAGAGGGACAAATTGGGAACAGCTCAGAAGTTGTCCAAAAGCGTGAGAGTTGAGCGAGGCATGCGGGTTTGAACTCCCAGAAATTCCAGCTGGGAAGTGGGGAAGGAGCCCAGATTGAAAGCAGCCATTAAGGATGATAAAACAGAAGGGAAAGAAGAAGGAATTGGCACGTGACAAGCAAGGCAAGGTCTGTGATTCGCAGAAAATTGGATTAAAGAAGGAAAATAAAGGAGGAGAAGTCTCTGCCCCAGGCACATCTTGGGTCCCCATCGTCGCCTGCCACGTGGGCAGGGACAGAACCACAGCAGCGACGTGGGAAGAGCTGGAGAATCCCTCTTAGAAAATCCAGATGGCACAACCAAAGACAACGAAATACTTCCCATTCCAGAGGTGACGAGGAGCAGAGGTTTCTCAATCCCGGCCCCATAATTCAACCCCAAAAAGCATTCAGACCTCAGGCTCTCCCCAAGACGAGCACTGAATTTTCAGTTTGGCTCAGAGAGCTGGGGAAGCTCCAGGGGACTGACTGGGAAAAGGCTTTGTGTTGTGCCAATATGGAATTCAATTTAAAAAGAAAGGCAAAAAGAAAAAAAAAAAAGGCAAACAGGAAGCTTTGAGTAATTACAGACCTCTTCCCTCAAGCTGAGCCCAAGCAAAATAACAGCAACTGATATGGGGCTCATTAATAAAGAAACCACGGAGATGTAATTAATGCCATGGTTTTGGAAAGAGTTGCAAACTTGGGATGTTGCCTGAGGAGCCTAAGGGTGTTTTACTGACACAGATAACGGTGCTGCTGGGCTTCTGGAGGGCTTTTCAGCTGCTGCCACGCTCCAAAAATTCCTAAATGGCAAAAAGGTTAAAGCCCAGCTTGGAGCATCCCTGTTTTCAGCAGCCCAGACTGCCAGCGTAACATTCTGCCCTAATTTTCAGCTGGGTCAGGCTGGGTAAAACCGAGTTCAAATCTCAGGGTCTTCTCCCAGGAAACGGATTTTTTTTGTTGATAGAAGCCTCTTCCATCTGACAGCTGAAGGTCCAACGTGATTCACTCAAGCTCAAGATCAAAGATGGACAATTTTAAACTGGTTTTTCCAGCACTTCTTACCATCGAGCCCCTAGAAGAGGCTGCATCATGGAAAAAAAATTGAAAATCAAGGTTGGACTGTGTCTTGGGGTGACTTTATGCTGTGGATCCCCTATGGCTGCTCCATGCCCAGCCATGATTCCTGGGCCTTTCTGGGTCTTTAAACTGAGTGTGAGAGAAAGAAAAAGCCAGAGGAACTTTTCAAAGCAGTTTTGTGTTCAGGGACACACACACTGCCCTGCGTTCCTGCTGCTGCACAGCAGAGGCACCTTCCTGCTTTCCCCGGCCCTGGGCTCCTGTTCTCGGCAGAGAGAGACGCAGAGTTCAACTCCTTTGTTTCCCTGCGACTTTGGCTTTTCCTTCTTCTCTTCTGGACTGTTCAGAGCACCAGAACATCAGAGCCTCACTGGGAGCCCTCACACCTCGGCCCGGAGGGGCCCGAGCCGACCCAGCTCCGGAGAGGGGAGAGAGGGGGAGAGAGAGAGAGAGAGAGAGAGAGAGAGCCCACAGCCACGGAAAGGACTCTCAAATCTTCCCAGGTTTTCTCTTCACAGCGAGAGGTTTTATTATTTAGCATTATTCTTTTCCCGTGTGTTTGGTAAATAAATAGGGGGTTTTTTTCCCTTCTTTCACTTTCCTTTGAGGAATTTTTTCCCGACCCTGGTGGGGGAGGGGTGGCTGTACCCTGCCTTCCATAGAGGGGACGTTCCTCCCAGAGCGTTCCTCCGAAAATTTGTCTCAAACTGGGACAGACTGATTTAAAGAAGGAATAAGTGCCAGGAAATGCCAGGGGCTGTGTCCAGCAGCAGCTCAGGTCACACGGTTGTACCTGCGGAGCTGCAGCACCCACAGCAGGAGTCTGGAGGGGATAAATCCCTCCCTCTGCTCTGCCTCATTCCTGGGGAGCTTTCAGGGGCTGCAGCCCTGAGGCATTGCCCCATCCCTCTGCAGTTGCTCCAGGCCAGAGAGGCAGGAGCCTCTTACTCCGTGAATACTCATGAATATTCTACTCCAGGAATAGCTCAGCACGGTGATCCCCCACCCCACAGGGGCAGAAATGTTTGCTCACGAGTTTGCCATCCCCACCTGGCTGCTGGATTTGGGAAGGGAATACACTTGTAAGGCTGCAAAATAAATGAAATTAATTATTGCCAGTGCCAGCATCTAAAGGGGCTACGGAAAATTTGGAGGGGGAACTTTTTACAAGGGCATGGAGTGATAGGACAAGGAAGAACGATTTTAAACTGGAAGAGATTTGGATGGGATATCGGGAAGGAATTTCCCTCTTGGCTGGGAGGGTGGTGAGGGGCTGGGATGGAATTCCCAGAGAAGCTGTGGCTGCCCCATCCCTGGAAATGTCCCAGGCCGGGTTGGACGGGGCTTGGAGCAGCCTGGGATAGTGGAAGGTTTCCCATGGGAACAGGATGGTTTTTACTTGGAGATTCCCGTGGGACCCCTCAGCAATGCCCCATTTCCCCAGGGGCACGTTTGGGGTTCCCTGATATCCCACCCAGGCTCAAACTGAAGCAACCCAAAATCCTGAACGTCCCTGCAAGCCCCACATCCAGGGGCCACGCTGAGCCTGGGAACCTCAGGAGGATTCCATGTGCTCCCTGCCACTCTCCCACAGCTCTGGGCCTCACCTTTCTGAAGGAAAAGCAGAACAAACCCCATTCCTCAGTGCCCTCAGCAGGGAAGGCTCTGCTGGCCTTGCACAGGGGATGTGGCTCCCCAAGGACACGAGACACCGGCGGGAAGAACAACGGCCTGGGAAGCTCCTGGAGAAGCTGATCACCAACCAAGGCCTCACTGCCACGCTTCTGGCACATGACAAGCCCTAAAAGTCACCGAGGGCACAAAAGCTGCCCCCGGGCAGGGGTCAGGTCATGAAAGGTTGGAGAGCAGCAGTAATTCCCAGAGGATGCCTCACGGCCTGGCTGGGTGGAGCAGCTCTTGGGTTTGGGGATTAAAAACCTCTGGGGTTCAGCTCAGTGCATTCCTTTCATTACATTTATCCCACAGTGGGTTTGAGGGACAATAAATTACCCACAGACCTTCTCCTACTGGAAAAACTCTGGATTCAGAGCTCTTCAGGGGGCTGAGATATCAGAGCTATCAGCCACAGCATCTCGAGATACGGCCTGAAAGCAGGGAGATAGAGCTGGGCTCGAGCTGTCAGTCACATTCCCCACAGGGATATTTGGGATTATCCCAGGTTATCCAAGGAGCCAGCAGCCCCAGAGCTGCAGGGAAAGAGAGGGGTGGAGGAGGGAGGGCTTGTCCTCCATGAGGGCTTGTCTTTGTTAATCAGGATAGGCCAGGCCCAAGCCTTTCATGCCGGGTATTTTTAAGCCCAGCACCAGGAGTATGTGCAAGTCCTGACTTACACAGGCTCCAGACTGCTCTGGTTTGATGGGAAGGAGGGAATTTTAGGACTGAGTGAGCCCGAAGGAGTGATTCCCACACCAGCTGTGCTCACTGACAAACCTGAGCAGCAAGAACAGAGGTGCCACGACCCAGCCGAGCGTTTCCACGGAGCTTGCACAGCATTTTTAAATCGAGAAGAAATTTCCAAACTTTTACTGCCCAGGTAATTAAACCCGTGAAGTTTTCAAGTTCCAGGTTTGAAGTTTCTTTGGAAATCTGCGGGATTTAAGCTTTGCCTGCTTGTTGAATGGCTTTAGGATCCCAGGTTAAGCTGCCTTGGAAAAGCCGTTCAGTTCAGGAAGCAGCTCAGCCCTCCTGCTCACGTTTAGGGCAGGCAATCAAAGAGAAAACAAAAAGCAGGAGAGGTGGCTCAACACCATCCACGTCCCAAAGATTGCTCAGAAATCACAATTTATCCCTCAAAAAAAAAAAAAAAAATCCCAAAAGGAGTAGGCTGCAATTCAGGTGTCACTGCCAGTGACCAACAACTCTTCCACTGCCTTCCCCCCATTACATCACCCTGAGTGCCCATAATTATTTAGCTCTAATTAACAATTAAGGATTTCACTGACGTACTAATTTCCTTCTAAATGAACAAAGGAACTGGAAGGCAGAGCTGTGGCCTGTCCCTGCAGCAGAGCTGGGCTGCTCCTCATTACTCCCGAACTGCAGCGCCTTTTTTATTCCTAATAAATCCTAACGCCAACGATTCCGAGGCGTCTCTGCTCCTTATTAAGGGCTTGAAAAATAAACTTGTCCCAAATCCAGAATATTGTTCGTTTTCCCCCGCAGACCAATGAATTTCACCACTTTCCTTGTTATGGAAACCTCTTGCCAGGGGCTGGGAGAATCAGCTGGGAAACGAGCACAGGATGGGGGGAATCACATCCCAAACAGGACCCAGCAGGATGGCAGAGCCTACCTTCCATAAATGCCCAGGAAAGGTGATTTTGCCACCTCAGTTCATTACAAACCCACCCAGCAAACCTGGAGCACGTTCACCCCTGAGCTGCCGAGCCCGGAGCAGACGGGACGGACCCGGCTGCCAAAAGTCACTTGGCCGGTTCCTGTTTGGAATTATCCAGGTGTAGCAGTGAAAGCCAGGTGGGAGGAGAGAGACTCTCCCCAAAGAGTTAACAGCAACCAGGAGGGAGAGGGGAATGAAGAACTCGAACTGCTCAGTCACAAAGACAAAAATCCCAATTTGCATTTGCTGGCGGGTTTCCCCTCGGGATGCGCCTGCACAGACTTGCACGGCAAAGCTTGGCTCAAAATCCCAATTCAAGCAGGAACATAAAGGCAGCCTCGCTCAGAGCGCTCCCTCATGTCCCCAGCACGTGCACGAGAGCTGGGGACACGCTCTGAGCCCCAGCTGGGGGACAGCAGCTCCAGCACGGAGCTCAGCACCGGGAGCAGGATTGGGGAGCTGGGGACACGCTCTGAGCCCCAGCTGGGGGACAGCAGCTCCAGCACGGAGCTCAGCACCGGGAGCAGGATTGGGGAGCTGGGGACACGCTCTGAGCCCCAGCTGGGGGACAGCAGCTCCAGCACGGAGCTCAGCACCGGGAGCACCAGCGGGATTGGGGAGCAGCCACCCCAGATCCCAGGAAACCACACCAAGGAGGGCCCCAGAACCACAACCACCTCCTCCACGGAGAGCTCCGGCCCTTCCCACCTCCTCAGTGACAGCAGGGACATCCTGGGGGATGGCATCACATCCCACCGTGGGCAGGAGCAGCGGTCATGCTGCTTTATCCTGAATCCTGCCACCCCGCTGACCTCGCCTCCTTCCCTCCAGGCTCTCCCAGCCTGGCTCAGTGCCCAGGCAGAGCCACAAATCCTCCGTGCAGGCAGTGGCCTGATCCACCTCATTCCCTGCTCCGCCACCACCCCTCTGGCTCCACACAAACACTCAGGAAGGTCACCCGAGCACTCACCGTGACCCCCGCCGGGTCTGGGACACACCAAGGGACGCTCAAACCGTTAAAGAGAGAGGTTGCAGTAAAGAAAATAACAATAAAGCCAAGAAAATAGTAATTAGTGGCCTTGGCTGGGTATTTTGGCTTTGCCTTATTGTTCATTAAAGCAACCCCTGTCCCCGGGAGACACCCTGGGGGTGACAGCAGAGTGGCACAAGGAAGGACAATTCGGGAGTTGTACCTGAGCAGATGAATCCTGGATTTCATTGGTTTCCTTTGGCCCCTGGAGAGTTGGAGAGAGAAAAGAGGAAAAATATCACTGCCCAAGGAGCAGCACTGGCTTCAGCACGTGCTTGTTGTTGGCTCCAGGACTGACGAACTGCCACAGGAAGCATCCAGGGAATGCACGCTGGGAGCCAATCCCTCACAGCAACACGAGGGAATGGCTTCTGATCAAACCTCTCAGGAGTTTGGGTGGGTTTTGCAGTTTCTGTTGATTTGGAAGCTCCTCTGCCCCGAGGAGGGCCAGCGAGGATGGGGACCGGGGGGATGTGGGGCAGAATTATCCCACGGGGTCCCACCTGCAGGCAATTTACTGATGCTTAAAGTGACATTTTCTCCTTGATGGGTGAGACCCTGGAGCCATTCAGGGAAGAGCTCCAGGCCTCCAGAGCTCGGGATAATCCAGGTTTCATTTTGGGATGACCAGGGGTTACACTGGACACTCGGACACTGGAGTAGGAGGGAACCAGTGTGACCCTCAGCCTTCTCCACTCTCCCTGGCAAAGCCAAGCTCCTTAATCCCTCACGAGCAGGGCTTTCCCAAAAATCCTCCTCTTAGAACAACCGACACAAAATAAAGCAGCCGCTGCAGGGCTGTCACCGCTCCCGGTTCCCTGCCTGGACGTGCTGGCTCCAGCATCCCAAAGGACACCTTGGGCAGGAGCCAGACAGGACAGATGCCCCATCCCACGCCCAGCTCCCTCCCTTGGCACTGCCCTTTCCCAGCAGCTGTCCCAGCTCCTCAGCAGAGCACAGAAATGGGTGTTACACACAGGCTCGTGCCAAGCGCTGACATCCAGTGCTTGCCTCTCTCCAGCTTTTTCCAGGCCCCTGTGGAGCACTTCCTATGGAGACACCT
Organism: Mohoua ochrocephala; assembly: GCA_013398855.1. Taxonomy (NCBI): domain Eukaryota; kingdom Metazoa; phylum Chordata; class Aves; order Passeriformes; family Acanthizidae; genus Mohoua; species Mohoua ochrocephala. The sequence continues at coordinate 254,336 of VZTA01015013.1, forward strand.
GGCCTAAGATGTGAGGAATCTCCCTGGGCCAACTCCAGCTCCTGAGGAAAGCCTGGGTGCTTCGTGTTTTGGGGGATTTATGACGTGATCTGGGCTTTTTGACACAGAAAAGTTTGTTGGAAATTTGTTGGATGCTGCAATGGAAGCGAAATCCTCCAAATTTCCGTTTTCCAGCAACGCTGGCGGAACAGAGGGACAGCCTCTGGAAGGAGAATGCACCAAAGGGTGCGATGCTGCTGGGAGCGGGCAAGAATTCCAGAATGCTGTCCAATTCCCGAGGACAGCTTCCACCTCCTCCCAGCAGCGCAGCTCCAGCTGCAGCATTACCCAAAGCTTTCCAGTGCCACACACAGGAGCACGTCCAGTCATTCCCACCCCCAGGCTTTCTCTGGATCCCAAACTCTCCTTTTAACTCACTCTCCTTGGCACCAAACCCATCTGTGACTTGAAGGGATGGAAAAGAACCACCCCACCTCCTGGCATCCCACCCCAAAGTGGAGATCCCAGCACCTCCAGGCCGCGTTAACGCCCTGGGTTGGGCCTTTCACGGGAATCGTGTGACACCAGGGAAAAGCTTGGCCCAGCAGTCCCTAAATTTGTCAGCTGTCCCCAGCCACACCTCTGGCCAGGCTGGTGGGAGCTCCCACGGGGCCCTGTTGAGGTTGAAGGAGCCTGGGCAGGTTGAGTTGTAGCTGTGGCAGTGCTCGGCGGCGGCTGCTGGGTCTCCCATCACGAAGGTGAGCTGTTGGAGAGCGCCCTGGAAGAGACACAGAAACCAGAGTTTATCCCCTGCTTCCTCCAGAGGAGAGGGAAAGGTCTGGAAGGGCCTCCAGGGGAAGGGCCTGCAGGGGAGGTCGTCTCCAGCTGCCCATAGCCAGGGATTTCTTTACAGGATGGTTTGGGTAATGAACATTCCCTCTGCAGCTTCAAGAGTTGGATGCAAAGATATCACGGGCAAGGACACCTTCCACTATTCCAGGGTGCTCCAAGCCCCATCCAGCCTGGCCTTGGACACTGCCAGGGATCCAGGGGCAGCCACAGCTGCTCTGGGCACCCTGTGCCAGGGCCTCCCCACCCTCCCAGGGAACAATTCCTTCCCAAAATCCCATCTATCCCTGCCCTCTGGAAGTTTGAAGCCATTGGACCCGCTCCGCAGCCAGATCTTTCCATGCTGACTGCACAGAGACTTCTCTGCATGGTCCAAGTCACGGCCAACACCAGAGGATGAGTGGAAGTCAAACCCAGAGGTGACCTGACTGCTGCCACTCGTGCTGCCCTGACCCAAAGCCAAGCTCTCTGCACAATTCCGAGCCTTTGCAAAGTTCATCCTGCCCAAGCATGAAAATAAATGTTGTTCTGGGAAGAGAAGGCGATGGATTCCATCAGAGGGAGCCTGCAACCTCATTCCTGCAGGTAGAGCAGACCCTGGCCAGCTCTCACCTTAAAGGGGATCTCAAAGGACTCGATGAGGCCTCCGATGATGATCAGCCCTTCGGTGTTCACTCCCATCCCGAAATAGTTGGACCAGCTCACTCTGTCCACCAGCCGACAGTCCACGTGCAACTCCAGCCTCTCCAGGGAGATGCTGAGAGCCACTTGGTGCCAGCGCCCGTCGCCCAGGAAGGACACAGGGAACCTGAGGGAAAGGGAAGAGGCAGAACAGGAAACTTCAGCCCACATCTTATCCAGGAGCAGGCTTTACCCCTTAGCAGCTCCCAGGGTCCCTCCTTATCCATCCTTAGTGCGGGCACAAGGAACAATCCTAGAATTGTTACACCACCATCCCTTGTCTTCCATGGATTTGAGGATGTCCACAACCACTTGAGGCATCTGAGAAATGCCTGGGTTTTGTGTCTGGATTTATCCCCAGGGATCTGAACCTTTTTGTTCTTTGCTTTGTTTCTGTCTTGGGCTGGCTTTATGCTGTGTATCCTCTATGGCTGCTCCATGCCCAGCCATGATTCCTGGGCCTTTCTGGGTCTTTAAACTGGGTGTGAGAGAAAGAAAAAAAGCCAGAGGAACTTTTCAAAGCAGTTTTGTGTCCAAGGACACACACACTGCCCTGCGTTCCTGCTGCTGCACAGCAGAGGCACCTTCCTGCTTTCCCCGGCCCTGGGCTCCTTTTCTCGGCAGAGAGAGACGCAGAGTTCAACTCCTTTGTTTCCCTGCGACTTTGGTTTTTCCTTCTTCTCTTCTGGACTGTTCAGAGCACCAGAACATCAGAGCCTCACTGGGAGCCCTCACACCTCGGCCCGGAGGGGCCCGAGCCGACCCAGCTCCGGAGAGGAGAGAGAGAGAGAGAGAGCCCACAGCCACGGAAAGGACTCTCAAATCTTCCCAGGTTTTCTCTCCACAGCGAGAGGTTTTATTATTTAGCATTATTCTTTTCCCGTGTGTTTGGTAAATAAATAGGGTTTTTTCCTCCTTTCACTTTCCTTTGAGGAATTTTTTCCCGACCCTGGTGTGGGAGGGGTGGCTGTACCCTGCCTTCCATAGAGGAGACGTTCCTCCCAGAGCGCTCCTCCCAATTCTGTCTCAAACCGGGACAGTTTTCCAGAGCTGGTTTGGCAGAGACAACCTGCACCAGGTTTGAGGGACATCACCTTCCTTCAGCTGAGGTGAGCTCAGCACTGCCCAAAGCCCACCAGAGTGGGAAACCCTAAGCCTTGGCCTTGGGAATGGAAAAGGAAGGATGGAAAGGCAGGAAAACAGCACCAGGGCTGAGACTTACTCGTAGTGTCTCCTCCTCGTGGTGACAAAGACCAGGCCGTAGGGGTTAATCCTGATCTGGAAGAGCACGTGGCTGCGATGGCTGAGGATGGTCAGCAGGCTGGTGTCCTCCTTCAGGGAGTACCTGAGCTTCAGCAGCACGCTCAGCTCATCTGCAAACCTGGCAGACAGAGGGGACACGTGGCCGCACGCGGCTGCTGCCGCGTCACCATGAACTGACCTCTTAGGATAAAAAATTCGAGTCACGGCCCAAACGAACCGGGCGAGAATGAAAAATTAAAGGGAAAAAAGAGCAAAGAATCGTTCCAGTTGTGAGGTTCAAAGAGAAGAAGCCAGGCCTAAATCAGCATTGCCCACACACCCTCAGCGCAGGGCGATGGGGCCATGCCAAGGTGTCCTTCCTACACCCAACCAAGAACCATCAAAGAACCCCAGAATGATTCGGGTTGGAGGAAACCCTTCAAGCTCATCCCATCCCACCCCCTGCCATGGGCAGGGCCACCTTCCACTAGCCCAGGTTGCTCCAATCCCCATCCAGCCCGGCCTTGGACACTTTCAGGGACGGGACAAACTGTTCCAAAATGTAAGAAATGAAGGAAGGCCCCAGCTCAGAGCACAGAGTGGCTGAGTTATCTCCATGTCATCACGGAATGAGCTCTCCAAGGAACTCCTTAAACCAACAGCCACGCCTTGGATGATTTTTGAGCCCCACCAGCCCATCCCCACCCCCCGAAGGGAGGTTACCTGTCCCCAAAGGCCTCCCTGGTGGGGATGTTGAGGGTCGCGTACTGCCCGATCTCCAGGATCCTGCACTTGCTGTGGTCGTAGCCAAAGGAGACATTGCTGAGGTCCTGGGCATGGAGAGTGATTTTGTCCAGCAGGTTCACCTCATCTGTGTTGGGGGAGAGGAGGGAGATGCTCAGGAGGCTGAGAAACCTCCATGAGGGCTCTGCTCTGTTTATTCTCCATGAGGAGAAAAACAAATTGGACAACAGACAAAACCTCCAGGAAGAAGAGCGTGAATTCGGGAAAATTAAAATTCAGGTTAAAACTCAGCACACAAATTCAGCAGACTCAGCCCACAAAAACCATTCAGACAACTCCACAAACAGCCAGGTGAGATTCTTGAACCCCAACATGAGTTTCAAGGCCATTGTCCCAAAGGCAGGAAGGGCCATTCCTTCCCCAGCAGTGGTGGGACCTTTACAACCACGGAGTTGGGATGCTCAGGGCTGTAAAAAGCAGAGCCTGGGACACAAATGTCCCAAACCACAAGTCCTGGAGCAGCTGGGTACAGGAATCCTGCTCATCCTTCCCCAAACTTCCTTGCTGGTGTCATAAATAAAAAATTGGACCAAGCAGTGGGAAGAAGTTTCTGTGTCCCTCAGAGCATGGGGACACTCCTCTCTGCCCAAAGCAGGGTTCAGCCCCATTCCGAGGTCAGGAATTCCAGTGGGAATTCCCAGAATGGAAAGGATCCACTCTCAGAACATTCAGGATGGTTTGAACGGGGGGAAAGGCCTTGCCCTGGGCTGTTTGGCAGCAGCACGAGGAGCTTTTCACTCCCCTGGTGAACACGGATTTTCCCTTTCCAAGTTCATCTTTAACTAAAGGATCCTTGAACTACAGGAATAGCTGAGGAAAAATTCGTTTAAAACCTCAAGGTTTCCTGTTCCTCTCCATCAGCAGAAAGACTTGCAGACCCCAGACATCTGAAACCAGGTCCCTCCAGTGCGGCACCAACCTTGCCACCAGCAAGGAGTGGGGACAAGGGACAGACTCACATCAACACCCTCTAGGATCACTCCAGACCCCACAGTCCCTTTCCTGGGAGGGTCTGGACAATCCCACTCGATGATTCGTCAGTGGGAGTTGTGCCAGCACCATCTGCACGAGCATCTGCCAGGGCTTGGGAAGCATCCAGCCCCTTCATTCCCTGTAATTCCCGCCGTGGATGAGGTGTGAGATTTATTTGAGGGCAGATAAACAGCCCCGGGCACGCTGCGACCTGCCAGGAGATATCCACACCCCAGAGAGGGAAAATGACAAATCAATCGAGCAGAAAGCTGCTTTGATCCACTTCAGACACTCGTCGTGTGTCATTCCTGATGCCATCTCCTCGGAAGATTTTCCATGGAAAAGAGCCCTGTGATGGGAAAGGGGGGAAGGAAGAGGATCCTGCAGGAGATGTGGCTGTTTGTGGCGAGTTGGGATTTCACCTGGGATTCCTCCAGCTCCCCGCATGGGGCACAGAATCCACAGGTTTCCAGGCAAGCCAAAGCTCTGCAAAATGAAGATGTAACAGCCTTTGGCAGCAGGAACACCAAAAAACTGGGACCGAGCCAGAGGGTGCAGGGCTGAGCCCCTGGGAGCCCTGACCAGCCAAAAACCCCAAATGCAGAATCAGCAGAGTTTATCAGCACCCCATGGGAATTAATCCAAGACCAAACACAGCTCACAGAGGGGAAAATATCAGGAATGCTTGTCCCTTCTCAGTCCCAAGCTTTCCTGGGAGGCGATTCCCTCTCATCGGTGGAGGAACCTTCACAGTTCCATCTCCAGGGGCCGCAGCCCCCACCAGGGTCCAGCTTTGCTGGAGATCACTGATGCCTTAGGTTTGAACTTTTCTATTTCTCAAACCCTGCCCTGCCTGGTGTGTGACTCTGAAGGTTCCTGTGCCCTGGGAGCTGCTGTTCTCTCCTGCTGCTCACACACAACAAACCTCTGCAGGCTTCCACTCCAAGGACACCGGGCCCCAAATGGGTCAACTCCAAGCCTCTCAAGGGGGGCAAACTTGGGCTGATTCCATCCTGAACTGAGGTGATCCTTGGAGAATGAACCCTGAGATGCAAATGAACCCAACTTCTCAAAGTGGGAAGAACCCGTGAGCCAGGGTCCATCTGGGGTGGAGCCTCTGGACTGCCCAGGGTGAGCCTTGGAAGGGCCTTCAAACAAACACCTCCTTTTATTCTCTTCATTCTTGTCTGGTCTCTGTGCTTTAGGTGCCCACTCAAGGCATCCTCATGGGCAGTGAGAGCTCAGTGGATCCTGTCAGGGATGAGCCTTCCCACAGCTGCTGCAGCGGAAACAGCTCTGGAAATAACCCATAGGGAACATTCCCTGGGCAGGGCACAGCCTGAGCACTCCCTGCCCGGGCTCTGGTGGCAGGGAACAAACGGGGAATGGTTTTAAACTGAAAGATCAATTTAGATTAGAGATAAGAAGTTTTTGTACAGTGAGGCTGGTTAAACACTGGCACAGATTTCCCAGAGAAGCTGTGGCTGCCCCATCCCTGGAAGTGTCCAAGGCCAGGTTGGAGCAGCCTGGGACAGTGGAAGGTGTCCCTGCCCATGGCAGGGGTGGAATGGGATGGGATTTAAGGTCCCTTCCAACCCAAACAAGAACAGGATTCCAAGAGTAGGTTCCTGCACTATTTGCAGCTCATGGCCCCACAGTTTTGGGGCCGAAGCTGCTGCACAATGAGGTTGTTCATGACACTGGATTTAGGACTCACCCAGACTCAATCCCAAAGCTTTTCCTTGCCCAGAGCTCAGTCAGTGGAAAAGGGAAGCACGGGAAGAAGCTGGTGTGGAAACCAGGCTGCAGTGAGGGGTAAAGTCCATCCAAGGCACAGAGACCAAAAGGACAAAGAGATAAATTCCATCCAGGGTAGGTCCATGGTCTATCCAAGAGGGAAAGACCCCCCCCAGCACAGCTCAGGACAGGGCTGAGGGCACTGGGCTGAGCTTAAATGGGGCTGCTGGGATGAGCTGGGGGTCCCAGCTGAGGTTGGTCGGGGTCATTAAGGCCCATGAGCGCTCTCAGGAATTAGACGGGTTTCAATAGTGACTCTCCACATCCCATCCCATCCCATCCCATCCAAAAGTGTTCCCTGAGGGGCACCCCCAGTTGCAGACACAGAAAAGTGACCACCCACCTTCTCCTCTGGCTTGTTTCAATGTGTGAAACTTACACTGAGCTGTATCTTCTCCCCAAATGAGAGAAACGAGGGAAAATCCTACTAAACAACCCAAAATTGGAGCCTCGGAGAGCTCCTGACAGGGTCTGTCAGGCTGAGTCACTTCCCCTGGATGTGGCACCGGTTGGAACCTGAAATAACAGGGCTGGCCAAGCCCTGGGGACAGCCCTGGCTGGGGAATGGAGCCTATGACCTAATGGGCCTTTCCTCCCTCCAGTTCCTGAGTGCCTGCTGGAAACGTCCTGCCAGGACTCTGCTTAGGATCACTTCAAACTCAGGATCGGAGAGGCTCGGTCACCACAGCTGGAATTTACTCAGGAAGGCTCCCTGAGTGAAGTGATGGAAAACCAGGGCTCCGTCCCGGGCCTCACACCAGTGACACCATCGCCAAGCTCTGAACCAGCACGGCCCTCCCAGCACACCACTGCTCCTCCACGTCCCCCTGGCATCCCACAGCCCAGCACCTTTTGCCTCTGGAAAAATGTTGGAGGTTGTGCCTGGCTTTTTCTGGAGCAAAGGCAGCAAAAATGGCAACTTCGCGCTGGTTCGGAGCTGCCTGGCGGCTCCGCGTGTTGGGGGGACAAGGTCAAGGACACCTCGACACAAAGTGCTTTGCAGGCAGATCTTCCTGCTTCTCCTTCCATCCTAGAACTCCTCGTGATGATGCCCACGGCAGCCACCCGTGTCCCTCCCGGTGCCACGTCCATTCCCCACTGTTCCCATTTCCCTCCCCATCCGACCGTCCCTTCCCAAGGGCACCTCCAGAAGGCAGCCGAGGTGAGCTCTAAGCTGCAGCACACGCAGCTCCCAGGGCCGGTTATGCAACAGGATTTCAACCTTCGGAGAGCAGGGATAATTTGGGTTTGACCCCGAGGCTGCAAGTCCAGAGGGGACAGAGCCAAAGCAGGAAGAAAAGGAACAAGGACATTTCCCACGGAGGACGCTGGAGCCATTATGGAAGAGTGAATGCAGCCACCCACCCACGGAGAGGACAGCGAATTCCAGGGAAGCGAAACCTTTTCGGAAGAAAGAGCTCGGCTGCACGCATTGTCTGGGCAGGAAAAACGGGAGCACAGGTTCTCCTGGAGCTCATTACCCGGAGCCGCAGCTGTGCTGCCGCCCCTTTGTGCCCGCCCAGCTCTGCGGGGTGGGGATGGGGCTTTTTGGGGACAAAGGCCGGGCAGGAGGAAGGGCTGCTGGAAGGCAGGATGACCCCGAATGAGGATAAGCTGGCTGCAGGGAAAAGTAGGGCAAGTGGCAGGAAAGGAAGAGAGCTTTGGGAGCGAGGAAGAGTTTTGGGGATGCTAAAGCCACGGAGTGGTCACAGGAGCGTGGAAGGGGCAGCTCAGCCTTCAGCTTTGTCCTCCTCAGGGCAAATGCCAACTCTCCAAGGTGTGAGATGGCATAAAAATCTCATCCCGTTAACCGAGGAGGAGAGAAGGTGTCTGAGAGATCGTCTGCTGCCCCATCTTCTCCTCTGGCTTGTTTCGATGTGTGAAACTTGCACTGAGCTGTACCTTCTCCCCAGATGAGGGAAACGAGGGAAAATCCTATTAAACAACCCAAAATTGGAGCCTCGGAGAGCTCCTGACAGGGTCTGTCAGGCTGAGTCACTTCCCCTGGATGTGGCACTGGTTGGAAAGGGTTTGGGACATGGATCAAATCGATATCCCCGGAGCTGAGCAAGGAGAGCCCTGAGAAGGAGCCCCAGGGAGGGAGGGTCACAAGGACGAGCTGCTCTGCAGGGTTTGGTGGCCTCGCTTGCTTTGGGGTTTTTTAATAGGAAACCACGAAAGAAGCCATTTCCAACCTTTCCAAGATGTGCTGAGAGATCACGGAATCATGACCTAGTTTGGGTTGGAAGGGGCATTTAAAGGTCACCTCATCCAACCCCACAGACCCCTCAGAGCTCCTGAACCACCTCCTCCTTGAGTGACCACAGGAATTACCCCCACCCAGAGCTCCTGCTCCTTGGGGAGGGGCTCTGCTGTCACCCCGGCCTCGTCCAGCCCTCACCCCCCAGGCCACGCTCACACCTTGGTGCATTTTCCGTGCCCTGTTCTCCACATTTCCCCTCCAGATCCTCCTTCCTCTGCTCTGTGCATTCATCTCCTGTCCCCTCCCAGAGCACCGACAGCGAATGCTCCTGGGCTGAGCTCAAAGCTTCACTCATCTCAGTTCAAACACCGCAGAAACGATGTTTCATCCGCAATCAGGGCTTAAAAGCTGTAGCTGGAGGGGCATTTTTACACGGTTTTCATTTAAATCCCCACACGACCGCTCCTCAACCTGTCCAATTTGGCCTCGCAGCAATTAAATTAATTACTGAATTATAGGGAGTCGGCATTGGAATTGGTACACGATGCCTATCCAGCAAATTCTGTGGGATTCATTTAAAAACAGCTGAAACATCCCAATAAAACTTGTGTGACACCGAGTGGGGACAAGTGCCATAAACGCCGGCCCTCGCTGTCACTCCTAAATAAACTTCTCTTTATGGCTCCATTGTCGAAGTAAATTAACAGCAAATCCTCCAAACTCTCCCACTCCAGGGGTTTCCAGCACCAGCTTCCCAAGAGCCTCCCTCTCTGTGGCTTTGTTTTATAGGGTTGGAAGGAAAAGAGAAATAAACACTGAAGCCATGAAGGGATGATCCCAAAAACCTGCTCTGGATGGGATGGACACCCCAGGCTGGGAGGAACATACAGCCAGGGTTTGTAGCCCTGATTTTCGTCTTCCTCTCCTTCTGATCACTGAATCCCAGGGTCATTTAGGTTGGAAAAGACTTCCAGGATCATCGAGTCCGAGCCGTGCCCGGCCCCCACCTTGTCCCCAGCCCAGAGCGCTGAGTGTCACCTCCGGGCCTTCCTTGGGCACCTCCAGGGATGGGGACTCCAAACCTCCCTGGGCAGCCCCTTCTGATGTTTAACAATGTTCTCCTTGGAGAAATTCCTCCTGATGTCCCACCTGACCCTCTCCTGGCATAGCTTGAGGCTCTGTCCTCTCATCCTGGAGAATGTTGGTGTGCAAACACCCCAAAACTCCCAGGAATTGTCAGGATTTGAAAGACTCCAAGGTCAGGACCACCAGGAGATGCCTCCAGCCCCCAGCCCTGGCTCCAACAGCAGGAGAGGAGAGGAAAAGAGCAGGAACAGAGTGAGTTTTTCCTGCTGTTTCCTCCCAGCTCCCTGCAGGGTGAGGATTTGCTGATCCAAAGGCAGCGTTTGCATCGTCAGGAACTGGACCTCAAGTCCCTCCTGTCCTGGGAAGCACTGGAGGATGGTCCTGCAAGAGATCTCTGGGCTCACAGAGCTTTCCTTCTCTTCCTCTTGAGCTTTCCTGATGTTTTGTGGAGGGAACGGCCTCGACCTGTGCCAGGGGAGGCTCAGGTTGGACAGCAGCAGGAATTTCTTCATGGAAAGTGTTGTTAAGCATTGGAACAGACTGCCCAGAGTCCCCATCCCTGGAGGTGCCCAAGGAAGGTCTGGACGTGGCACTCAGTGCTCTGGGCTGGTGACAAGGTGGGGATCAGGCACAAGTTGGACTCGATGATCCTGAAAGTCTTTTCCAGCCTAAACGATCCCGAGATTCTAAACTGGCTGCTATTTCACTCATGGCAGCCACAAAATCAGAGCGTGTTTTCCCTAACCTGGCTGATTCCCTGATCCAGCAGATCCACCTGGCGGGAGCCCTCAGCTGAGCCAGAGAGGCCCAAGGCAACCCCACATGAGCCAGAGATATTCCAATTGCATCTTCCCAGAGCTTCCCCCTTCCTGGTGCTTGGAACTCCTCCTGCTCCACTCCTGCCACCCAGCCTGGCAGCCCCAGCCCTCTGTCTCAGTGGATTCATGACAAACACGTTTTATCAACCTCCCTGCAGTGGCCCAGGGGACAAATTGCCCGGGGGCAGGCGGGGGAGTCAGACAGCTCCATTCTCCAGACTTGATAAGAGCCAGTGACTTCAGCCAGGCAGAAATCAGAGAATGCCCTGGAAAGGTCTGGCTCAGGTCCCCTGGCTGAGGAAACCCCGAGTTATCACATCCCGGCAGGAGAATGGGCAGAAATCCCACCTGGAATTTCCTGTGCCCTTGTGTCTTGGGCTGACTTTCTGCTATGTATCCCCTATGGCTGCTCCATGCCCAGCCATGCTTCCTGGGCCTTTCTGTGGCTTTAAACTGGGTGTGAGAGAAAGAAAAAAAGCCAGAGGAACTTTTCAAAGCAGTTTTGTGTTCCAGGACACACACACTGCCCTGCGTTCCTGCTGCTGCACAGCAGAGGCACCTTCCTGCTTTCCCTGGCCCTGGGCTCCTGTTCTCGGCAGAGAGAGACGCAGAGTTCAACTCCTTTGTTTCCCTGCGACTTTGGCTTTTCCTTCTCCTCTTCTGGACTGTTCAGAGCACCAGAACATCAGAGCCTCACTGGGAGCCCTCACACCTCGGCCCGGAGGGGCCCGAGCCGACCCAGCTCCGGAGAGGGGAGAGAGAGAGAGAGCCCACAGCCACGGAAAGGACTCTCAAATCTTCCCAGGTTTTCTCTCCACAGCGAGAGGTTTTATTATTTAGCATTATTCTTTTCCCGTGTGTTTGGTAAATAAATAGGGGTTTTTTTCCCTTCTTTCACTTTCCTTTGAGGAATTTTTTCCCGACCCTGGTGTGGGAGGGGTGGCTGTAACCTGCCTTCTGTGGAGGAGATGTTCCTCCCAGAGCGCTCCTCTCAATTTTGTCTCAACAAACCAGGACACCTTGGCTTCGTGCCCTCAGCCCCATCACACACCCTGTACCCAGCACAGAGCTGCCAAATTCCCACTCAGGTCTGCTTGGGCTCAGGCAAACTCACAGGTTTCGGGGAGATAAGAGGTCAGGGAAGCAAACTGAGGGGATTCAATGACAAACCCTGCAGTGAGCAGGACCCCAGAGTCCCTGATGGGAGATCCAGAAACCCCTCGGGGGGCAGGATGGCAGCTGCTTTCACATTTAAACTTGGCTTTCCCTCCAGCCTGCAGAGAAAACCTGGAAAACATCGCTGTGGGGTAATCGGTGATCCCAAAAGCAGGGGGCGAAGTGACAAAGCTGAGGGCACCCAGCACTGCCCTTCCCTGAGCTGGCACCGGGGAAAGGAGCCTGAGGCCAAAAGCCACGGGACACACAGGGGACACGCAGGGGACACGCAGGGGACACGTAGGGGACACGCAGGGGACACGCAGGGGACACGCAGGGGACACAGGGCCGGGTGAGGCTGCCAGGGACGTGCTCCTGTGCTGTGCCAGCGGGCACAGAGCCAGTGCCCAGCCGTGTCTGGGCTCCAGGGCACGGTCTGCTGCCTGCCCAGCAGCGATGGGACCCCATGGGAGCTGGTGGGAAACTCCAGGTCCCAGCTGCTGGCAGGGAAAGGCAGCTCCTGCCTGTTCCTCTCAGGAGTGCGGGGTTTGTTCCAGGATGTCCCTGCTGCGCCTCTGCCTGAACCCATCCCAACTCAGGGACACCCTTCCTTCACCCTGCCACCCTCCAGCCAGGACAATTGTCCCTTCAAAGGGTGGCCACAGGGCAGTGCAGGGTTGATTTTTAACTAAAATGCGGCCACTTCGTGCTGCAGTCACCACTTTGGGGACGCTGACATTCCCTGAGGAGGAGCAAGGCCCCGTGCTGAGGGACAGGGGACAGACAAATGCTGCTCCTGGGAGCCTATGGGGGAGCTGGACCTGCCTGAGCCGAGCTTTGCACCTACAAGTGCCTCCTCCGTCTCCCGTCACTCGGATGTGACCAATTCTCACCCCAAATTAGCACCAGGGAACTTCACCAGAGGGGAAGTTTTGACTGCAGGGAAAGAGAAGCCCCCAGCACCTCGCAGGGACCCAGTTCTGCTTCCTTTGCTCCAGGAGCTGCTGTTCCAAGGGTGAGAGCTCAGGCTCCGACCCGGTATTAAAATCCTGCATCTGGGTCGGTGTCTGGAGGTTGCATTTGGCTGCTGGGCATCATTTTCCCTGCAGGAACAGAGCAGGAGCGAGAGAGGAGGAAGCAGCAGAGCCTCATCCCAGCACAGCCTGGGGGCAGAGCAGGGCAGGAGCAGCAGCCCCGACCTTCCCCTCCTGCTCCCTTCGACACAGCTCCCAGGAACAGAAAAATAAACCCATGAAAAACGAGTGTTTCCCAGCCTAACCAGCTGCCATTTCACAGCCAAAAAGCGCTCAGATTTTCACCCCGGGCGAAACATGTGCGTGTTTGTGATTCACTCCGCGCCGGCGGCTGCCAGGTTTCTGCACAAACGACGGAATTGTTGCGGTTTCAACCTTGACTCCACTCCCAAAAGCTCCTCCAAGCTCCTCTGACAAGAGCTCCTCACCTCCCACCTCTCCCCCGCCACCGGTATTTATTTTTACACCCAAATTATCTTTGGGTGCCTGGGAGCCTTCAGATTCCCTGACAAGCTGCTCCGAGGCAGGAGCTGCTGCTTCCCCGGCCGTGGGAGTCACTGAGAGCTCCGACCAAACAGATTTCATCTTGTAAACTCCTTTTCACCAGCTCAGGTCGAGCCCACGGTGCTGGAACCGGAGCTCGGGAGGCTCCGGGCGAATAAACATAAACCAGGATTTTATTCGTGTGCAGAGAAGCTGCCAAACCCCAAAAACGGTGCTGGAGGCACCACTTTGCCAAGCCCCAGGAGGGGCCGAACCCTCTGGAGCTCCCTGGGCCACACCTTGAGCTGAGGAGGCTCCACGTTTGGAAGCTTGGATGAGGATGAGCATGGATGGGGTTGGAGAAGCTTCCAGCAGCTTCCAGCGTGGATGGGATCCCAAGGAGGGCACGCTCAGCTCCTGGGCATGGGCCAACCTTTCTGCAAAAGCCCCTTGCTGGATGTGGACACCTCCATCCCTTTTTTTTCCCTCTCCAGGGTTCAAAATCCTCTTTCTCCCCCAGAAAAACTTCCTATCCAAAGCCCATTCCTGTATTTTCTGCTTCCAAGGCTGCATCGGAGCATCCCACCACCAATAATGATCTCCCAGCTCAAACCAATTTTCCTTTCTCTCCATTTCTTCACTAACCTCGAGAATTTCCCAGAGTTTTTTTTTTTATGCAGTAGAACCCAGAGGAAAATCTCTTTATTTTTCCCTCAAAACTCCAGGGAGTTTTTGAGCCTGGATTATTCATCACAAGTGAAGCTGAGAAAGGCCCAGGTCAGACACGCTCCCCATCCCGCTGCCTGTGCACAGGGAATTGTGTGGATTTTGGGAGAGCCCCAGACAGAGCTGACGAGTCTTGTTTGAACAGCAGGGATGTGTCTGCCTCGCCAAAAAAAAAAAACCCTTCTAAAATCTGCTCCTCCCTCTGCCTTTGAGCGAGGGGAAAACATTTCTCGGTGATTCATCACTTCCCTGAACAGCCCAGACTGAGAAAAGGATGGATTTGGGATGTGGGGGAGCTCTCGAGGTTAAAGGGAATTGCTGGAAATAAATCAGTGTCAAAGAGAAAATTTTCCCAACGTTCGAGTGGGGGAAAAAAAAGGAAAAAGGAAAAAGAAGGGAAAAAAAAAAGGAAAATGAGTCAGTTTGAGTGAGCCCAGAAATGAAAAGTTTCACCTCTGTGGATGAGCTGCCTCTTTCTTGTTTCCTTTAATTCAGTGCAAGTTCGCTTCAATTAACTGAAACTGTTGGAAAGTGAAAACTTTCTGTGTTATTTTTAACCCCCTGAGAGGAGAGGACATTTCCTCCCTCCCCCAGCAAACCACTTTTTAAATTTTTTTTTCTTTTTTCCCCAAACCCCCAGGAAACCCAAGAGTTTTAACTTGAGTGGGCTTGAGTTTCACTCCCTCTTCCTGCCTGGAAATTTTTCACCTCATCAGACCCAGTTTCACCAGCCCTGCTTCAGCCTCCACCAGTATCTCTGAGGTCCAGACTCCCGAGCCCACCCTCCCTCAATTCCCTGTTCCTTCTTCTGGAAGCAGCCGACCTGAGGAACATCCCCAGGCAGAGAATTCCTCTGTATCCCTCTGTTCCTTCTGTTCCAGTGCCTCGGAATCCTCTGGATTCTCTCACGTCTGACAACCTCTGCAGCCAAGATTTTGCTGCACCTCATTTTCAAGGCACATCCAGAACAAGAAAAACCCTGGAGCAGTGAAGAGGAGCCCTGGAATTCCCACTTTTATGGACACACTGGGACATCACCTATAACCTACCCTGGAATGTCTCCAGGTTTAATGCATTCCACCACTGCTGGGGAATGCTGAAGAAGAAGAAGAAGAAGAAAAGCTCAATCCATGAATTAACCATCCTGACTGGAAAAGAAGGATGTCCTGAACCAAAGCAATGAATCCCATCGTCCCCTCAAAGTGCCAGGAATTATTTAAGCCGTATCCTGTGTCCAGTATCGCGGTGGGAGAAATCCTCCTTCAGGTGGAAGGTTCCAAGGTTTCTCTTTCCAAGACATCCAAACATTCCCAGCTGGTGAGAAGCAATCCTGGCCACCCGGCTTTGCAGCTCAGTGCCAGGAAGGAAGAGAGTCATGAAAAATTGTAGATCGGGCAGTTTTCCATGGATCCTGGGAGTGGTGCCCCAAAGGGGCTGGGCTTTGTGAGCTGCTGAGCTGCCCATGCTTGGATGCCACCCTGGGAGTGGTGTCTAAGCCCTCCTGGAGCTCTGGCAGCCTCGGGGCCGTGCCCATTCCCTGGGGAGCCTGGGCAGTGCCCAGCACCCTCTGGGGGAAGAACCTTTCCCTGATCTCCAGCCTGAGCCTGCCCTGGCCCAGCTCCAGCCGTTCCTTGGGTCCCTGGTCGGGAGGGGAAAGGTGCTGGATCAGGGCTGGGCAGGGCAATCTGCTGGAACCATCCACAGTGGTGACATCTGTCCCCTCCTGGAGGAGCTGGAGTGGAGGTGACACCTCCAGGCCCCCTCCCAGCATCTCTGTGGGACCAGCAAAGCCCTGTCCCATGGAGAGCGTCAGTGTGCAGCATCCACAGCTTGGAAAGGCCTCCCCTGTTCCCAAACCTTGGGCTCCACCACTTTTCCTGCCAGGAATGTGCCAGGGAAGCCCAGATGTCCCCAGGACAGACGTGAGGTGCAGGCACGAACAGCAGAGCAGGTGTCTTGCTTTATGCTGTGTATTCCCTATGGCCACTCCATGCCCAGCCATGATTCCTGGGCCTTTCTGGGTCTTTAAACTGGGTGTGAGAGAAAGAAAAAAAGCCAGAGGAACTTTTCAAAGCAGTTTTGTGTTCCAGGACACACACACTGCCCTGCGTTCCTGCTGCTGCACAGCAGAGGCACCTTCCTGCTTTCCCCGGCCCTGGGCTCCTTTTCTCGGCAGAGAGAGACGCAGAGTTCAACTCCTT